>JAJJMB010008884.1:592171-943662 GCA_023531105.1 Papaver atlanticum | reverse complement strand
AAGTGATACTTTCACGCTGTTTCATAAAAAGTGATACTTTCACCCCGTTTCAGAAAAGTGATACTTTCGCCCCGTTTCATAAAAAGTGATACTTTCGCCCGTTACAGAAAAGTGATACTTTCGCCCCGTTTTTGAAAAAGTGAAACTTTTGCCACGTTTCAGAAACGGAGCTAAAATATCACTTTTCCCGAAAGTGAACGAAAGTATCACTTTCCTGAAACGGAAAGAAAGTATCACATTTCCCGAAACGAAATGTGAAAATATCACTTTTTCAAAAACGGAAAATTAGTCGATCCATAAAACAAGGGGCACAAATCAATTTGAAGACAGATTCTCGGATGTTCCAGTCGATCCGACCATATATAATGTCAAGTTTTCTGTCGTTTGCTTCATCCCAGGCTACGTATGCTATATATATTAACCATGGAATCAGCCATAAAAAGAAGCTTTTCATATCATGAAGAAATCTTGACCCTATATCATCAGTATGCTTCCACTTTTTTTAGTTCGATTACAGAATAGTAGGAGACTTGGATGAGGAAGAGAGTGAGCTGCGCAAAAATTAAAAGAGAGATAGGATTTCAGAAGATAAAAAGAGGCATAGGGTTTGTATCCAGCCATGATATATTACGAAAATACCCCTCTTCTATTAATTACTCCAGCACTTGGTGGGACTGTGGGAGTCTGGGAGACAATTGGGTTCGGGTGCCCTTGCATGTATGGACCATGGAGGGGTTGTTCGGTGTTCAACCGGGACAATGTGTATAAGGTAGACCCTGTTAATTCTTAGCTTTGCTGCAATTTACTTTGCGTTAAATGTGTGAAAACATTGTTCGAAAGTTTAGTAACCCGTTAAATTTTCATCGCACGTGCGATGCGTGTGCCCGAAGTTCTTGTCGGTAAAAAAAAAAAGGTCCAAGTGCACAAAGTGTTTTTTCTTGTTCTACTAGCTATACCAGAGTATGTATTTAAGACCACGTCTCCAAATATTTTGCTTGTTTGTTGATGTAATGATATTTAGGTATGCCATAGAGAAAAAGGTGATTGAGATAGCTTACAAGAAGCTTGAACTTGATGCTTTAGTGATCCAAAATGGACGACTAGCAGAGCAAACAGGTAAAAGATATCGATCCCTCCAAAATTGCCTTTGGAAGCTGCTGCCTCGACAAGTTGGATACAAGAGTCCATTGTTAAAAATTTAGAGGTACTTTTTTCTACACTATATATGCAACAACAATAAAAAAATAATAAATCAAGCCCCCTTATCTGAATTTCTAGTTCCGCGGCTGATCACAACCATTGAGACTAAGCACCCACATTTTCATGGCTACGTAATTCCACCTTATGCGAATAACGTGTGCACCGTCGAGACAAATACACCATACAATCATCTTTAGGACAAGTTGTTGGTACATATGAGATGTCATCACAACCGTCCGTTCTACATCTCTTAAAATCAAGTAGTGATGTAAACATCACAATGAACAACACCAAATGATCAACGGCATATCTCTGTCCAACACATTGATGAGGTCCAGCTCCAAACACCAGAAAGTTTCTTTGAAATAACCGATCTTCTTGACGATCCTCAGAAAATCTGTCCGGATCAAAGCATTCCGGATCGGTAAAACCCTGAAATGACGATTCAAAAATAGAAGGAAAAACAATTGATCCTTTAGGAATTGTGTAAGATTCTGTCAACTGAAAATCTTCACCGGCGACATGAGGTACTAATGTTGCCGGATTCCTGTATCTCAGTATCTCTTTAGCTACAGCTTCAGTATATTTCATTGCACGTAGATTCTCAGATGTTATTAGAGTGTCCGATTCCGGTGACCATATTCCGCTCACTTCTTGGCGAATTTTGGATAAGATCTCCGGGTGTGGCCGTGGCATTTCATCTGCATCTGACACACTTTCTTGAGTCTCCTTTAGAAGCTCTTGCATCCAAAAATCAACCAAACAAACTGGCTCTTGTCCTGACCGAATTCTTCTTTTGCTTTGTTGCACACAATCACCAAGTGTCTTGATTAACCGAGTAACTGCTAACCGAGCTTTGCGGAAAGCAAACCCCGATAAGTCCACCGGTAAACTCATCATTCCAATATTGACCAAGTTATAATCTCTGTTGAATTCCTCACGAGGCTTCCCATTCAAATATGGACCAACGAATACGGCTTGAGAAGTATCAAGATTCATATCGCGGCATAGAAAACCTAAAGCTATTGGTTTACTACCATTTTGGATCGATAAACCTTCCCATTTCTTCATATGTTGAAGAATTATATTTTGCTGCAAAGATGTGTAAGTGGATAAGGCATTACGTGAAAAATTCGGTGCAATTCTACGTCGAAGATCTTTATGTTCTTGACCAGACATGTAAACAAGATTATGTTCACCAAACAATTTTTTTCCAAAAGGATGACCAACTAAATGAAATGCATCAGGACGAACGTTAGCAAAGACTTTACGAGAAAGTTCAGTGTTTTGAATAAAAACAGTGAACTTACCGATTATGTAATTAGTCGAAAAGCCAAAATGCGATTCTTTGGCTGCTTTTGCTTCATTTTCCCAAAATCTTGCTGGGTGTTTCATAAGTTGAATAACGTTACCTAAGAAAGGTAAGATGAAAGCTGGACCTGGAGATGATTTCTTCTTCTTTAAGTATGTTATTTGTTCTATGAGTATGAAGAAAGCTATAACACAAAGTAGATACGGTGTGATGGATACCATGATATCCCATGCAGAAATTGCATCCATCATTTTTTTCGAGGTAAATCAAATTGGAAATACCTGTATTTATAATAAAGATTTTGTAGACGACGATATTCTGTGATTTTATAAAGATAAGAACTGCATTATATATATATATATATATATATGCGCCAAGCAAAACAAAGAGAAGGCCTACACAATGGATTTTTCACTTACACTCAACCTCATCATCTGTACCCATCTAGGCTTCTCAAATTGTACGCTCCGAAGAACCTCGGCCTCTCATTGCGAAAGTCTTGAGAAGCTAAAGGTTTATCAACAAAAAATGTTGGATCAGTTTATTCATCTCCAATAGGAGGTATATGTAGTCAAGGAAATAATTGAGAAGTGAAGACAATGAAACCACAACCGTAATTAGGTGATGTACATAAGTAAGGTGGTGTAGAAAGTCATGAAAAAAATAAATACAAAGACTTTCTCTGAAGGCTATGCTAGCAAGGTGCATGATTCAACACTCTTCCTCAGAGTGGTGCATACATAACACATATGCCTATTTGATAAGTGAATCGTTAAATATATTATTTAATATCGTCCTGGTTAGAATATCTACAAGTTATTAAATCGTACGGACATATGGTACTTCAATAATGTATTTTTAAAGTTTCTAGTAGATGAAGTTCCTATCAATTTATACATGCTTCGTTCGATCGTGTTGTACTGGATTTTCTGCAATTTTGATTGCTGATTGGTTATCGTAAAATAACTTCATAGGTTTTTCAATAGGGAAACCAAGCTCCTCCATGCCTTTTTAACCATAACAATTCACAAATGCCTTTCATTATCGCCCTGTATTCTGCTCCACCATTAGACAAGGAAACAATATGTTGTTTATAAGATTTCCAAGTTACTAAATTACCACCCATGAAATTAACATACCCAGATGTCGATCTTCTCCTATCACCTTTTGTCTCCCCAGTCTGAGTCAGTGTAACCCGATACATCGAGATGTCCATGTTTTGAAAACTTCAACCCTCTGCATGGTGTGGACTTCAAATATCTCAGTATCCTTATGACTGCATTCATGTGTTGTTGACCCGGATTATGCATATATCTGCTCACATCATAGGCAATACCAGGTCGTGTATGAGAAAGATAAATCAATAAACGGCCAACTAACCTCTAGTATTGCCCCTTGTCAGCTGGTATTTGATCATACGACTGAGGTCTGTTATAAAACATGATTTATCATCATTTTCATTTGTTATTCAAACCGTTATTTATTTTGTGCGACTCTTTGTAAATGACAAACAGAGCACCTTATTAAATATGATGGATAAATTTATGATTTAAAATCACATACATAATCTGTTATTAAGTATCGCAGTTATTGTATGTAAAATACAATAACGGTTGATATATGCCCTAATGGAGGCATTTTATTAGGAAATAATATTAGAGCATAGCTCGGTTGAACCCACCAAGCGTTGGTATGTCAAGTTTGGTTGTCATATTTTAGTGAATCAAAACTCAATTAAAGAGTCGCTTGATTATGTAACTAGAGACAACTTCGTATAAGTTAGACTAGAAAGATTAGGATTATGAGACATACAAGTATTACTCGAAGACTAGAAGAATGTGAAGAAGTAACAAGCTACAACGACGACATCATCCTTCCTATTGAGGTTAGTAATATTTTGAATTGAACCGTTTCAATCCTAACATATCTTTCAAGTCGTGCTATATTGAAAACATAGTTGCGAAGCTGTGAATGATTATACTCTAGTAGTGAGACATGATCACATGATCATAGTGTTAAGGAATTAGAATACGAAGTATAACGCTTATCTTTTGAACTTCGTATATAAGACATCGACATAATCGTATGAATGCTATTGTGATTATGTGTATGGGTAAAGGTGAAGATTTCATCCTAGGAAACAATGTTTACATTTGTTTAAAGGAAGTACATTCATGAACTTGTATTATGAATCGAAAGGGAAATTGCTAGGCTTATTGGTATTGTTATTCATTGCATATATTTGGATTACCAATATGTGTGAGTTAGTAGAACCGATCATAACTTGTTATGTACCTTGGTAAAACTAGTCACAGTGACTGACTTATGTATTGGTATGACTTTTATTAGTGTAACCGATCCTAAGTAATCACCTAAGATGGTATGATCGATATTTGTAATTGGTGTAACCGATCCTAGTAATTGGTATGACCAATCACAAAAGAGTTGTGTAATCGATCCTTGTAATTGGCGTAACCGGTCCTAGTAATTGGTGTAACCGATCACAAGTAATACCATGAGAATATGGTAACCGGTCCTGGTAATTGACGTAACCGATCCTGGTAACTGATGTAACCGGTCCCAGTAACCATGTTAAGGTAGAACCGATCCTTGTGTTTGGTAGAACCGTAAACCCATGATTAGTGTATTGATATTTGATCAATCACATAGTTGTTCTTGGAATACAGATGAACCAATTCTAAACTTGTTTGGAAGTGTGGTATAATCGTTTCTAAGATTATAAATATGAAAGAGGATTTAGAAACAAAAAGATGTCGACATACTTTGAACATGTTCAGTAACTCTTATCTTTTATTGTTCAAAGATATTCCTTAATTACTCAAGGAGATCCCGGACCGAAATAAATTAAGAATCTTTTAATTAAGGTTATTAGTTTTATATGCTTTTAATTACCAGCAATTAAATGCACAACTATGGAAAATAAAAATTGGTAATGTGCATTTACTAATTGGAGATTTTCTAGTGAGATTTGGGTAAATATTGGACAAAGCATTTCCAGGAATTATGAAAACCGATTTGGGCATTTATTGCATATCTTAAGAATAATTCGGTTTTGGAAATTCCTTGGTGTCCAAACATCCTTGGTCTATAAATACCCAAGTTTGTATTTCGAGCAAACTATCCTAAGAGCCAGGAAAACTTCATCTTTTTGTTGTTTCTGGTGGAGCTGTCTATTCGGAGAGGAAAGTACCCTAATTAGGCGAAATCTCTTAAGCCCGCTCGTTTAAAGACTTCTATGGGATCAAGAAGCGTCTACGAGCACCGTTGGTAGGAAACTGAATAATTGCAGTTTATTTTAGTTTTCGATTGATTTGATTGACTAACGGTTGCTGAACTTTATGTTAAGGCATAGCTCGGTTGAACCCACCAAGTCTTGGTATGTCAAGTTTGGTTGTCATATTTTAGTGAATCAAAAATCAATTAAAGAGTCGCTTGATTATGTACTAGAGACAACTTCATATAGGTTAGGCTAGAAAGATTAGGATTATGAGACATACAAGTATTACTCGAAGACTTGAAGAATGTGAAGAAGTAACAAGCTACATCGACGACATCATCCTTCCTCTTGAGGTTAGTAATATTGTGACCTTAATTGTTTCATTCCTAACGTATCTTTCAAGTCGTGCTATATTGAAAACATAACTACGAAGCTGTGAATGATTATACTCTAGTAGACATAGTGTTAAGGAATTAGAATACGAAGTATAACGCTTATCTTTTGAAATTCGTATATAAGACATCGACATAATCGTATGAATGCCATTTTAATTATGTGTATGGGTATGGGTGAAGATTTCGTCCTAGGAAACAATGTTTACATTCGTTTAAAGGAAGCACATTCATGAACTTGTATGAATCGAAAGGGAAATCGCTAGGCTTATTGGTATTGTATTCATTGGATATCTTTGGATTACCAATATGTGTGAGTTAGTAGAACCTATCATAACTTGTTATGTATCTTGGTAAAACTAGTCACAATGCCTGACTTATGTATCGGTATGACTTTTATTAGTGCAACCGATCCTAAGTAATCACCTAAGATGGTATGATAGATATTTGTAATTGGTGTGACCGATCCTAGTAATTGGTGTAACCGATCCTAGTAAATGGTGTGACCGATCACAAAAGAGTGTGTAATCGATCCTTGTAATTGGTGTAACCGATCCTGGTAATTGGTGTAACCGATCCTGGTAATTGGTGTGAACGATCACAAGTAATACCATGAGAATATGGTAACCGGTCCTGGTAATTGATGTAACCGATCCTGTTAACTGATGTAACCGGTCCCAGTAACCATATTAAGGTAGAACCGATCCTTGTGTTTGGTAGAACCGTAAACCCATGATTAGTGTATTGATATTTGATCAATCACGTAGTTATTGGAAATCAGATGAACCTGTTCTAAACTTCTTTGGAAGTTTGGTATAATCGGTTCCAAGATTGTAAATATGAAAAAGGATTTACAGAGAAATAAGATGTCGACATACTTTGAACATGTTCAGTAACTCTTATCTTTTATTGTTCAAAGATATTCCTTAATAACTCACGGAGATCCCGGAAAGAAATAAGTTGAGAATCTTTTAATTAAGGTTGTTAATTTTATATTCTTTTAATTACCAGCAATTAAAATGCATATCTCTGGAAAATAAAAATTGGTAATGTGCATTTACTAATTGGAGATTTTCTAGTAGGATTTCGGTTAATTTTGGACAGAGCATTTCCAGGAATTATGAAAACCGATTTTGGAAATATTGCATATCTTAAGAATATTTCGGTTTTGGAAATTCCTTGGTGTCCAAACTTCCTTGGTAAATAAATACCCAGGTTTGCATTTCGAGCAAACTATCCTAAGAGCCAGCAAAACTACCTTGTTGTGTTGTTACTGGTGGAGCCGTCTATTCGTAGAGGAAAGTACCCTAATTAGGCAAAATCTCTTACGACCGCTCGTTTAAAGACTTCTGTGGGATCAAGAAGCTCTACAAGTGCCATTGGTGGGAAACTAGATAATCGCAGTGTTATTAGTTTACGATTTGATTTGATTGACTAACGGTTGTTGAACTTTGATTGCACTTAGTTTGTTTATTCTTGAGAATCTTCTCTTCTGATATAAGATTCACTCAAACTAGATCAAAGTGTCGATGGGATCTTTAGAACTATTTGTAGATCTAAAGACGTCTTGTGATAATCCATTGTTAACAGACTCCGTTCTGTGCATGATTGATCACGAGAGATTCAAGTTGTGGTGTACAGGTGTTTATTGAAGATTTAAGAAGATTTGAAGACAAAGAAGATTTCTTATTGGTTTCATAATCTTTGGTGTGCACAAAACTTGATCGGCTGGGATCCAACTATAATCGGTTTATCTTGACAGACTTGATTGATTAGTTGCGTAGATCGGCATCAGTATTTAGTATCTTTGTAGATCCTATTATTGATTGCAAAATCTAAACTATGCTACTTTGGTAGTTGTTGGATAGATATATCTAAACCCGACAAAGGAGTTTATTGGATTAAACAGAAGAGCCTTTGTCTAACTCATATCACTGAGATTGAAGAGACTTGTTACCAAACAGATTTGTTGTTCCTTTATTGTTTGGAATACGAACCAAAGGAATTGTTCCAGTGCGTGCACTTATTGAATGTCGGAAGCGCAAGGATACTGAAAAAACTAAGTGACCTATAGGTTTAGTTGCTTGGTCTCAACTATACGAAGTTGGTTAGATTTTGTATAGCGGCTTAATTCTGAGAGTATTCAATTCTGGACTAGGTCCCGGGGTTTTTCTGCATTTGCGGTTTCCTCGTTAACAAAATCTTGCTGTGTCATTTACTTTTGTTTTCCGCAATTATAATTGTTGTTATTATAATTTAAAGTAAATTAAACAAACGTTAACTCCGTATTACTTGATTGTGATCATATAGAGTTTGGTTAAGTCCAAACCTATTATCAAGTAATCACACTTTGATTGTTGTATTGTCTCGATCTCGTATCCATAGACGATCACACAAAGTGTGAATACCGATTAGTTGTATTGTCTCGACTCAGTCCATAGACAATCACTTTCGGTGAGAGGACTTATAGGTGGAAAAGTTTAAGATTGTGGTATATTTTGGTACCCTCGTCTTTTCAATTTGATTGCACCTAATTTGTTTATTCTTGAAAATATTCTCTTCTGATATAAGATTCACTCAAAACTAGATCAAAGTGTCGACGAGATCTTTAAAACTGTTGGTAGATCTAAAGACGTCTTGTGATAATCCATTGTTAATAGACTCCGTTCCGTGCGTGATTGATCATAAGAGATTCAAGTGGTTTTGTGCAGGTGTTTATTGAAGATTAAAGAAGATTTGAAGACAAAGAAGATTTATGATATTGTTTATATATCTTTGGGTGTGCACAAACCTTGATCGGATGGGATCCAACTAGAATCTTATTTATTCGATTGATTAGTTGTGTAAGATCGGCATCACCTTATAGTTTCTTGTTTGATTCTATATTGATTGATTGCAAATCTAAACTCTGCTACTTCGGTAGTTGTTGGATAGATTGATCTGAACAGGCAAAGGAGTTTATTGGTTAAACAGAAAGCCTTTGCTTATGACTTGAGATATCTTCATCTGTAAGAATCAAGAGAGTTGTTCCCAAACAGATTTGTTGTTCCTTTACTGTTTGGAATACGATCCAAAGGAATTGTTCCAGTGCGTGCACTTATTGAATGTCGGAATCGCAGAGATACTGAAGAAACTAGGTGAACTATAGATTTAGTTGCTTGATCTCAACTATACGAAGTTGGTAAGATTTTTTTATAGCGGCTTAATTCTGAGAGTATTCAATTCTAGACTAGGTTTCGGTGTTTTTCTGCATTTGCGGTTTCCTAGTTAACAAAATCTTGCAGTGTCATTTACTTTTATTTTCCGTAATTATAATTGTTGTTATTATAATTTAAAGTAAATTACACAAACGTTAACTCAGTATTACTTGATAGTGATCCTATAGAGTTTGGTTAAGTCCGAACCTATTATCAAGTAATCACACTTTGATTGTTGTATTGTCTCGATCTCGTATTCATAGACGATCACACAAAGTATGAATACCAATTTGTAGTATTGTCTCGACTTTGTCCATAGACAATCACTTTCCATAAGAGGACTTATAGGTTGATAATTTAAAGATTATGGTGTATTTAGGTACCCTCGTCTTTTCAAATAATATAGGAGAGTCTATATTTAGGAGATTCGTATTTTAAGTAGGATTTGAAATCTTGAAAACCAAGTATTGGTTTCGTGTTAACCAAGTCCTGTAAGTATTTATATTGCGAAAAGAATGAATGAGAAAAAAGAATCCTTATTGAGAATTTGACATGGCATCAAGAGCCTGGTTCAAACCCTAAAATAAGAAAAAAAATCTAAGTTCTCATTAAACAGAGATGGGAGAAGAAAAATCATCAAAAGAAGGAGCAAAAGGGAAAGCTCCGGATTATGATTCATCGAAGAAAAATTTGGCGTATCATCTAGGATCGAGTGATGGTCCTTGAATTCTTATTACCCCGATTGTAATTAAAGAACTAATTATGATGAATGGGATAGAGCCATTCGTAGATCTTTGATAGCCAAACGTAAGTTTGGTTTTGTTGACGGCACAGTAAAGGAACATGCAGACCCTGAACAGTTGGAGGAATGGATTTTTGTTCATTCAATGGTTGTTTCCTGGATTAATAACACATTGGATTTTTCCATCCGATCAACGATGGGAGATTATGATGATGCTAGTCTTCTCTGGATGCACTTAAAGAATAGATTTTGTGTTGTCAGTGGAACCAGAATCTGTCAACTCAAATCCTCTTTGAGTGAATGCAAACAAGGGAAGTTTGAGAGTGTAGTTATGTATTATGGGTGACTAAACAAGATATGAGATAAACTAGTAACATATATGAAGATACCACAATGAAAGTGTGGTCACTGTACCTGTAATATTGCGACACAGGTTACTCTTTTGAGAGAAGATGATTATGTTCATTATTTTTTGATTGGTTTAGATAGTGTGTATGGCTCAATCCGTGAACAATTTTTGGAGAGAAATCCTTTACCGTCTATTAATAATGCATATCAGACGATAGTAAACTCTAAACGTTTGAGAATGGGAGACACTTCTCTATCTAAATTGGTCAATACAATGTCACGGCTTTTAAGGTACAACCTGATCAAAGAGCAAACACTAATACCTATGATGCTGGAAAGTTTTGCAAACATTGTAACCGAGAAGGACATTTTGAAGATGGTTGTTATCAATTAATTTGCTATCCTGAATGGTGGGGAGACATACCTCGTGGTGGTCGATCGAGTATATGGCAGAGGTGGCAGGGATGGTGGTCGTAGTGGTCGTGGTGGTTCTGCATATTGCATAGGTGGCCGTGGTAATGGCAGTACTAATCATGTGCGGGCCAATAACTTGAGCATACAGCTGCTCAGCACACAGGTGGTACGTCACCTGCAGATGGAACTGGTTTGGTTGGCGTGACAGCAACTCAACTTCAACAACTGAACAAATCGAAAATTCAATTGCAAGGTAAAAAGAATCGTGCTTCCTGGATTGTGGATAAAGGGGCTACGAATCATGTCACATGTAATTTAGATGGCATGATATAAGTAAAGAAATTAAGAGTTGTTCAGTACGTCTGCCAGATGGAAAGTCTGCGAACTCTTATAAAATTGGAACAATGATTCTTCCTGGTGGTTTGAGGCTTGATAAAGTTCTTTATATGCCTCAGTTAAAATGTAACTTAATCTCGGTCACGCAGATGATCGATGAATCGTTTTGTGTTGTGCAGTGTACTAACAGATTGTGTCTTATACAAGACTGGTTGATGTGGAAGGTGATTGGAGTGGGTGAGAGACAAGATGGACTATATTTTTTCCCCCGAGGTGTACCTCCAGTTAAAGTGCTTGCGGTTAGTGGGGATTCGTGCGAGCTGTGGCATTGAAGAATGGGGCATCCTTCGGAGAAAGTCTTGTGAAAGATACTAGTTGTGAGTAGATTATTTAGGAAAAATAATATTGCTTGTGATATTTGTCACAATAGCACATACAAGGCGGTGATGAATCTCAGCCTGATTTCGGATATGACACGGAAGTAATAGAAGAAAGTGTACAAGAACAACTAGAGGAGAATGAACATGATGCTTCACTTAATCTTAATGGTAATGGTGGAGGTAATACATCAGCTGAGGTCGTGGTAGATAATAACATAAGTGAGATGGGTAAAGGAAAGCGTCATAAAATTTCTTCTAGCAGACTCAAGGGTTTTGTGACACATACAGTATGGGAAAATAGTCCATCTTCCACCTAAACAACACAATCATCGGCGTCAGGTACACCTTATCCTTTAACATATCATGTTAGTACACAGAAAATATTTTACAGCAATAACTGCTGGAAATGAGCCCAAGAGTTTCAGAGAAGCTATGAAGCATCCAGGTTGGCAGAAATCCATGGCTGAGGAAATACGAGCCTTAGAGGAACAAGGAACATGTGAATTGGAGGAATTACCACATGGGAAGGCATTAGGCAGTAAGTGGATTTATACAGATAAGCGTGATGAAAATGGAAATTTGATACGTCTCAAAGAAAGATTGTTAATTTTTTGGAATCATCAAGTTGAAGGATTAGATTATAATGAGACCTTTGCACCAGTGGAAAAGATGACACCAGTTTGTACTTTTCTAGCAGTTGCAGCAGTTAAGAACTCGGAAATTCATCAGATGGATGTTCATAATGCGTTTCATCATGGTGATTTGGAGGAAGAAGTGTATATGAAGATACCTCCAGGATTTGGCAAGGGAAATCCTAATGTGGTTTGTAGAATGAAGAAGTCATTGTATGGTCTAAAACAGGCACCTAGGTGTTGGTTTGCGAAGTTATCAACAACTTTGAAAAATTATGACTTTAAACAGTCATATTCAGATTATTCTCTCTTTACAATGACGAAGGGAAAGATGCAACTTAATGTATTGGTTTATGTTGATTATTTGATTGTGGCAGACAATGATCTGATTGCACTACACAATTTTAAAACTTACTTGGGTCAGTGTTTTAAAATGAAAGATCCAGGGAAGTTAAAATATTTCTTTGGCTTAGAGGTGGCACGTAGTAAACAAGGATTCTACAAATGCCATAGGAAATATGCATTGGATATTATCATGGAGACTGGGTTATTGGGAAAAAAACCTGCGGAGTTGCCAATAGAAACGAATCATCGGCTGCCATTGGCAAAAGGCAAGATACTAGATGATGTGAAAAAATAGAGACGATTGCTGGGTCGTCAGATTTATTTTCAGTCACAAGACCAGACCTTGCATACTCAGTACATATTTTTTCACAATTTATGCAACAACCAAGAGTGGAGCATTGGGAAGCAGCACTTCGTGTGGTTAGATATTTGAAGAAGAGTCTAGGAAAAGGAATTCTGTTGCGTTCTGATAGTGTTCTTAGTTTAAAAGGATGGTGTTATTCAGATTGGGCAAGTTGTCCATTAAGAAGACTCACTGTAACAGGTTGGTTTGTACTTCTTGGTTTCTCGCCTGTATCATGGAAAACTAAGAAGAAGCATACAGTTTCTCGTTCGTCATCAGAAGCATAATACAAATCTATGGCAGCGGTAGCATGTGAATTAAAGTGGTTGAAAAAGTTACTTTGTGATTTAGGAGTATATCATACTCATGGGATGAATCTCTTCTGTGATAGTCAATCAGCATTATATATTTCTCAAAATTCAGTATTTCATGAAAGAACAAAACATATAGAAGTAGATTATCATCTTGTCAGAGATGCCATAGCAAGGAAGATTATATCACCCTCGTATACTCCTACAGCAGTGCAATTAGCTGATATTTTCACAAAGGCGCTAGGGAAAGCTCAGTTTAAGTTTCTCTTGTCCAAGATGGACATTCGAGATCTTCATGCTCCATCTTGAGGAGGGTATTAGGAAATAATATAAGAGAGTCTATATTTAGGAGATTCGTATTTTAAATAGGATTTGAAGTCTTGAGAACCAAGTATTGGTTTCGTGTTACCAACTCTTGTAAGTGTTTATATGCGAAAAGAATGAATGATAAAGAAGAAACTTATTGAGAATTTGACACATTTTCATAAAAATAAATGTACAAATTCAAACGAGAATGTTCCGTTATTTTCTATTTTGTGAATCCGAAATTCATTCATATTATCTAAATCTTAATTTGGTTCAATTGAATGTGGAAACAAAATTCTGATTTCGACCAAATCTGAAAATGAAAAAGAAACGAAATCCAAAAATGAAAGAGAATCCTAACAAAATGGTTGAAATGATTACTAACACTCATACTAATATAATCCATGAATACAATTTTAAAAATAAATTCTAGAAATGCAAAATTACATATTAACATGAAAACTGAATCCATACTGATGTCACCTTGCAACTCTAATTTGGTCTCTCTCCTACACAAGCTCTTGAAATTCTCCAAGTATTCATCTATATCGCATAACAAATCACTTGGATCCATGAGTCTTGCAGTCATAATCGTCACCATAACCCAGAAATCATTTTTTGGGCTTCCAATTGTACCAACAAGAGTAACCTGCGAAGAAAGGGAAACAAGACACAATCACACAACATCGTTAGTTAGATAGGAAAAGGCAAACAAATACAAAATGGAGTTTCGAGATACAACAAGCACACCGGTCCAATGACAGCAGAAATGAGGAACTGGACCCAGTCTATCGACGTTACATATTGTTTTTTTGGCTTGTGAAGAAAACTCATAACATAACCAAAGTGATGTTAGTCAATAAAAATCATCCGTGAATGCAATACCCAAGTTATTGAAATGTAAACACTAACCAAAACGAGCTCCATAACGACATGGGTATGTTTCTAAAATGCTTCACGTATATTCCTCGCTATTCTATTTTGCTACTTGCTTGTCTATAGAACAAGAAGTAGCATAGGCTAAAAATATCCATAAAGCAATCAAACAAATAATAGCATTATAGTCTCGCAATATGATTTTGTTTTTCAAAAAAAGTACTTTACCGAAACTAGAAATCTTACGCACACTACAAGTCGGACAATAAAGGAGTAAAATTAACTAGAACACCGCTGCCATAGTGGGGAGGGCTGACCGAACAGAAGATAAATAGGCCAAATTGAAAAAGCGAAAGTATCATTTTTCCTAAAACGGAGGGAGTACATCGTTTTATTAGTTGCAACGCAAAATTAGTTGATGTATAAATCAAAATATGTCTGCATAATGTGTTATGCATACTTTGTGGTGGTTAGCATAATGACTATGTATTCAATTTTCAAGAATTGTGCTTAAAAGGATAAAGACCTCCAAATTTTTCGTAAAAACTCTAAATTTGATGTTGTTGTTTGTACTCAATATGTGGATCTTTTTAAAAGCTTTCCAACGAGATAAAATTTGTAAAATTCCAAGGCACTGATTTTTAGATATGTTATATTCTAGTTTGCTTTCCAATTATACCCCTAAAAAATGGGATACATAAAGACTTATAGTAATTGGACTAAAAGGAAGGCAGGATTGTGTCAAGTGAAAAAGTAACCATGGACACCAAAGATTTTCAATCTTTTTATCAGATTACACATTTGCGTGAGGCTTTACAAAAAAGTAGCCATAAAAGGGACTCCCTCCCTTAGGGTCCTTCGGACACTCCAGTCGGTCGGCCCAATAAAGTGTATATATACATGATATGTGAGAGTAAAATATCAACTCGACACGTGGCGCAAGATCAGGACGGGAGGACCACAAAATACTACAACCAACTATACAATAATCCCTCTTCTTATTCTTATCCTATCTAGTCATTATCTAGTCAGCCCTAAGGGCAGGAATGTAATTCGATGTACAATACGCCCTATATAAGAGAAGGCGATATAGGTTAAAAGGGGTTCCTTCTTCTTCTCTCTCTCTAAGCTAGAACTTAGCTCTTCTTCTTCCATGGATAGAGTTTCAAGTCCCCTGATGACCTCCATTCATGGATCTATGTGTAACACCACAAATGATAGTGAAAACAAAGTGGATGTATGTCTTTTAATGGCCGAACCACTATAAAATCCCTATGTTAATCTTTACTTTCATGCACTTTTATCTCTTATATTTGATTTTCAATGATTTATGTTCATTAGATCTTGTTGGATGTAGTAGTCAAAAACTGTGCAACTACATTTTGGCGCTAGAAACCCGGATTTTTGTAAAGATTTTATTCTACCTAGTCTTAAACTTGTTGTTTTGAGATCTTTTCTTAAAGTTCTTCACTTGTATGAGTAGATCTTAGAACAAAATGAGTTCCTTAAACTCGGAGTTCCAAACGATCCTTTACATCAAGAAGTTCTGAAATTTTCTTCTATTTACCGATCTCTTCACCGATTTGGTTGAGATTATAGAAATGATTTATCTTTTCATTACTTTTGGTGATAGATCTTACTCCTTAAAGGAGATCCAGTACATTTCATTGCTAGAAGGGCAATTAGGTAATTTTTATTCTCTTTTTAGAGATTTCTAAGACATCAGGCGATGTTAAGTTTCTAGATCTACAAGTTTTCAAACAAAAAGCTTTCAAAAACTAAGCAAAAAACAAAAAGTAGTAATCTTCTTCGTCTTGTGTTTAAAAACTATGTATATCGGACTTGATTTGGGATTCATCATTTAACTGCTACAAGTAGCTTAGACAATTTATGCGGCTGCCATGATCGGAGAAACAGTTGCATGGATTTAATCACCATCTTCTGTTGTCATGGTTGAAAGAGAGTCAAATTCCAGTCATAGAGAGCTCCAATGGTGCTAAGACGAGTTCATCTCGTGTTGTCAGTGGTGAAATCCCAATGACGTAAAATAGATCATCCGATCTCATGAAGGCATAATCCTGATGCAAAAGAGATCATCCGATCTCGTGGAGGCATGAACCTAAAGGTGAAAGAGATCATCCGATCTCGTAAAGGCATGATGACCAAAGAGATCATCTGATCTCATGAAATACCATAGTCCTGCGAAAGCAAGTTTGTTTCAGTAAACTTTGATTGCCATTATCACGTGATAGTAGCACAAAAAAGAATGTAGTTTACTTTAAAATCTGATACCCGTGAATTTTCTTACTTTGGAGGGTTGAAGCTTTCTCCAACTTGACACCACAACTTGCATGTGGTAACCTGCATAAGAGACCCACAAGTATGTTGAACACAAGTTGGATATCCAAGTGAGCATAAATCTTAATACATACCATTTATGGAATGCGTAATTTGTATCTCAAGTAAATCATGTGAGTTAGGTAAACATACAAAGTAGGAACTTCAACCTTAATACACGCGATATATTGAATGCATGATCTGTATCTCTAGTAGTTCACATAAGTTACCTACAACCATACAACTATGACTTGGGAGCTTCAGTTAGTCGCAGTTGTATTTAGATTTTGTTCTAATTACCCATAATTGGAACGATGGTTTAAAGGTTCCCATTTAAGTAATGCCTAAACTTAAACATGAGACCACAAAGATATTGAAAGAAAAATCCTTTCCTTTGTTTAAATTCTTGAATCCTTCTTAAAAACATCCTATAAACATAATATTTTTTATATAGTAGCTACTGAAGTTTAAATAGTGAATCAGATTAACCATGTTCATAAAAAAAAAAAAACACAACAATAGGATCATATATATACATGGTCATAGCCTCCCAATTTAACCACAGCTCTATATAACCTGAAACACCAAAATCAGAGTTGCAGAATTTTTCTGCTGCTGATAATCTCAGTTTAATGGTTACAGCTTAAAACAAAAGGTGGAAGGAAAAGGTTGTACCAAAGTGGAAGGGAAGGAAATGCTTCCTTCTAGACCATTCTCAGCAGAACCACCATTTCCTTATCCTTCATATCCTCCATCCATCTCACAGCAGCAACTCCACAATTCCATACTTTTTCTGCAACCCAATCATCCACAAGTTCTAAATCTTCTCAACTCCACAACTTCTAAATCTTCTCAACTCCACAAATCCATATCGCACATAACCTCAGAACCCATTAAACTAACACCAGATTCCCTTCTTGTTTTTCCACCAACTTCATAGCATAACAGCACCATCACCATTCCTACCTCATACCCATTCCACATATTCTTCTATCAATCATAACCCATCTGGAATTCTTCTATCAAAGTTCTTCAAACCCTAAAATGAAATTAGAAAAAACAAATTGATTAGATTTACATGAAGAAGATTAACAAAACGAAACTAAGATGAAACAAATCATATTAGATTCACGGATTAACAAATCGAAGAATTAAAAAATAGATAAAATGAAACCCTAAAAAACAAATCGATTGTAAAACAGATAAAACCCTAAAAATCGAAAATACTTAAGATGATTAACACTTGCACAGACCGATGATTGAAGGTTATTGAAAGGATTGAAGAGATTTATGTGATGGTTTCTAGGCTAATACGAATTTTGTGATGAAACTAAGGCTTCATCGCCTGATCGGAAAGAAAAGAGGCAGGAGCACAAGAGAGAAAAATGAAAAATGAAAATGAATGCCGATTTGTCGAACTGCTACCATATCCAATGATTTCACGCATGTGAATGGCACACGCATGGGAGGAAATATCCTCTGGTATAACTCATCGTGGGTGGAAACATAATGCTACGCATGTGAATGGTGCACACACATACTCAAGGTGTTACGACCCAAGTGTGACTGACACGCCTATAAAAATCGTAACGGCTAAGGCTTGTTACAAATTTGTAACGGAAGCGGCCTGTTACAAATTTTCGAAACGGCCATTTTGTAACGGCAACAAATCCGTTACGAATCCTGAAATTTGGTGTAGAACCCTGGAATTGCAAATTTAGTTCAACAAAAACGGAGTAAAAAAACCGTTGAAGAAGAAGAAATCAACGCCGCTGAAAACGAAGAAATGACGCGATTGAGAAAGTAAGAGCCTACTTAAACTCATTCCAGTACTTCAATTTAATGTTTGCATGCCAAATTAGGGCAAAAAAATCGAATTTGTGAATCTGCAGTTATTCAGCCGGCGGGGTCTCTGATTCACGACACTTCTGCTTTTCATATTTAGTGTTAGTCGGTAAGCTCTTAGGTTGAATATCATGCCGGCTATTTTATATTTGTATCTGTTTTTTAAGGTATTCAACTTAATACCTTGCTGGCGATTTTTTTTTTTATAGTCGTTCGGGTTATAGTTTTTTACCCTGCCGGCGGTCTGTTTTGAAAATGGTTGGTGTCTCCTGATGCCTAAAGTCATAACGTCGGCAGGGTATTTGAATACCACCCTTCCGGCTGCATTATAGCCGGCGTTGTATGGGTTATAGACCCTGCCGACTATATGTAGAAGAAAATTCTTGTATCTACTGTGTTAAAAATTGTTATAACCGGCACATTAGTCGAATAAGAACCTGCCGACTATTGTTTCGTCGGCAAGGATTATAGTTATCGACCCTGCCAGCTATTGTTTAGCCGGCATGGATTTTAGTTGTCGACCCTAACGATTTTTTTTTTAATTTTTCTTGTTTAGGTCGCAAAAGGGAAAGAAGAAAACTGTTACTCCTCCTTCAAAACCTCCTTGTGTTGGTGACCAACTCTTGACTGCAACACATCGAGGGGCATTAGTTGAGCCGGGAACGCTCAAGATCCATGAACATAATGATTCTCAACCACCACTGGAACCCAGTGATTCAGATGAAACTCCAGATGAAGACCAATCAAATCCATCTATTAGAAGAGGTAATGATCATGATGGTGTTGAAAGAACTCCGGTTGCTGGAGGAGATGATGAGCATGATGATGATGATCAAGACATGCCACCTGTTAGAGGAGGTAATGGTGATGGTGATAACAATGATGGAGATAAAGATAAAGATAAAGATGGTGAAATTGTTGAAGAGGAAGAGGATAAAGAAGAGGAACAAGAAGAAGAAGGTGGAGAACAAACAGGTAATGATCAACAAACTCAAGCTGCAATGAGAAAGAAGAAGAGGGTTATCACTAAACCATCTGATTCCCACATGCTTCCCAGTTAGTTGAAGGTCACACTGGAACCAGGTCAGGCTCCACTAGGGACCCCAGAAGATGGTGGACTGATAGACGCATTAATGTGTCTATTTTAATCTCTATTATGTATATTGTTAGTACCCATTTTTGTACTAATTTTGGTATTTTATCCCTTTGTAGGTGTTTTTGGAGAAATAGACTTTTGCGGCGAAATTGGCTCGAAAAGTTGTTGAAGGCACCTGGGAGGATATTTGCTATTCAGACTCTCATTTTGGATAAGGGGTAACCCATTTCAAGGCAGCTGCTAAGCACAGACCGGGATTGGATAGGGGGACACTTTTTTCACGTTTTGAAAATGAAATCTGGCGGGAAAGTTTGCCGCAGTGAAGAACAGAGTTAGGATTGCGATTTTGGGTTAGTTATGAAGAGATTAAAGCTCTGATTTTTCTTGGGCTTGCTCTTAACCATCAACAGGCGAGGTAAGGGTGTTCGAATGGATCCAAATTGGCTAGAACCCAGGTTGGAGGCAAAACAGGGTTGAATAATATCACGGGTAATTTTATGGTTTATTTTTGGAAACAAACGTGAATAAGAGGAAATAAGCTCTTCTGAGGGATTTGATTCTATCACAGAGAGAGTTTGGACAGCTTGGATTGACTGAGGATACGTGTAGCTGATGAGAAAAGGGAAATTTCGTGACTTGAAGAGAAAGGAAAAACCAAAGATATTCTCGAATTTTCTTAGCCCTATGATGTATGAAAGAGTTGGTTCGAGTCCTAGGAAGGGGAGGAAGACTTTAGGGGAAGTTTAGAACACCACAGAGCCGAAAAAATCAACTTGCAGGAAAACGCGTGCTGCTGCTGTTGCTGTTGCCGGAGAAGACGAAGAAGAACATACGACCCACATAGAACCGTTGCATACAAGTATCGTAGTTCAACTGCAGCAGCTGAGTATCGTTTACAAACAGTTTCCTACAGTCACAGAAAGCCTTTCAGCAACGATTCAGTCCTCTGTTTTAGACTTTCAGCGACTACAGTGTATTCTTTTACTTTTTTAATCAACTTTTGAGCTATAAATATGTACTTTGAGCAAGTGATTAATATGAGGAGCTAAACCCCTTAGCCGAGGCGACGGAGGAAGCCATTGTTCCATGAAAAGTGGTATAATTTTATTTTAATTATTTTTGCAATTTCTTATATGATTATTTGCTTTGATTGAGAATTGATTGAATGATTTTTCTTAAACAATTGTGATTTCTCTTGATAGATTATGCTTAGACTTATGTTTTTGATATTCTATGCTTTCGAAATACACTTGTTATTCCAAAAATCTACTTTTGCAAAATATTAGAATCACTTTAAACGTAAAGAGTTGCATGAATATTGATTAGATTATATCACTTAATTGGTTAATGGTGGAATCCAGAGTCTCGGTGTTTTCTTATTATTGTTGAAACAACTTTATTTAATTTTCGAAAATCCTTCACAAGCCCGAGTTGAACAAACTCTACTTATCACCTATTACAACAACTTAAAATTCACATCAATTTTTGGCGTCGCTGCCGGGGACTTGTTTTTAGGGTTTAAGATTTATTTTTATTTTTATTTATTTTTGTTCTATTTTACGTTTTTGGGTATTTGTCTTTTGTCTACAGGTTTTGGAACGTAAAGAAAAAAATTGAGCCAAGGAGTTTGGTGATTTCGTAAAGACTTGGAGCAAAAGATTAAAGCGAAAAGAACGGAAAAGAAGACAACTTTATTTTAGTTATTTTTATTTTTTTAGTTTATTTTTTATTTTTTCTAGAAAAAAAAAGAAGAAAAAAATTGTATTAGGGTTTCTTTATTATTTTGTAATTTTTTTTTTTTGGACTTTTTGGGACTTTGAACATTATTTTATTTTTATTTTTATATACCCTACGGAAGGGTATTCTTAAATATAAACTGTTTGCAGAGAAGGAGGACAATTACGATATTGTCTTTGCACCTTGGGTTCGTACACTGACACAGGAGTCAGTGGCCCGAGTCGACTACAACTGATTCATCCCCCGTCTGGAACGGGAGGTAAGATTCTGAACACTCGCGAATCCCCTGTCAGCGAGTTACTGTATTCCTTAAGGTGCATATCTGCTGAGGATCTGAATACAGACATTTACTTTTCTAGTAAAGGGAAAGGCCTGGCCATACAAGATAAGGGTTCGGATTTCATCACCGTTCTCTTCTTGTCCGCCTTAGGAAAATGATACCGAACGCGATCCCAAGCTTAAAATATTGACTAGAACGAGACCGATAGGGTAACGAGCTTGTAGGAAAGTCGTTCAAAAGGATCGTATTGGGTATCTTGTTAGCCTAACTCAAAGTTCAGGAAGATTACTGTAAGTCGATTAGAGCCGCCTTGTAACCCAGGGAAGCGTTGCCAAAGAGGTGGGGGTATCAAAGCTCCTCTGAGCTTCTTCTACTTCTCTTCGACTTACTTTATTCGGATAGTCCTACGAGGTTTGCTAAAATTGTACCCAGTTGCCTCTTGGAAGAGTAGAAGCTGGTCTAGAAACAATCTAAGTGGAGCCATCATGCTTTTTGTTTGCTAGAAATCAATAGGTTTGATTTAGTTGAGTCTTTTTTGATTTGTGATTACTCACCCTTCCAATTTGGAAACTCTTGTATGCCTGAACGTAAAAGAGACGCCCTAGGTAGATTTGTTTAAAAAAAACCTAGCAGTTCTAAGCGTCTCGATTACCTTAATCTAGAGAGTCCGATTTTCGGAGAGTCCTGTTTTGAACATTCTACTGAAGAGAGAATCCCTAATACTTCGATAGTACCAGAAATGGCTACTTTGAAAGCTTTGTTGAATCCGACTAGGACCACTCGTCCCTCGTGTATTAAGTTAGTTGACACAGAAGCCAATTATGAACTTAAACCTGAGACCATTCAGATGCTCCCAATCTTTTTAGGGAAAGAAAATGAGAACCCCTATTTCCATGTTAGGGATTTTGAAGAAATTTGCAGTACCCTTAGAATTAGAGGCTTAGATGATGATGCTTTGAAACTTAGGTTATTTCCCTTTTCCCTGAAAGATAAAGCCAAATCGTGGCTGTATAGTTTGACTTCTTAGTCAATCGAAACATATGAACAACTTACATCTGCCTTTTTCAATAAGTTTTTCCCTAGGCATAAAACATCGTCGATTAGGACGCAAATCTGCACATTCTCACAACAAGAGGGAGAATCTTTGTATAGGTATTTGGAAAGGTTCAATGATTTGTTAACACAATGTCCTCACCATGGTTTAGAAAAGGTTAGGCTAGTTCAGATCCTTTATGAGGGTTTAGATTATTCCACAATAACCACGGTTGAAGCTCTGTGTACAGGTGGGTTTGAGAACCAAACTGTTGATGTGGCAATGGCATTTTTGAATGAAGCCGCCGAAAAGACCCAACAATGGGAAAATAGTAGGGAACCCCGGAAAACAATTTTTCTAAGCAGAGGAAACGTTAATAAGGTAGAAGGAGGCTATGAATCATATTCCAAGATTGCAGCGATAGCTAAAAGGTTAGAAGCTTTAGAAATGGGTCACACTAGTGGTAGATTGGAGCCTTTTTGGGAAGGCCATAATAATGAAGAGCAAGCCAATGCTCTTTATAATAACACTAGACTCGATAATCGTCAGAAATTTGACCCATATTCAGAAACCTATAATCCCGGGTGGAGAAACCATCCGAACCTTGCATGGTCTAAGGGCCAGAATCAAGGTCAGTTTAGTAACTCTAATGCTCCCCCAGGTTTTAGTTATGCTAAGAATCCTTCGGGACAAGCTCAATTTCAGAATCAGTCGGATAAGAAAATCCTAAGCCTAGAGGAGTCTCTCGTGTTGTTAACTCAGCAAACTGCAAAATTTCAGCAATCAGTAGAACTAAGTCTACAAGCTAGTAACAAGATAGGGCAAGAAAATAGTCAGGCTATTTCCGAGTTAAAAACCCAGGTAGGTCTGATAAATGAGTCTTTGAGAGAAAAAGGTAGGTTTCCTAGTCAAACACAACCCAACCCTAGAGGAGTTCATGAAGTAGGTACAAAACCATCGAATCAATTGAATGCTATTAGAACCCTTAGGAGTGGTAGAGTTGTAGACAATAAGGTAAACATGCCCGAAAGTGAGCAAACTGTAGTTTACCCCTCAGGACCATCCATAGCTGAGGAGACTGATAAAATCTCTGATGATGTCAATTCGGTTACTGAGAGGCCCTATTTTATTCCTAGAGCCCCATTTCCACAGCTACTAGTACCAACAAAGAATGAATCCAACTTTAATGACATTATGGAGGTTTTTAAGAAAGTTACCATAAACCTTCCGTTACTAGAAGCAATTAGGCAACTTCCGGCTTATGCCAAGTTCCTCAAGGATATGTGTACGCGAAAGCGAAAGCTTAGTGTCCCTAAAAAAGCCTTTTTAGCCTGTCATGTAAGTTCGATCATTCAGAACACCACAACTCCTAAGTATAAAGACCCAGGTGCCCCTACCATTGCTTGCACGATAGGAAAACACAGGGTAGAAAAAGCTTTACTTGACTTAGGAGCTAGTGTGAACTTACTTCCGTACCATGTGTACTTACAACTGGGACTTGGTGAATTGAAACCCACCAAGATAACACTGCAGTTAGCTGATAGGTCTGTTAAAATTCCTCGTGGTGTGATAGAAGATGTTCTTATTGAGGTCGACAAGTTTATTTATCCTGTGGATTTTGTAGTCCTAGATACACAACCTGTCCCTGACCCAGAAAATCAAATACCGGTGATTTTAGGTCGCCCATTTTTAGCCACGTCTAATGCTGTTATCAACTGAAGGACCGGACTTATGAACATATCCTTTGGTAATATGACCACTGAACTAAATGTCTTTAATGTTACTAGACAACCGTCTGATGATTTAGAGGAAGTGAATATGATTAGTACTTTGGTTCAGGATCTAGTTCAGGATAATTGGGACGACACTTTGTTTAGTGATTCTTTAGATGAATTTGATGAGACAATTATCTTAGGTAAGATAGATGACCAAACTTTAGAACTAGAAGAAGCTCTCGAATATTTTAAGGACTCTACAGACCCAGAAATTCAGTCACTAGTGTTAGGTCTTTCTGTGAGTAATGATGACCCTAAGTTTGGGGGTAGAGAACTGGAAGAAGCTCTTGAGTATTTTAAAGACTCTGAGGATCCGGAAATTCAAGCATTAATTAAAGGTTTATCTGAGAATACTGACTACCCTAATTTTGGGGGTAGTGATGGTCAAGTATCCTTATTAGAAGTCCCTAACTTGGGACTCGAGTCCAGTGTGCCTGAGGTATTACTTGAGTCTGTCCCGACTCCACAACCCGATCCTCCTGATATCGTCCAGGAATTGGGAACTCATAGTTCGGAAAAATATTTTTGTCAAGACACTCACATGAAGCCTAAGAGGGCGTCACAGATTAACCCAGTTGTCTTGCAAGAAAGTTTAGATCAGGTTGTGCTCTATCTGTTAATTTTTCTAATCCTGTGAAGTTGTCTCATATTAGTGGCAGTGCTATTTGGTTCTGATGACCCACAGTTATTTCGACTACTGATATATGATTTGAAAGAGAATGAGACATTTTATGGTACTTGATGTCTGGCTGAAGACTTTAAACTTAGCACTTCTTGGGAGGTAACCCATTCTCATGCAACACGGTAATATCTTTCCTTAACTCTTTTTCTTCAAATGGTAACAGTTTCTCCTTGTTCATGCTTTTAATTTCATCTTTAGAACATTGAGGACAATGTTAGATGTAAGTTTGGGGGTATGGGAGAAACTTTTTAGTTGCATTTTAAACTCCAGAACCTAGAAATTTATGCCTATTAAGGATGGCACTAACCAATCTAAGTGGATGGAAGCATTTTGGTTTTAGGAGTTGAGGAACCAATCTGACTAGATGGAAACATCTATAAGAGTCTATTCAAAAAACACAGAGCTCAGGTGTTAGAAATAACATGATAGTTTCACCGTATCTCGGAATCATCTTATTACTTCTGTTTTTTTTTTGTTTTTTGCAAATTTTTATGTTGATGTCTGCTGGGTTGAAATAGAGTGATTGAGTTACCAAAAAAAAAGAATAATAAAAAAATAAAATAAAAGACCAGACCAATTAGACCAATCGGAATAAATTATAACACTTGGATAGCAATATGTGTGTGTTCTCCCTGTCTCCGTCGCCTAAACAAGCGTGGAATGCAGGATCCACGGAAATTACCATGTAATCTGCTAACAAGAAGCATGCGCTTGGATCCACAAGATCATCATGTCGTTAGTTCTAAAAAAATAAAAATAAAAATAATAATAAATGTGTGTTCAATAAATCGACCACTGGTTCCCTTGTATATGCCAGACGAGTTGATCTAGAATTAGGATTATCGACCACTGGTTCCCTTGTATATGCCAGTTGTGTTGATATTAGTCCAGACCAGTATCTCAATCCACTAGGTCATAGGTTCATCTTGGCATTGAAGTCCATTCGCAACCATCTACTTCTATATCCATCTTCTTAATCTATTCATGTGATTTGTTTGATTCCGGATATTGATGTCCATAGTGCGATTATCTGAGTAGAGCTCTGTCACTTATATATGAATTTTAGTATACTCGAGTGCAAACTCATATACAGCAATATGAATTTCGCATCAGGGTACTTCCTCCCGTAATCAATAAGTATGCCAACCAAGGAGATTCTTTAGTGCATTCCAAGGTTCTGCGTAGATAGCTAGGGTATGGAGTAAAGGTTTTGTGGGTACACCTCTGGTAAACCCTCCCGAGACTATAACTCAGCCACTAGGGCCACCTAGGGGTTTAAAGGCTTGTTGCACATGCTAAGTGCAATCGACGATGCCTGCGACAGTGAGTTAGGATTTTATTTTGTAGTTTTAATTTGATTGGGACTAGCAAATAATAAGTTTGGGGGTATTTGATAGACGCATTTATGTGTCTATTTTCATCTCTATTGTGTATATTGTTAGTACCCATTTTTGTACTAATTTTGGTATTTTATCCCTTTGTAGGTGTTTTTGGAGAAATAGACTTTTGCGGCGAAATTGGCTCGAAAAGTTGTTGAAGGCACCTGGGAGGACATTTTCTATTCGGACTCTCATTTTGGATAAGGGGTAACCCATTTCCAGGCAACTCTACTTATCACTTTTTACAACAACTTAAAATTCACATCATGGACATGTTCTTTTTGGATACAAAGACACATGGGCACGTGAAATCCATGATGCTATAGTAAGTAATAATCTCAATAAAACTTTGTTTTTATTTAAGTGTGTCTATCTTAAATATTCTTCAAGTGTTTGTATTTGTTTTAATTTTGTGTTTTTGGTACATAGGATCACAAGCGTGCCATCCGTCTTTTGAGGCACTAAGCTTCAAACACTATGATGAAAAAATTGGCACTTGATTGGGAATGTGCTGATGGACACATTTTTGTGTCCTATTTGTCTCGATTCTAAATATTGTTAGTGCTTATTTTTGTACTTATTATGGTGTTTTACGTGTGTAGGTATTTTTGGACAATAAACATTTTTTGAAAAATCGGCTCGAAAAGTTGTCTAAAGCACCAGGAGGAATTGTTATTGGCAGCCACAGTTTGGATAAGGGGCACCCCAAGGGTACCCCCAAGATAACTGCTATTCGCACCCCAGACGTTGCTAAGGGCACCCCCTTCTTCTTCATGGTTAAAGAGAATTTTGGCGGGAAAATTTGTGCTCCGTCTGCATGATTCTGTGGAACGAAATTGGACGAGATTTTTGATGGATTTTGACACGGACTTGGAGTAGTTTGGGCCTGTTAGGTCGAATCAGGGTTGGTAAGATTTGTTATTTATTTTTATCGTGAAAGGGGGATTATATTGAAGAAATAAGAATCGATTACAAATGGACACAACTGAAAATTACAAAGAGATACAGCTGAAATTACGAACAGGTGCATCTTTCAATCGTAAGACTACAAGATGTGACTAAAGAAACCCAAGAGACACAACCTCCTCAAAGCCAAAGAAGCCCATTACAGATACCCAAAGGTAGAGAGCCCATAAGAAACTCATGAGATGAAAACCCTAATTAAAACATCATCTTCACCAACCTCTGCCGCCTATAACCGTTTGCACCACCACTGTCAACCATAGAAAACCTCCATCAATTTGTACCCTGATTATCATCAGAAATCGGCACCGTTGCCGATTAAGAACTGAAGATGGAAAATCATCAGAAACGAACTCCTTTGTTGGTTAAGAACTGAAGATTATGAGATGGTGCACAAAGAAATGTTTGAAGGAGATTTGATTTAGGTTAAGATTAAGTGGCTTTTATGTAAATCAATTTTGATTGATGAAAATGATTATGGGATTTCAGAGATTATATGGACGATGTAAAGAAGTGCTAGGTAAATGTACCACCATTCTTAAACTAAGATGAGGTGGGATGAGATTGGGAAAAGAAAAGGGGATCTTCTTCAATCCAGAGAAGAAGAGAGATACAGGAGAGAGAGCAGTCAAGTATCCATGGCTACCTGATTCTCTACAACAACCCGGAGATTTCCAACAAACAACTAAAGACTACATTAAACTAAAAATGATGTCTTGCTCGGATCAAGTCCGATTAGACTAAATCCGAGCAAGAAAGGAACGACGGTTGTTTTTTTTTTTTTTTTTTTGTACTGGTGTTTTGAGAGAGGAGAGAGAAGTTAGTTTTTTGGAGAGGATCTTATGAAGCTCATCTGGTAACTTGCTGATTCTTAGGGTTGGTAAGATATTAGTTCATGTAAAAATGGGAAGGTTTCGTTTAATCTCGACAAAACAGAGTAATGAAAGAATACCGTGACTTATTCTTGGATTCTGTTCAAATAAAGAAGGTTTATATCGCAGGAAAAGGGGGAAAATATCTTCCCTGCGATTTGAGTATATCTTAAGGAGTTTGGTTTAAATAAAAAGATGCGTCGCCTTGGAGATAAAACATGGAGAGGAATTATTTACGGGAACTTGGTTGAATATTTGGAAAGTATGTGGACAAGGGAAAGAGTATATATACTCTGTTCAATTTATCCTATATTTGGAAGAGTTTACACGTAGATAAGAAACTAAAGAAGGAAAGTCTGTGATTTAGCGTTGAGGAAAGGAGATGGATTGAGAAGAAATTCTCGGGATTTTATTGATCCTGTGTGTATATATAGAGCGCTGAGGAATCACAGAGGGAGATAGAGAGTTGGGGGAAGTTAGTAGAGGCTGCAGAGCCGAGAAGAAGAAAGGAAGAAAATCATCTCTGCTGCTGCTGAAGAAGGAGACGAAGAACATTGGACCAATGGAGTCAGTCGCAGAGAAGTCTTATATTCAATAGCAGAAGTTGTTTGTCGTTGTTCATTATTCCCTGTAGAAGACTTTTAACGACTAGGGTTTAACTTTCAGTAACTGTCTCCTTGTAACATTCGATCTGTAACAACTATAACTGTTACGATTGAGCTGCTTTCATTCTTTTTCTCATATACCTTCAATAAAAACACCTTTTGAGCCATGATTTATTATTTTGAACGTGTTTTTACATGAGGAGCTAAACCCCATCACTGGGATGACGGAGGGAGCTGTGTTTCACATTTGATTGGTAACTATGATTGATTATTTTGACTATTTGCATTGTTTTTAATTGATTTATGATTTTCATTAATTAGTTGTGATTTCGTTTGATAGCATATGCTTAGACTTAGAGATTTTGATATGCTATGCTTGTGATTTACAATTGATGTTTTACAAAATCTATTTTTGGCAAAGAGAAGAGTCCATAAAAGTTCTACAATTGTTATGAATCATTTTATGAACCAATTGATTGTGATTAATGGTGGAATCCTGAGTCACAGTAATCTCTCGATATCGTGATAATCTCTTGTATATATTTTCTTTATTTTTAGTATTTTCTTAAATCAAACCTTTACAAGCCCGAGATGAACGAACTTTTACTACCACTTTTTACAACAATATGAAATCATATCATGTGCCGAGGTGAAAGCGATTGTCAAGAGCTCCGTATTGTGGCCTACGGTGGAGAGTTCGGTTGTTGAGTATGACAGAGTTACCATATCTGCATTTTTTGAGAGGTTCCACGGAGAGACCGATACAATGTTATTCCCATTCGGTGAGATGGCGGTAACTCCCGATGATGCTCATCAAATTCTAGGCCTCGAGGTTGAGGGAAAAGCACTCAGTGATGGCTACGAAGAAGGCATTTCTTGGGAGAAGATCTTCAAATTAACCAAGATCTAGTTCAATTTGGATGAGAAGCAATCGGAGTCTTTGTTTGTGGTGAAGGATGGTTATTTAAGAAAGATGTTCAATCTGAAGATGTTGAGGGACACATACTCTGAGACCTAGAAAATCTTTGATAAGGAAGGAAGTGTGTCCATGGTGCAAATCAATGCTACTGCATCAGCTTATTTGCTATACATCTTGGGCAACTGTATCTTCCCCGACAGTTCCGGAAGCTTGGTCGACGCCAAGTATCTTCAACTATTGGATCCCTTACATGAGATGCATATGTATTCTTGGGGTACTGCGGTGGTTTCCTTCTTGAACAATGAGTTGACAAAGGGTTCAAGGGCACTGACTAAATAATTTAACGGAAATCTATGTCTCTTCCAGGTAATTCAATTGTCTAAATCATTTATATTTGAAAAATGCTTATAAGATTCTTACTAAACCTTTTGTATGCATAGGTTTGGGTATATGAGCACTTCCCTACTTTGGTGAAATCCAACCCCCACATCAAGGTGAAAACTAAGCTTGCGATTAATAATCCAAGAGGACAGAGATACAGTTTTACTGGTGCTCAGGATAAGGATATGCCACAACAACTTATCAACATGCGAGTCACCTTGGAAAAAATGACTGCAGATGAGGTAATATTTGATCCTTATCGAAATTATAGAAATGAAGGTATAATCAAAAGGAATGATGATGTTGAATTATACTACAGTCCATTGTTTTATCCCCAAGGATTTTCAATGTACGATCCACAACGGGTTTTGCGATAAGTGGGTTACATCCAAGAAGTACCTCATCTCGGTGATGATCCGTTCTTCAAAGTGGTAAGGGGGGAGTGCAGCACGTTCCAAAAAAGTATTGACGTCCGTTAAGCTCCACCACCAGTGATTTCTCATTAGAACAATAGAAGTGACCGTAAAATCGATACAAGTCTTTTGGATAAGGTGACCAAAGGTCATGAAGATTACATGCCGTGGTACTTGGGTTTTGCTCGTCCTACTGTGATTAGGGAAGAGATAGTTGAACAATCGGCTCGTGGGAGGATGATGCCACCGAAAGACCCACCAACAAGTCTTAAGAACTTTGTAAGTATTTTAGACTTTCTCTTATTGTTATAAGATCACATTATCGAATTAGTTTATTAATTGTTTGTTATTTAATTGAAAATAGAAGGAACATTTAAAGACCCTTGTGAAGATGATGTGTTGCGCGAGAGAAAGAGGAGAGCCTTTTTCGATTGAAGAGCAAACTAAGCACATTGACTATGCTAGAAATGTTGACAATGAGGATTCCACCGAAATGTTCTAGCAAGCTAATGCTGAACTAAAGAGGGAAGTACAAGCCAAGATGAATGCAAAAAAAAAAAAAAAGGCTCGTACCCGTGGTGGTGGTGGTCGTGGAAATGCTAAACGGGGCCGTGGTAGTGGTAGTGGTCATGGATGAATGCATTTTAGTTTATTTCTTTATGTTGTCGTAGACAAATGTTAAGGTTAATGGTTGGACAAATGTTTTTTTTTTTTAATGGTTTATGAGACATGTTTTCTTATTTTAAACAAATGTTGGATTTCTAGTTGTTGAATGAATGGTTTGTTTAGCTATGTTAAGTTTCAATAATTCATTCGGCACAGTCTTGAGTGAATGTTTTGTTAAGTTACAGTGACGACTAAACTAGGGCCGGCAAGGTTGTGAACTGCCAGACTTCCGTCCCTGACAGCAGAAATGGTGTAGTTACCAGAGTCGGCAAGGTAAGAAAATTAATACCTTGCCGACGGTACATTAGTCAGAAATGTATTACATTATCGACCCTGCCGACTATGTGTAGCAGAAAATGACCTTCTCCTGATGCCTAAAATCATAAAGTCGGCAGGGTTATAAAATTAAGACCTTGTCGACTGTATAATAGCCGTCACTATAATGACCAAATACCGTTCCGACTATACGTAGCATAAAATGAACTTCTCCTGATGCCTAAAATCATAAGGTCGGCAGGGTAAGAAAATTACATCCCTGCCGACGGTGTGTTAGTCGGCATATTGGGGAAATAGTAACCTAGCCAACGAGTTCGAAATTCAAATTTTTGCAAGTACAACTGCATTGATTGACTACCATAACGGCCAAATTCGGGCACCATCCTATAAATACACTGGTTCTCTCTACAAAACAACACACACCTATTTGCATATACTCTCCAAAGCTCATATCATCATATACTCCATCTAAATCTCCCAATACCTCCACATACAACAATGGCATCATTTGATTCAAATGAAGATCTATCCATCACCAAAGCATGGTATGCGGAAACTCGGGTTAGAAATCAGTCCTCCGTAAGGGTGGATGCCGTAACCTTTTGGGCAAGGGTATACAACAAATATAGGCAAGATTTTAAGAATCCTAATGGAAGAAGTGTTCAACAAGTGCATGATAGGCACCTAGTCATCGAAAATGCGATACTTGCTTTTCTAGCTATCCAAAAACGGATTTTGACCGCTACCCACTTTAGCTACTCCATTGAACAATTTGTAAGTATTTTTGTGGTTTACGTGATCCATGTTGTTTGATCTTCCTACTAAACACCACTAAAAAAGTAAGTTTGTGTTTTGTTTTTGTAGCATGAAGTCGTCAAAGCGCGCTACTTTGAGGAAAAGGGGAAGCATTCGCATTCGATGCAAGCTATCAATTCATGGTATCCAAAATCCCGGAGTATGCCCCGGACTTCATGGAGGTTGGATCGGACTGGGATTCCTCTGACGAAGATTGATGGTTTTAGTGTAGTTTTTGTGGGTAAATCTCTATATAAACCCTCACGAGACTATAACTCGTCCACTAAGGTCGCCTAGGGGTTCAAAGGATTGATGCACATGCTAAGTGCATTCGTTATTCCAACGACAAGGAGTTAGATTTTATGTTTCAATCAATGTAGTAACAGAAATTGCATGAATAAAGTGAATTACATCTTCCCATATTCTGGTTTCTGTTGGGTATAAGTAAAGGTCGACATAGTTACATTGCCGACTATGCGACATACGACAATGTCAGAAATTAGTTGCATGCCGACTATTATTCAGCCGGCAGGGTAAGAAATATTTATCTGCCGACTATATGATAGCCAACATTGTAGGAAATATTTATATGCCGACTATAAGATAGCCGGACCAAGATATTCGGCATCTTCTTCATTCATAGACCTTGCCGTCCCAAATTAGTCGGCGTTTTCTCCATCCTTAGACCTTGCCGGCAAGAGTTAGTCGGTACCTTATTCAATCGTCGATCTTGCCGATGTTTTACATTTTTAGAACTGAAAGTGTTAATCGAAATCGAACTCATAAGACAAAAGGTTTAATCTACTGAATTCATAATTTTAATTTTTTAATCTAAACTCAATTAATTAACCTAATCAGATTTTTTAGTATTAATTAAATAAGGGTATATTAGCTATTTAGAATATACATGGTTAAGGGGTGGCTTATTGAGACGGATCGAAGAATTGCACCTGGCGTGCCTGGGCGCGCATTCCATAACTTCCCCGATGCGTCATTTTGATGCTACGATTCGGGCCTTAAAGATAGGCAAATGGACGTCCATTTGTCCTTGCAAGCATGCTCGTGGAGCAGGATGCATCTAACTAACTTCCACACCGTTCCAACTTATCACAGAACAAGGGTATAAATCCTTGAAGGCTATGGCCAATGCACCTTACATGCATCTCTGGCTTCCGAGTGCCATGCCTCAACGTAGGAACTTCATCACAGAATTTTCTATCTAGCTGAGCAAATGTCGTACTTCCTCTTCACTAAGCTTCGGCATTGCTGAGAGCATGCACTTATCTTTCTCGGGCCAAGGGTGCATCAATCAGGCTCATGCCGTACTTTCCTTAGGCTTATGCAAGCTTCGCTAACTTGCATATCGATGTATCTTACCTCCGAGGCTATGCCAAATGCGCCATTGGTACATGCCTAAGTCGAATGGCTTGATAATAAGTATGAGCATCCCTTTGTTGGCATGCAACTAAGCCTCATAAAGCTTGGACGCAATCATCTCTTGCATCGAGCTACCGATCCTAGGTGATATGAGAGGCCAACATGATGGACCGGCAATGCTGCAACTCATTGCGGCTGCCTACGTACCCTTCCCTACTCTAAAGGGATCAAGAACAGACCGTAGTTCATCCTGGAAGGGACAGGAAACTTAAACCAACTCGTTTGCGAGGCCGTGGCCAAGCAATAGTGGTAATGGCCTAGTCCGTATAGCCCATTCCGTCAAAATGCATAGGGAATATGCATCATCGAGTCTGTGGCATGGCATAGTAATTCCCATGCTTAACATGCTCGATTAGCGAGTCTACGTAACTATAAATGAGGCTTAGGCATCACTTATACTCTTCCGGCTAAGATATGAAGCTTACTTGGTGCATAGTCTATATTTGCACCTTCAACCTACTACCCCTCCCTATATATGTTAACTTGACATTTTTACAACTTAAATATGGGGACCAAAAATCATTCATCAACTCCCACTTTTACTAATCATGGTCGTTGCCATATATTTCTTAATAACCGGCCAAGATGGCTGTTCACTGCCACTGCCAACCCGATGTTCAGCCATGTTGGATGTCAACTGCCAACCCGTTGTTCATCCATGTTGGTTGTCCACTGCCACCCCGATGTTCAGCCATGTTGGATGTCCATTGTCAACGCATTGGCCAAGAGCCAATTTTCCTTTTCTTACGCAACGGAAGCTTTGGATGAAGCTTCGTCTCGGGCCATGGCGTATCTTTTAGCATGCACCATGCTAAAAACATAGGGTGTTACAATATTCACTCCTTTAAAGAATTTCGTCCCAAAATTCAAAACAAAAGCTATTTTGGACAATTTTTTCGATTTGGATTCCTGAACGAAAGTCCCATACCAGATGCTCATAAATCACGCTTCTTCAGTTCGTTATGGAATATCAATTACGATTTTTTGAGCAAACGTCCCATACCACAAACTCATGAATCCAAAAAGAATCCACAGCGTTAACAAGAATATCGAGTTGGCCAGTCGCCAACCAATATCTCAAACAGGTATCCCAAGGGGAGTCCCATACCACCACTCAGGAATCCCTAAAGTAATAGTTGGCCAGTTGCCAACGTCAGAAACGTCCAATTGCCGAAGATAATAGTCGACCAATTTCCAACACCAAAAATGGCCAATTGCCAAGGTTAAAGGATGGCCGGTTGCCAACCTGCTATCAGCCAGTTTCCGATTACAAATTGGCCGGTTTCCAATGTTAAAGGATGGCAAATTGCCAACCCACTATGGACAGTTGCCGATGATAAAGATGGCCAGTTGCCAACATTCGCGCAAAAGCTGGACCACACTCCAAATTTATTTCCTTTAGAAGGAACAATACTCGTTTGACGAGTCCACTACGCACAAATCCCTAGACTTTTCTCGGAACCTTACTCTGATACCAACTGTGATGGACCGGAGAATTATGCCTGGCGCGCCTAGGAGCACAGGCATAACTTCCCCGATGCGCCATTTTGATGCTACGATCCGGGCCTTAAAGATAGGCAAATGCACGTCCATTTGCCCTTGCAAGCATGATCGTGGAGCATGATGCAGCTAACTAACTTCCACGCCGTTCCAACTTACACAGAACAAGTGTATAAATCCTTGAAGGCTATGGCCAATGCACCTTACATGCATCTCTGGCTTCCGAGTGCCATGCCTCAATGTAGGAAATTCATCACTGAATTTCCTATATAGCTGAGCAAACGTCGTACTTCCTTTTCACTAAGCTTCGGCATTACTAAGAGCATGCACTTATCTTGCTCGTGCCAAGGGTGCATCAATCAGGCTCATACCGTACTTTCCTTAGGCTTATGCAAGATCCGCTATCGATGTAGCTTACCTCCGAGGCTATGCCCAATGCGCCATTGGTACATGCCGAAGTCGAACGGCTTGATAGGAAGTATGAGCATCCCTTTGTTGGCATGCAACTAAGCCTCATCAAGCTTGGCCGCAATCATCTCTTGCATCGAGATAACTAGCCTAGGTGATATGAGGGGCCAACGTGCTGGACCGGCAATGCCGCAACTCATTGTGGCTACCTATGTACCCTTCCCTACTCTAAAGGGATCAAGCACAGACCGTAGTTCATCCTGGAAGGGACAGAAAATTTAAACCCACTCGTTTGCGAGGCCGTGGCCAAGCAATAATGGTAATGGCCTAGTCCGTATAGGCCATTCCGTCAAAATGCATAGGGAGTATGCATCATCGAATCTGTGGCATGGCATAGTAATGCCCATGCTTAACATGCTCGATTAGCGAGTCTACGTAACTATAAATGAGGCTTAGGCATCACTTATACTCTTCCGGCTAAGCTATGAAGCTTACTTGGTGCATAGTCTGCATTTGCACCTTCAACCTACTACCCCTCCCTATATATGTTAACTTGACATTTTTACAACTTAAATATTGGGACCAATAATCATTCATCAACTCCCACTTTTACTAATCATGGTCGTTGCCATATATTTCTTAATAACCGGCCAAGATGGCTGTTCACTGCCACTGCCAACCCGATGTTCAGCCATGTTGGATGTCCACTGCCAAACCGTTGTTCAGCCATGTTGGTTGTCTACTGCCAACCCGATGTTCAGCCATGTTGGCTGTCCATTGTCAACGCATTGGCCAAGAGCCAATTTTCCTTTTCTTACGCAACGGAAGCTTTGGATGAAGCTTCGTCTCGGGCCATAGCGCACCTTTTAGCATGCACCATGCTAAAAACATAGGGTGTTACAATATTCACCCCTTTAAAGAATTTCATCCCCAAAATTCAAAACAAAAGTTATTTTGGACAATTTCTTCGATTTGGATTCCTGAACGAAAGTCCCATACCAGATGCTCATAAATCATGCTTCTTCAGTTCGTTATGGAATACCAATTACGATTTTCTGAGCAAACGTCCCATACCGCATACTCATGAATCCAAAAAGAATCAACAGCGTTACCAAGAATATCGAGTTGGATAGTCGCCAACCAATATCTCAAACAGGTATCCCAAGGGGAGTCCCATACCACCACTCAGGAATCCCTAAAGTAATAGTCGGCCAGTTGCCAACGTCAGAAACGTCCAATTGCCGAAGATAATAGTCGACCAATTTCCAACACCAAAAATGGCCAATTGCCAAGGTTAAAGGATGGCCGGTTGCAAACCTGCTATCAGCCAGTTTCCGATTACAAATTGGCCAGTTTCCAATGTTAAAGGATGGCCAATTGCCAACCCACTATGGCCAGTTGCCGATGATAAAGATGGCCAGTTGCCAACATTCGCGCAAAAGCTGGACCACACTCCAAATTTATTTCCTTTAGAAGGAACAATACTCGTTTGACGAGTCCACTACGCACAAGTCCCTAGACTTTTCTCGGAACCTTACTCTGATACCAACTGTGATGGGCCGGAGAATTATGCCTGGCGCGCCTAGGAGCACAGGCATAACTTCCCCGATGCGCCATTTTGATGCTACGATCCGGGCCTTAAAGATAGGCAAATGCATGTCCATTTGCCCTTGCAAGCATGCTCGTGTATCATGATGCAGCTAACTAACTTCCACGCTGTTCCAACTTACACAGAACAAGGGTATAAATCCTTGAAGGCTATGGCCAATGCACCTTACATGCATCTCTGGCTTCCGAGTGCCATGCCTCAATGTAGGAAATTCATCACTGAATTTCCTATATAGCTGAGAAAACGTCGTACTTCCTTTTCACTAAGCTTCGGCATTACTAAGAGCATGCACTTATCTTACTCGTGCCAAGGGTGCATCAATCAGGCTTATACCGTACTTTCCTTAGGCTTATGCAAGATCCGCTAACTTGCATATCGATGTAGCTTACCTCCGAGGCTATGCCCAATGCGCCATTGGTATATGCTGAAGTCGAACGGCTTGATAGGAAGTATGAGCATCCCTTTGTTGGCATGCAACTAAGCCTCATCAATCTTTGCCGTAATCATCTCTTGCATCGAGATAACGAGCCTAGGTGATATGAGGGGCTAACGTGCTGGACCGGCAATGCCGCAACTCATTGTGGCTACCTATGTACCCTTCCCTACTCTAAAGGGATCAAGCACAGACCGTAGTTCATCCTGGAAGGGACAGAAAATTTAAACCAACTCGTTTGCGAGGCCGTGGCCAAGCAATAATGGTAATGGCCTAGTCCGTATAGGCCATTCCGTCAAAATGCATAGGGAGTATGCATCATCGAGTCTATGGCATGGCATAGTAATGCCCATGCTTAACATGCTCGATTAGCGAGACTACGTAACTATAAATGAGGCTTAGGCATCATTTATACTCTTCCGGCTAAGCTATGGAGCTTACTTGGCGCCTAGTCCGCATATGCACCTTCAACCAACTACCCCTCCCTATATATGTTAACTTGACATTTTTACAACTTAAATTGGGGGACCAAAAATCATTCATCAACTCCCACTTTTACTAATCATGGTCGTTGCCATATATTTCTAAATAACCGTCCAAGATGGATGTTCACTGCCACTACCAACCCGATGTTCAGCCATGTTCGCTGTCCATTGTCAATGCATTGGCCAAGGGCCAATGTTCCTTTTCCTACGCAACGAAAGCTTTGGATGAAGCTTCATCTCGGGCCATGGCGCACCTTTTAGCATGCGCCATGCTAAAAACATGGGGTGTTACATTTGATTTACTTCAAAATGACTAGGTTTTGTCTCATTAGGTATACCCCAATTAAGCCAGGTTTTCGATGGCAAAGCATCTTATCAATATAACTGGAAAATTATGTCAGGTAGCAAACTTGTGGACTGACATGAATCCTCAAACTTGTGGATTTTTAGCATTCATTTAGTAGACCAGTGGATAAGGCATAGTACTAGTGGTCCATCTCATATTGTCATTATAATTAATGAGTAGTCTATTAACTTCAGTTAGATATTCATCATACTTTTCAGCAATCACCATTTTACTAAGTGGACTAGGCCCAAGTTTCTTTATTCTCAAACAACTTCTTCTCCTAATAACTCCCATTTGATTTCTTTTATTCGAATGCATCATTGATTCTTCAACAACAAATCTTCGCACCAAAACATCATCAGTTAATGATTTCCCCGTAAAAACTTTTCTCATTTCGTGAACACTATCATTCTTACTATGGGGAAGCCTACAACTAAATTTTTATTGTGGCAACACTTCCAAAGTACTCTTGGCTCCCCCTGGATAACTATTACTTCTTCTTGGTGGAAATAATATCTACTTGCCTAAATAATGAAACCTCATTGAATGATGAAATTTGTGCACAAACACATACCCTAGTAAATGAAGCAGCAACATGTAGAGATGAACTTTTTCTTAGTTTAGGCCTGCCGCCAGGCACCTGCTTGATGAATTATTGTTGGGCAATTTTGGTTTTGTTGTTGTTGTTCAAAAAGATATGAGTTTCCATAAATATTGTTTTATATTGCTACTGCTGCAGCATTTGTGGCTGGCTTTGATGGTGTTGGCATGGGTTTCCATATATTTGCCACATGTATGGCTATGTTGTAAAAGGTGAGCGCCTTTGGCGCTTAATCTCAAAAGGCCCACGAAGCGTGAGACTAGCGCCTAGCATAAAGAGGCTCCAAGGCGAGGCGACACGGCCATTTTTTCTTTTTTTCTGGGCGCCTAGGTATCCCATGGAGCGCCTCGCCTCACTCAGCGCCCTTTACAACATAGATGTATGGTAAGCATATGCTATTACGATTTTTCATACCTCTTAGTGCCTTCGATTTACAGATGTGATGTTCATTTACAGATGTGTATAAGATTAATTTTATAGATACTTAAATAGGATCGTGAACTTCATGATAATCACACAATAATATACAAATAGAGTTTATGAGAAATACCTTATATCGCTAATCCGTAATCCAACATTGATCAATTGGTGGTAACCATTATGCCTTGTGGAGGTCTTGATTTCTCCTTCTTCACCACTGACATTATGAATACTAAATTCTCGAACCCAATACTGATGGCTACTGTGTTCCTTTTATTGGTAGAAGGAGGACCAAGTTCCTAGGGTTTAGTATTGACATTAAATCTCGACCGTCCATCAAAGAAGAAATATTAGGAATATAATCCCATAAAGGAAATAGGATATAAGTATAGCAATAATCTTGATTACCAAGATTATTACATGGGCCCAAGGGAATATTTCTAATCATACAAAAATATTCTTACATTCTCCCACTAGTCCATGTGATAATCTTTTTAATGGCTAATCATAGAAACATAAGTGCGCGTGATTGCTAAACAAAATTTAATGGTTGAACATAATACCCTGATCAAGCAAACTACTCATGCGAGTCATGGCGGTTGCACATTGTATTGTTATCAACATTTTCCCTTCCATGTACTACAACACAAATAACTAACTTAACTAGGCCTTAAATTGGGATACCATAATGGTTTAGTGATGTTCACATAAGTGTATACTAAACATGGATAAAAAAATAATTCAGAACGACATTAATAAGAGCTCAATAAGTGTTCAAAAATAAGCACATAAATTAGCTTAATTCAATAATCAATTACTCCCACAGCCCCAAGATTTTAATCTTTTCTTAAGAGGTCCTAAAAGGTAATTGTTCATTAAGTGCATCTGCGTATGCAATTGTGCTTAAGCGTTAAATGAACAACTATTGTTTCTGAATTGCTTGATTCACGCATATATACTCAAGGTTCATGTGTTTTGTTCATATTGTATCATATCGTGCTTTAATGCTGCGAAGCTAAGACGATAAACTTCATCAATATAGAGACAAACCTTAAGTTTCTGAGTCTCGCAGACAAATATAATATTCAAACTTAATTGTGGAACTAATGTTAAGTGATTCTTTCTTAATAGAACCCGCACATCCAGCAAAATTGATGTTTGAAAACCAAGTCAACTTTAATTGGGTTGAGTAACTAATTGTAAGACATATAAGTCAAGATAAGTATCTCAAAATTCTTGATAGCTTTCATATAATTTGTTCTTCGATTCCATAGGTATATGTTAACATATCAATAACTCGTTATATGTTCCATTTCAGAGACTAACCGAAGATTAAATTTATATCTTCATTCCGATATGAATTTTTTTTTGTTATGTATGTTATTATCCCAAAAATTCTTCGAACGTTCAATATATATTTTATGTGAGAGCTTTCGTAATCCACATGATATGTGACTATCACATGGTAAGCTTCATTGATATCCTTTATTTCGAATAATATAGAGATAGTCATAAAGTCAAGATCACTACTCGTAGGTAGTAAGTCTTAACATGAAATACCAAGAGTATGAACTTCTCCCACTGATCTTGAGGTATATGCATAAATCTTTAATAATTTCATCCAAAACCAATTAACATAAATGGTCTTGTTGAATTTTGGATATGTAGTATTTGGGAGGCTTGCTTAATTTCATACTTTGGTTTCTTAATCTTGTAGACTACGTGTTCCTTTCTTTATAAGACAAAAGCCTTCTTATTGACACACGAATATTTTCTTAAAATTTATCATTAATAAAGGTTATTTTCACATTTGAGTAATGCAACTCTTAATTCATACTGAGCTACTAATAATACTGTGATAATTCTGAATAAGTCTTTCTTTGACACAAGAGAAAAACTTATTTACAATCAATGCATCATATCAAAATAAAATCTTTGGCTACAGTTCGGGCTTTATATCATTTAGTAATGCTATTACAGTCATGCTAGGGCTGAAAGACCCACTTGCACATAACTGTTTTGTGTCGCTCGAGTTATAGACACATTTTTGTGTCCAAGTTGTCCTCAATTTTCTATATTGTTGGTACTCGATTTTATACTTATAATGGTGTTTTATGTGTTTTTGGAAGAATAAGTTCTTATGGAAAATTCGGCTCAAAAAGTTTATTTTGGCACCCCCGGAGAGCATTTGCTATGCGGACTCTCACTTTGGTTAAGGGGCACCTCATTTACTAAGGGGTACCTTCTTTACTATTTACACCCCATTGGTTATTCGGCACCCACGGATTTGGTTAAGGGGCACCTTCTTCTTCATTTCAAAAATCAGTTTTGGCGGGAAAGTTTTACAGGCGACTGGCAGAATTAGGGTTCACCTTTTGTACGAGATTTCATGAGATTCAATAGCAGATTTTTGTTGGATCAGATCAATTCAGATAGACAGGGATGGTATGGGTTTTGGAATCAGCTAAAATTGGCTGCATAATCCATTCGGAGCAAGACAGGGGAGTTTAATATTCACGGGAATTTTCAACATAATTTGGTCGGATTCTGCATTGTGATTTGGTCGGATTTGTTTCTTGTTTTGGATTGATGCCACCCTGTTACGACCAAACAGGATTGGTAAGAGCTTTAAATTCGATTGAAGTAGAAGATTTCACATAATCTCGACAAAACAGGGCAAGCTCTCTCGGGAAAATTTCTGAGATATTTTGGGAAGGTTTGTATGTGTTTACAATGTGCTAATCTTCTTATGGAATGTGTATGAGTCTGTTGAGAGTATGCAGAGTACATGCAGACGCGTGAAGGAGTTGAAAAAAGGAAATTATTCCCGTGACTATTAAGTAGAGAATAAGAGTAATCAATGAAGATTATATGGAGTTATTGTCGAGTATTTTGGTTTCTGAAGAGTATATAAAGGGTTCTGGTGTATCATAGGAGGACGGGGAGAGTTGGGAGAAGTTAGGAAGAACCAGAGAGTCGAGAAATCAAGTGTCAGAAAAATTCCATTTTCTGCTGTTGTGAAGAACACGAAGAACATAAGACGCACGCCGAACCGTCGTTTTCCAATAGTGACAACGATAATTACTTGTGGGTCGTATTGCAGTGACAACAACACTTCAGTTTTATCATTCTCTGTAACAGCTCGGTTTGTAGAAAATAAAAGTGTAACAAACCCGGTTTTATTGTTTTTATCCCATTTCATTATTGTGAACACCATTTTTGAGCAATAAAGATGAATTTTGAACGTGTTTCCATGATGATGAGCTAATTCTCGCGTAACCAAGGCACGGAGGAAGCTATTTATGCATGAATAATTGGTAACTATTCTATTTTTCTCTAATTTGTATTTTATAATTCACTCAATCACTGCTTTGCAGAATTTTAATTGTTTGCATTATTTTCTTAATTAGTTGTGATTCAATTAGATAGGTTATGCTTTGTTTAGATAATCTATGCTTAGGGAATACAATTAATGTTTGAGAACTTGATTATTTGTGAATTAAGAAATAAGAGATTTAAAAGATAATTAGAGTTTTGGAATTTTTACCATCATTCATTCATGTGTAATTGTGAATTAAGAAATAAGAGATTTAAAAGATAATTAGAGTTTTGGAATTTTTACCATCATTCATTCATGTGTAATAGTGGAATCTAGTGTCTTGGTTATTTTCATTCTTGAAATAAAATTTGGAATTAGTTTTCTCTATTTTTAGTTTAAATAAGTCTAGAATCAATTGCTTTCACAAGTCTCAACGAACCTTTTACTACAACAAAGTTGAAATCATATCATCGAGCAACTAAATAAATCCCGGATTTGACGTTCAACCATTGATTTTATCTCACATAGCATCAATCCATTAATCAAAATTATTATACACATAATAGTTTGTGAACCAGAAACCGAGTCTTTGCCATTCCATATCAAAATGAAATAAATTCTTGTAAGCAAATTACTGAAACAACATGAAAAACTTTCTTTCAATCTATTTTGAGACCTTCTTCATGCTAGTAAATGTTGTTATCAGGAAATTTCTTTATTGCCAGTAGTTTTATTATGGAATATATGATCAGTAATTTGTGGTCTTTCATTATCTAACATTCCGACAATGATAAGATTCACAATATTTGTAGAAATCTTAAATAAGGGATCATTATCATGACTTCTGAACAGATATATCCACGAACTCCCACTGATTATACCATCACTAATGAATTTATATTTTCGGTTTCGACAAATCTCATACTACATTTAGAACATTAAAGAATGCCATTTGGATTATTTAGGAAAACCAATGAAACAATAATAGTTTTCAAATCCAATTTTCATTCTTGGGAATGTAAGCCCTCACCTCCAACCGAACATCCATAACTTAAAGGTGTTTTAAACTAGGATTCCAACCTTTCTAGTCCAAAGTGTGTCTTTGAAACTGCTTTACTCGGAAAACTATTTAAATTACACAGTTGTAGAAAGAACATACATTCACAAATGTGTGGCCATTATGCATAACTCATTATGCTTCTAACTATTTTCATAAAAGTATGATTTTGCCTTTTGTTATACACCATTATGCCAAGGATAAGGTTGCCTTGTCTATTGAACAACAATTCCAAACTTTTGGAGATATTACGCGAAAGATTTAGGATATTATCCTGTTTTGTCATACCTATCACAATATTCACCACATTTGTCAGACTTTATGATTTTCACTTTCTCTATAATTGCCTCTCAATTTCAATAATGAATGTTCGAGAAAACATCCACATATTGAGATTCATAATGCAATTGATAGATGTACACAGTAACGCGAAAAATCATCAGGTGATAAACAAATTTATCTTCCAAAAATTGGACCATAAAAGAATCTACAAAATAATCATAATCAACAATTAATAAGAACAAAAGATAAAATTTATAATAGAGATAAATGACAATTAGGATTAAAATAGTTTCATACCTTCAATAGGATTCTCCTGTGGGAAAAACCTTATCAAGGAACAAAGTAAGACATGAAAAGTATCTATGGATACTTTACATTCTCATAATTCAACATTACGTCTGTTAAATACTACAACTAGAATCACCTGTGGGCAACTCACGTCCTCAAATGTATTAACAAACTCGAATAATTCTAAATGTGTTCAACCTAAAATAATGTGAATTGTAGTTACCTGTGGGCGGCTATTATTTCACATGTATATGAAACATTTAGATAACCTTAATGCTTGTTTAAACTTGTGAACCAAAACTACTTGTGAGCAGCATTGTTCTAATATTTAAATCAAACTAAGAGGACTCAAAACATACAACACTTACAAGATAAGAGTTTAGCATCACTGTGGTGATAACTAAACTATCAAGCAAACATGTACAATTGCAAATATCACACTAAATTTTCTTGTGATATTGCACAGTCCCACTCAATAATATGGACATACTTGATCTGATCATAAATTTAGTCGATTATAAAACATTTATGAGTAACCCCAAAACACTAATCACAAACATTTATTCAAAAGCATGTCATACATATAATTTATGAATACATCAACGCCCCTTAATTGAAAAATATCCAAACATGGCGAACCTTTATTAACCCAAAACAAGCATTAAGCAAACCTATAAGTATTTTTCAATAATGAAATTTCATTGAAGAAAAATTCTTTGATGCATCACTAGTTTAATTTGATGCAAGTTTGAAAAACCGTAATGAATAAAGGGTATAGTGTGGATTAAAATGAAGGGTGCTAGAATAGGCAATGAACATCATATATTTTCACAAATATGGAGGAGTTTATCAAAAAATAAAGCCTCAATTTCTTTAAAGGATGTAATAAATATTGGATATAATAAAACAAAATAATTGCAATTTTCATGAAAATCTGAAATTCCGTAATTGGTTACTGAACTCGATAATGAGTTAATTTAAGTAAAATTTCTTTTATGCATTTCATATGAAATGAAAAAATTATGTAGCATTTACTTAATCATAATCTTTATTTTTATGTCTAAATGAGTCAAAATTGACACTCAAGTTAGAAAACGACATTAGACACTCATTAAAACGTAAAGTGATTTAGATCCATAATGTATGATCAACAATCACATCAGTCAGTGTTTTCGATCATGGCCAAAAGTGATTTGATATCGCTGTGGTGATAGCCAATCAACTAAAATAATGTCATTATCACACGATGTCGCTAAATGCAAAACCTAAACTTTACGGTTTGCAAATTCATGCTTATAATAACATTATGATTATACTGAGATATAAAACTCTAGCATCACTGTGGTGATAACTAAAGAGTCCCATAATAATTTTATGTATAATCTCATAAAATTCAAAAAAAAAAACAATAATCGAGAGAAACTATACCATAACGCACAAGCACACAAACCACATCATAATGTACACATAAATTTAATAGTGTCAAAAATGGTTCCAAAATTTTATATTGAATTGGGTAAGGAATCGTTTCAGATTATACATTAGTTTTCAATAAAGCGGAAGCATAAATATAGGATCATATTTCCTTAGTAAGATTCAATTCATAATTTCTTAAAACTATCATAGAAATTAGTTTTAATTATTAACCGATTCTATTTATTACTTGAACTTATAATAATAATAAAAAATAAAAAAAGAACGTTTGAGCGGAAACATAATAATGGGTTCATTTGTTTATAGGTGACCCTCTCTTTAATTATACACATTATATTCATAAATTTATGAATTCTAACTATCAGTTAGATTCGATTAAACTAGGCTTATAATAACCTAATCTAAAATTTATTTCCTTTTGACATAATTGGGAACAGAGATCTAAAACGAATCAACACAAATTTTGGTTAACGTAGTTGACTTGGTCAAAGTCAGTATTCAAAAGCCAACTGGAACATTTGATTTGGCAATCTTAATCGGTCCTAGTTAATGGACCTAAAACATTATCAGCCATATGGATTATGGACTAAGTTGGATTCAAGTTTAGTATCAGTTAAATAACATTATTCAGGACCTGGGAAGCACGGACACTGACACGGGACACGGACACGATACGACACGGATACAGGGACCGGTAAAAATCAAAAATCATCAGGACACGGACACGTCTATATATACATTAATAAAATAGTTTTTATATAGTAAGATCATAGTGTTATAATATACCAAATACATTAATCACGCAAATACATGAAAAAAACTCAATTTTATGCGGTTAGGTTAGATCACATATAGAAAAATTAACTATTATACTGATTTCTTTGACACACTAGATTACAAAACTACTAAAATGGAGTATAAATTCCTACACGTGTGTCGTGTCGGTGTCCCACGCGCGTCGTGTGTCTGTCGCGCATCTTACGTGGACACGACGCCAATACTGGTGTGTCTGTGCTTCCCTACCAACATCGGCAAGCCGTCTACTAGCGTCAAGATACTAGGTGGACCTGTTAGTTTGGACGTGCAATTTTGTAGCAACATGGTCTTAGAACGGGTTGACAAAACTATACAACTCATGAACAAGGTTCAGCAGCTTCAAGATCCGCCAAGTGAACTCTTGTTGTTACGAAATTGCACCAGTGTCTCCAAACTTTATTTTACACTTCATACTACCAGTCCTTTGGCACTGCATGAAGCTACGTCCAAGTTTAACACTCACTTGTTAAATTATCTTCGGCGCATTGTGGTTGGTGATGGGGCTGGTTTCGTTTTACTACAACATCGCTTGGCTACTTTACCGATCAGAGACGGGGGCTTAGGTGTTTACACCATGGCAGATACAAGCACGTACTGCTACCTTGCTTCCTACACACAGATGCAACATCTTCAAACTACAATCCTGAACCTACCCTCCACCTCGGCACCGAGTCACAGATATGACCATGCCATGCAATCTTTCACGCAGGCTTGTGGGGGTTTGTCTTCCACCTTCAACATCAACGACGCTGCCCCTCATTTTATGAAGTCATTGGCCCCAATATACTTTGGTGTTGTCAAAGGAAACATCCCCTCCAGCCTTGCTCTATCTGAACGTGACTCCAATCTGGGGAAGTGCAATAGAATGGCTCATGCAATGGATTTCCTAAAGGTAATCCCTATAACTCGACTGAACCAGTCAGTTGGACCTAGACAGTTAAGGTATGTCTTGTAGTATCGTTTCGGCATACCCTTATTTGCTGAAACAGCTTGTGTTCTAGTTGTGATCGCCCAATGGATATCTATGGAGACCATCCCTCTATTGTGCGAGCGATGTTGGTCTTAAGTATCGACACGACATGGTACGCGATGGGATCTCAGACATGTGCTACAAGGAAGGAGTCGTCGCACGGAAAGAAGTGGCCTTGGGTTTTTCCTCGGACAATGCAAGTGCTTTGAAACCGGCTAATATCCTTGTACTCAATTGGGAGGATGGAAAAGATGTCTGTTTTGATGTTACAGGTATTCGTATAAATTTTTGAATGACCAGTTATCCATTATTTTTCTCTCCAGTTCATGGAAAGAGTCCATTGCTAGTGTCCATTGCATGTGATTTTATGCCTAGGTAGATTCGAATCTGTGAAGATGTGTTATGCTTGAGTTGGCTGAATTCAGAATTGGCAGCAAGTGCAATTAAATCTGCAAGAAATTATATTTCCCAAGAGTCTGTGAATGAATGGAACTGACGCAGCAAGATGGGTTCGATTTACAAATTTGTAATTTGTAATTTGTATTTAAACACTATTCAAATTACAAATTTTGAATGTTCGATTATAATAATTTTAATTCAATTGATGAAATTTGATTTTTAGGGTTCGTAGGATTTGTTTTTTTTTGTTGTTGTAAAATGATCTAATTATATTTTTGAATGGTTTGTAATAGATGTAGCAGTATTTATTAATGATTTTTAACGCTTAACAGAAATAATTGTTGTGCAATCGGTGAAATTTGATTTTTAGAGTTCATAAAACTTGGGGATTTGTTGGGTTCACGCCCTCAGTTGATGAAGAGGAAGATGGCTTTCTTTTTCTGCACTGATTTAGTAAAAGAACGAGTTGATTCAAAATCGGTACCACTAGTGGAAAATGGGGATTTTATGACTCACAACCCCGACCCTCAATGTCGGTCAATTAACCGTGGACCGGTCAAGACGGTCCTAAATCTAATAAAAATGCGGAGCACAACTTGGAGCGTCAAAACCGGTCGTTGTATAGGATTTTTATTATTATTTTATCCCACATTCTTTAACCGACAGTGTGATGGATGATCCTAGATTTTCCTATAGTTAGGATTTTCTGGGCCCCACCCTTTTGATGGTCACGATTAACCAAACTAAAGTGAATAATTGGATAAGCTAAACATATTTCTGCTTTTGACCACCTCACCCATTATCTTCTTTATATTTCTTATCTTCCCTGTCAAAAGAGAACGAAACTCTATTCTCTTTCATCCTCTCACAGCCGCACCTCAAATGCTTCTCTAACTCATTTCTCTTAGGGTTTGATAATCATGTCTACTTGTGCTACTAGAAATAGAAGTGAAGGTGGTTAATCATAAGTAGAAGAAGACATTGGGTTGAATATGAAAAATATGAAACCAGTGAATCTCACAGTGTTGTTGTTGATTAGAGATTCACAGTATCTTGTTTTAAGGAATATCATACATGGCAAGTTTTTTATTTTGGTTTCTCTCTTATATTTTAATTTTGGGGTTAGGGTTTTGATTTTACAATTTTTAGGGCTCGATTGTTGGATGAGTTTGAATGTTTTATGTTATTGTTCTTGATTTGAAAAGTGTGCTCTTGCTGAATCAGATTCGAAAGGGTCTTTGTCGATTTTTAGAAATGAAGATTGTAGAATAGTTACTGCTGCAGATGATGAGATTATGGAGGTTGATGTCATTGAATCCCCTTATTAAAGATTAAAGCTCTTAATTTTGGTTAGTATTCAGTTTCTTCTACAAATCTTCAATTTTTTATTTGATTTTGATTTTTGTTTTAATTTTAGGGTTTGTGGGTTTTGGTTTTAATTTGAATGTGCTTTGTGTGGTTACAGATGTGGAAGAATTTTTCACGCAGTGCAATCCTGGTGATGATCTGTCTTCTCCTTTTATCTATATCTATATTTACACCATTTTTGTTAATTTTGGGCTATTTTCATGTTCTTCGATTTTTTTCTTGATTTTTATTTATCAATGTTGGTATGATTAGAAAATTCGGGTTGATTTAGGGGGGGGGGGTTTGTTTTCTTGATTTTTGATGTACTGATTTGACCGAATTAGAGAATTCGATTTGATTAAGAATTGTTAGTGTTTGAAGAGGGTTTTAGTTTGGTGTTTCAAAATGAGTATGACTGTATGTTGTGTTTGACTGAGATAATGGGTTTTGATACTCAAGAATGACCTATGCATATGATTCTTGTAGTTAAATTCTGGGATTGTTGCTCAACTGGAGTTGTAGTAGTCAAATTCTAGGGTTGATGGTCAAATTGAGTTTATAATTGATTCTGTTAAGCCTTGGTTTGGAATTGTTGGAAATGCATCATTGGTGGAAATGCAATTTTAGCTCATCTTAAATATTGCTCTAGTTAAGTGTTGTAAGCATGGCTAACAAACTAATCTACCTAAATTTAGGATCTATCCAATGTATGGTTCAGCAACATGTGGATCCAAACCAGTGTCATGCTGCAATATGTATAGATACAATGGAGGTTATAAAGCCTATGGATGTGTTTTGGCTGCTCAAGATCCTAACATGTATTCTTACCAAGGCTATGGCAGTCCCGGATAATCAACAGCACCAACAACAAGTATGATCTCGTTCTTGCTCTCATTTTTCTGATTTTAAGTTTCAACATCTAATTTATCATGTAAACTATAGCAAGGCTAACAACTCTCAAACTTAATTTCGTTTTTGCTTCTTCCAGTGATCTAATTAGATAGCCAGAATCAGTTAATTGGTTCTCATAAAGGTTCATCTTATTTGGATTACATATAAAAATATAGATAGTCTTTGCTATAGTAAAATTATTAGGTTCAAACAGTTTCAAATGACCTTCAGATAATGTTGTTTCAGTGTTGCAGAGGGAAAATACCTTGTGTTGTCGGTTATGTCTTCCATGGGAAAGGAGCAGATTTGTGCCATTAAGGACATTTCTGAATCCAAATAGAAGATGAATTTTAAACTATATTACTGCAGTCTATGTTTGTTACTTCATATGGAGAGAAGATGTGAGCTAAGTTAATGAGTGGCCATTATTACTGCTATCTTATGGTTTTAGGCAGACAAGATCATATAATTATTAGTTTTTCATGGGATGTTTTCTGTCTTTTTATCTAAATTAGTTAATTTTAATTTTGGTGGGATTGGTTTGCTTGAAACGCACAACTGATACCCATATCTCTTATAATTGTGCATTATGATTTGGTTCGTAGGCTCAACGATGACTTGTACTCCCTAAATAGTTGATGTGAGGAAAGCTAATGTTCTCCAACAAAGGCTACTAGCACTGGACGGGTATGAATAACTATCCCATGAGATCTTGTCATCTTCAGTTAGCTCTAGGAAAAATTGTCGAGTAATTTAAATTCTTCTTTATTTTGTCTAGTGCATAGTTTTATGCTGCATCAGGGTTAGTTGGTCTCAAATTTATAAACTACCATGTGATCAGATGGTTGGTACTCGAGAGACATCAGTTGAAAGTGGCATGACCTTTGGGTTTGTTAGATTTACTACTTAACTATGAGCATTTTGGTTTGATGCCTTTTAGTGTAGGTGGATAGAATTTGAGTTTACCAAAAAGAGGTTCATCTGTGAAGCATTTGTTATTAGATTTGAGCATTTACTCTGATTATTTGGTACTTATCTACTGGATTCATAGATCCAGCCTTCCTCACTTATTTTATAATTTGGTCTGGGATCTTGACAGGTCATGTTGAATGTTTTTCTTTTATGTTTTTGTAAAATTGAAGTACTATGTGAGGTATGGGAATACCATTTGGTGATCTTTGGTAGCTGTTGAAGTAGCAGGCAGGGATGGGAATCCCGAAAATCCCACCAGTTCTTTCTCACATGTTCTGTACTAAGGAAGCTTGGGTGACATTCTTTAAATATCATTTTTTTCATAGTCATAGATAAGAGTTGATGATGAATCTTATAATATTATTTGTGCTATTGCATCAGGTCGGCTGATAATTCTGTTTGCGTGTTAGACCTTCGAAATCCCACCGCTAATGTTGTTGCAGCCCCGATATACAAATTCAAAGGACACAAAGCAGATGCTATTTGCGTCCATGTTCGACATGGTAAGTGCAAGTTTCATTTTATTGAGAGTTGGCAATTTGAACCTGTATGAATTGTACAATGAATATCGGTTTTCAAAATTAGCAAATATCCGTTAATATGTGTTCTTCCATCTGAACTTCTTAACAATGTAAATGAAGTTTAATTTAGGCTCTTACTAATTCATTTTCATTATTTCAGAGTCCATACATTGTAATGCACCCAGCTACCAAATTTATATCTAGTCACGCGGATGTCATGGCAGGAGTCCTTGCAGTCAAGGGAGAAAGGTATGGGTGTGAAGTTGAACATTCATTCACCTGTTTAAAGTAATGTATTACCCTAGCAAGCTAGTTTAGGATCGAAAGGATGAAAGCCTGTGTTTCTTTTCATGTGCAGGTCATACATATTTCTGGATAACTTTTATCCCCACCGTCCTAAGCTTTCTAACCCGGATATGTGAAGGTCCTTCTGTGCTCTTCTTGATGTTGGAAATATACAAAAAACTATATAGGTAAACTTAGCTCCTGATAATGTTATGCAGTGATGTTTTCTAAATATTTAACATCGGTAGCATCATCAGAGTCTACTGGGTTGGAGCTTTTGATTAGTTCTAAAGTTTGTAGGATGTTTTTTTAGTAGAAATTCTGATAGCACCTGCATAATGCATCTGTTAAAGATGGTTGGTCCTAACAATTTCTTTTTGTACTTACATTAGATCTTATATATATATATTGCTGGTTAGTTATATTTCTCTCTAATTTTGCAACTAATTAGCTAGACTTATGTTGGTCCGAACTCATGATATAAATCCTTTTATGTATAAATTTGAACCTAATGAATGAATGAATCGTAAATGGAAAGATCATTTGAACGTATTAGTACATATTTGACTGAATTTGACTGAATTTGGTTTCATGTTTTCTTTCATTCTTTTGTTTAATCTTAACTGTTGGTGCATAATCAGGTTTTGACATTTGTTTATGAACTGGTAAATGATTCATTGATATTTTTGTTTGATTTTGTTTGCAGTTACTGGTGTGCTGCTTTACCAAGGCTGCCACACATGAAGATTACTTCACAATTAAAGTACGTCTTTGTATCTATTCCCATAAATATGATTCATTGATGTTTCAGATTATCAGTTGATGAATGATAAGATAAAAGTTACCTGAATAAATCTGTTTTTATCGGTTTCCCTCATTACTATGCAGAAATGATTGTACTTTTCATTTAGGTTTCATGTTTTCTTTCGTTCTTTTATCTTTATAGAAGCTCGCCATTATCTATTTTTGATAGTTGAAACAGATTCCAGTAATCCTGGATTATCTTTGTAAAGATGGTTTACTTTGCAGAAATGATTGTACTTTTCATTTAGGTTTCTTGTTTTCATGTTTTCATTCAGGTTTCATGCTTTCATGTTGTTTCAAAACCTTTTATGGTGTACGAAGTACAAACCTTACGAGTCTTTACAAACAAAAGATTAGAATCACAATGTTTATCATGTTTTTTTTCATTCTTTTATCTTTATAGAAGCTCGCCATTTTCTATTCATGATAGTAGAAACAGATCGTGTCTACCAAAATTTAGAAGCATGCAGATCAGGAGTTGAGTTTTAATTGTAGATTTTAGCAGTATTTATTTAATTAAATTCGAGTATGCACTCAAACTACTGTAAACCGCATTCTAGATTACAAATACCAGATCTTTTGTCATGCAACCCATTAATATATGATTGTTCCATTTCAAGCTTTGATAATGTGCATAAGGTATGGTTATTGTTTTTATAAGCAGTTTATTGAGTATTGTGACCTCCCCACATTAATCTGCTGATGGCAGAACTTATTTTTACAGTGCAGGTACACCATTATGAAAGTTTACCATATTCTGTAACTAAATTTTAGAACTTAATAATTATCACTTATCTTGTTGTAAGAACTTACATTTTATTTCTTTTTTGTGTGATTTGAACCTAACGAATCAATGAATGATGAATTGAAAGATTATTTTTGTGCAAGTTTAATTTGATTCTCATTTGAGTTTCATTTGAATTCTCATTTGAGTTTAATGTGGTTTTCATTTGAGTTCCATTTGAGGAGTAGTCAGATTCAGTCAGGCAATCTGAATCAAATTTTTTTATATTAAAATGTATATCTACGACTGATATATGTCAGTCCTAAAATCTTGACCGTTAAAATCGGTCGTTGGTATAGGTTGTTCCGCGACCTGCAAAGTCACGTCATAGATGAAAAAGACGCTCAAACAGTGACCATTTCCGCGACTGTTAAAACAAGTCATTTAAATCGTATATATGACTTGCCCTGACGGTCGCGAAACTCCTAATTTCCACTAGTGTACCCATTCAATATTTGAGTTTGACAATGACTGACTCACTGTTCCAACTCGGGTCGACTCAAACAATTCAGGGCTATACCTTCTTTTGACATTGTTGATCTAGTGCCACCTGTCTTCTAACGGCCGTTAACCATTTTTTCAATAAAATGGGATGGAAAAGGTCAAGATATGGACATTTAATATATATTGGAAAAAAACGTGGGCACTTTCTTAATTGCATTTCCCCACATGAGCATTTTATTAAAAACCCCTACCATTTATCCCAAGAAATAAAGAACCCCTTTGACTCCTCTTGCCTCTGCAATCTTAATCAACAACCGTACTGCGGAAGAAGAAGAAGCCAAAGGTATTATTTTTTGTTTGTTTTAGTACTTCGAATTATATTTACTGTATTTATTTGTTTTGTTTTTTTTTGAATCGAATATACGTTATACAGGTAAGTCGACAAGATTTTTTATGATGAGTTTCTTATCCAATGGCAAGTACAACCAAGGGTTTGGTAAGATCCCTACTACAAAAGCAGTACAACAAGGGACGAACAACAACGACAATGGTATTGAAGATGATGACCATCCTTGCGAAACCCTTAGAACCTCATACCTCCCCGATGACTGTTTAAATCTTATAATAAAGTGCTTAAAAACTAGAGATCGTAATTCTTTTGGTTTAACTTGTCGTCAATGGCTTCATTTTCAAAACAACAATCAAGAATTCTTAGCGTTTTGTGGTCGTAAAAAGGATGCAAGAACTAGTAGTCTTGATGAAAACTTTCCCATAGTTCTTTGTAAGTTGTTGAGTCGATTCCAACATCTCAAATATTTGTCTCTAAGTAGGAGTCCTAAGGTAACAGATTCTGTTACATCAAAGCCACCGTTCTTTGAATCCAAAGTTCAAGATTTGCGCTTAGATTTCTGCCATGCGTATTCAGATATCGAATTGTCTATCATGTTTTCATGGTTCCCTCGTTTGACATTTAAAGTTTGGAATCTTCTCATATTTCTGATAAGGGTTTAGAGGCCCTAGCAAGATGTTGTTCATCCTTAAAGAAAGTATGACTCTGGGATTGTGAACCGATCGCTGATTCAGGAATAAGATTCCAGAGGGGATTAAAGCAATTGTTAGCGGTGGTGGGCTTGAATATCTAAATCTCTTGGCACCATATGAAGCATCTATTAATACCGACGCACTTGTTACGATTTCAAAAGGTTGTCCTTTATTACATTGCTCGGAATGTGAAGCTAGAAGGATGGGAAGCTATTGCTCGGAGTTGCAAGAATTTGGAATCCCTTGACGTGCGTGGATGCAGAGACTTGTATGAACGCTCTATTAATACTAAAGTAATTGTTTCGATTTCAACAGGTTGTCCTTTATTAAAGGAGCTCACCCTGACAGACTGTGAGGATGTGAAGCTAGAAGGATGGGAAGCTATCGGTCGGAACTGCAATAATTTGGAATCGCTTAGCGTGCGTAAATGCAGAGAGTTATGTAATCTAGGGTTGCAAGCTTTGTGTAACGGCTGCAACAAGCTATCCAAACTATCAGTAGACGCTAGGATTCGTCGTTTCCGCAGCTCTGGTCTTGAGCTTTTCAAGCGCGAAAAACCCCAATGTCATATTTCTTTTCATTCAAGGTAGAATTTGATAACCAGATGTGATGTGTCATCTTAATGAAATGTTATTATATCTGAAATGGAGAATGTGATAAAAGATATATAAAACCGAAGAATTACTGTAGTTCGTTGTCAAGTTAGTTTTAATTCTTGCGAAGCTAATAGCCTAATACACTGCGAAATTTATTTTCAATAAAGCAATCTGTCTTCAGAATTCCTTTGTAGAGAGCCTATTTTCTGGCATTTTATTTTCCATTTCCGCATGCAGGATTGAATGAAGAACTTGATTGATCCATGTTTAATCCACAATATGGACTGGAATAATATACAGGCCGATGTTAAACTTCGCTCGTTGGCCCTCTATAAATCCATACCCTAGAATTCTCAGGCAAGACTACTTACCATTTTCGTGACTCTACTGGGTAATCTTTATTTCCACTTAATATCGTAGGATTTTCAATATCTAAGACCACTCCTGATTTTAAAACTATCGTCCCTGTTAAGTTATTTCTTGGGGATATCTTACACGCCGGCATCATAACATGCGTCTATTGCTGCTAGAATTTTGTAGCGTATTCCGTCACCAACTGCACCATAGTCAGTTACTGAGAAAACAGTCTGTTTCACCACGGTGGTCTCTACTTGGGTGGATGAAACTAGGAGGACTAAGAGAATAAGATGAAGAAGCAGAGTAAGAAAAACAGCCATTTTTGAGTTTCGACGAAGCCGTGTGGCTACTCTATCTTATTTATAATCCTTTACATATACAGAGAAAATGATTCTGGTTGTTTTCTGTTGATGAGGATGAGTAGTAACTGATGCATGTATTATGTGATCAGTTAGGCCCCCAATAAACACTGTCTGCCAAATTATTCTGACAAAGAACTCTTTATCTTTTTGTTGAGTGGAGTGCCAACAGACTGACTGACTGACAGATTGAACTTTAGTTCTTGCATTTAGTGTTGTTCTGTACTTTGCATACTTAGATGGGTAATAAATCTGAAATTCCAGCATTTTCAACAAAGCATCTTGTCAATATAGCTGGAAAAATATGTCAACTAGCTTAACACTTGCATGTTATTGGTAGCCAAATTGTGGACTGACATGAACCCTGAAACTTCTAATTTGACTGAGCATTTTTAGCATTCATTTGGCAATCCAGAGGATAAGGCATAGTAGTGCCTCCTGGGCCATCACCTATTGGAAATAGTGAGTAGTCCATTAACTTCAGACAAATATTGAACTATCAGAGGAACCACCAAAAAAAATGAGTGTTCTACAGAAATATGACAATGTATACCTTGTGATTTAAGTTTCGACATCTATTTCAAGATAATAAAGTTGCATAATGGTATTCTACCTAATCTTCTATACTCGACCCGAGCACATAACACTTGGGCAATAATATCAGTGAACATTAAGTGATTTGAGAATCGAGTTCAACGATTTCCTGCCTAGCGTTTTGGATCATATTCTACTTTCTATCTTCAAACACTATTCACATTATTCGACCGGTCACTAAACATCTGAACTGAAACCAACAACCACAAAAAGCAAGAAATTTTATTCCAACTGTTTGAACCCAATTAATTTATCAAAATTTTGCAGTATAAAGATTAACATACACTTTAACCTTTTTTTTCCTTTTTTTTTTTGACATGGCAGACAGACATGGACCACATGGTGGACCTCTCTAACCCCCTCTTCTTTCATTGATTAACAGTTAGGTTCTCTTGCTTTTGTTTTGCTTTTTTTTTTTTTTTTTTTTTTGTTTGTTTCTCTGCGTATCGGAAAAGAAAAGAAAGGAAAGAAAAAAAGAAGTGCCGGAGCCAGCTTGAAGTTGCGCACCCATCCCAACGGGCTCTCAAGCCTAAATATTTGTATGCTTAATTGCGCCCTAGCAAGACTTCTGCACCCTTGTAGCAAAATTTTCGACCCCGCCAAGTCTAAGAATCTAAGTAAATGGTATTGAGGTAAGAAATACAAAGAGGAAGGATTCCCTTTTATGGTTATTTTCACACTGTCTGACACATTATACGTCATTTTTGTGAATAAAACCCAAACAATAACGGATTTGAAACTAATATCATGGGGATATGTTTTTTTTACGAAGCTCTACGTTCCTGTAAAAAATGAGCGTATTCCGGAATACTAAACCACGCCATCTACCAATCTTAATTTCGACGGTTAAAAATTCATTTTCTTTCAACGGCTCATTTTCAAAGTCGTAGATGATGGTGTTATACGTTTCGGAATGCACTCATTTTTTGCAGGGATGTAGAGCTTTGCAAGAGGAACATATCCTTGAAATATTAGCTTCAAAATCGATACGATTTGGTTTTGAGTCGCAAAAAACACGCCTAAATTGTGAGATAAAGTGGGAACAAAATGTGAAAGGATCCTCACTCTAAAAATGAAACAATTACACAAATTAACTAGCTTCGCATTGAGAACTAGACATGAAGATACCAAAAAGAATGTACCAACACCGATCACAAAACTCCAAAAAAAAACAAATAAATAGAAAGAACATATTTTGTTTTTATATCAAAATACTTCCTCATCATCATCATAGTGATCTTCAGCAATCACCATTTTACTCAGGGGACTAGGCCCAAGTTTCTTTCTTCTCAAACAACTTCTTCTCCTAATAACTTCCATTTGATTTCTTTTCTTCGAATGCATCATTGATTCCTCAACAACAAATCTTCGCATCAAAACATCATCAGTTAATGATTTCCCCCTAAACACTTTTCTCACTTCATGAACACTATTATTACTAGGGGGTAGCCTACTACTATTAACACTACTGCTTCTGCTCATATGATGATTAGGAAATTTCACTTGTGGCACTACTTCCAAATTACTCTTGGCTGCCCTTGGATAACTATTACTCCTCCTTGGTGGTATAATATCTACTTGCCTAAATAATGAAACTTCATTGTATGATGAAATTGGTGCACAAAGACATACCCTGGTTAATGAAGTAGCTACACGTAGAGATGAACATTTTCTTAATTTTGGTCTGCTTGATGAATTATTTGGCATTTCGGATTTTGATGTTGTTGTTGTTGATAAAGAAGATATGGGTTTCCATAAGTTGTTGTTTGATATTTTTGCTGCTGCCTGTGTCATTGGCTTTGACGGTGTTGGTATGGGTTTCCATATATTTGCCACTTCCATTGCTCTTTGGTACCAGGGTCTCCTATAAAATTGTCATACGCACAAAATTAAAATCGAGTTAGTCATGAAACCTACATATACAAATTTGGTGCAAATCGCTTCAAAAAAAGAAAAAATTTGGTGCAGATCAATTTCAAAGATACATCATCAGTATCATCACCCAATAATTTTACTACTCCCTCCGTCCTAATTTATTTGTCTAAATTGAGTTTTTTTTAACAAAATTGTACCAAAAATTTCTATATATCCCACTAAAATTTTCTAATTATCAAGAAAGAAACAAAAACTAGGATGTAAAAATTAGTATAGTAAACAAGTAATTTGAGTGATTGACGGCGTATATGAAAGTAATTTGAATTTCTTTCAAGATTTTGTAAAATCCAATTTAGGCAAGTAATTAGGACGGAGAAAATATTATAATACAGTTACGTTGGCGCATATAGTTGTACCTGTATCTTTGTCATGGTGCACATGTGTGCTAGATTTTGTTAAGGCTGAGCAGTATTTTAGTGAAGTACGATTAAAATGACTTATTCTCTAGTACTGACTAGAGATTTGAATATGACATTTAAGACTATCAGCTGTTAGGTAAGCCATGGAATTCAAAGTTCAAATTTTTCATTAATCATTCTTACGATTACAGGCAAATTTTTATAGATCCGAACTAAATAATGTCTTTTTAAATTGTGATTCTATTTCTCAAAAGTAATTTAGAGGAAATTATAGTCTTCAAAAAGAAAATTAGAGGAAATGGAAGACGAACAGATCGACTTGTTAATCACAGAACTTATCAAGGAAAGACATCACCATTAACAATGAAATGGGATAACTGGGTGAGATAGAGTCAATATGATCAGATAAACGAAGATAACATACCTTTTATTGATGGATTTTCTGTGTGGGTCTTGCATGAACAAGCAGAAAAACTGATGAAGTATGGCAATTTAGTTGAAGATGAATGAGATGAGTAGTACTGAAATCTACTGATGAAGGTATCATCTGAATTATGAAGAAAGCAAAGCTACTAGTTTCTAAAGTGAGATTGATCGATCTAGTTAAAGAGAGAAAGAGAAGAGTTTTCAAGGTATTATTGAGTAGTGTGTACTAGTGATGAACATTAAGGTGTCATTCCTATTCTTCTTTTCTTTTTCTCTGTTTCTATATATGGATTGGATTTCTTTATTACAAACATTTCTTTTGCTTTGGCTTTGGCAGGGTGGATTGCTTTTCTTTGAAACCAATACACAATGAGAGAGAGACAGAAAGAGATGGATTTTTGAGGGAATTTATTTTAAAATTTCAAAATACATAAAAGTAAAAGTTTGGTGTTTTACTTGGGTCTCTTTATTTTATTTTCATTTTCTAAAATTTTGGACAGATCATGATTTCCAGACTCCCCAAAAACGCAATGTCTCGGCCAAACATTAAAGCGGTACCTTCTGTTTTCTCCAAAAGACGGGATCCATATATTATGTGTTTGTACGGTTTTTTAATGGTTTTATTGGACGGTCTGTCCAGAACCATTGAACTTTTTTATTTTATTTTTGTTCTTATTGGTGTTTATTCCAGGCATCTCTTAAAAATGACGTGCATATTCTTTGGTTTCTTATTGGGTGATGTATTGAACTGAAAGTATAAGAAGTTGAAAAATAACGAAAAAATTCCAATAGACCAACTTAAAATGTGTTATTACAAAAGACATACATAAATGAATTATGGAAAATTAGTTAGAAAAATGCTGTGATAATGTGACAGATGATGTAAATTGGATTCAATGACCGAAGTCTGGAACCAACTAGTCAATGACATTTACAACATAAATTTAAGACTATTCTAGAAGAATTTACACGAGAGAAATGGATAAACTTCCATATGTATGTGCAGCAAATTTCATATCACCGGGAACACATATTAGTGATACACTGATACCACCTTAATTAAACTTTTCTTTCTAGTTATCACAATAATGCACACAATTCAAATCATTTTCTTAAGTTAATACTCAAAAGCGCCCTTACTTATATATATACAATTAATTCAATTAAACAAACAGCACTTGTTATGAATTATGATGAATTATGAAGTGAAAAAGGAGTTTCAGTGCTAGTATTAGGTTTCCTTTTGTGTTACCCCATGTTCATAATATCAAGATCCTGGAATTTGGGATTCGTGTTGTTAGAAGATGATGGAAACCATGCATAGCTACTACACTCAAGAGCTTAGTATTTTATTTTATACTCATGTTTGATTAATCTTTTTTAAGAGTTTAATTCAATATTTAAGTACTATCTTTTGATCATCCGCTCCTCAAAATATGTAGATCCATAGATTTGTAATGATTTGAAAATGTTCTAAAACTTTTTAAGCGATCCAAGAAAATTGCTCATAAAAACCGATCCCGTTAATGCATGCGGTAATTAGGTACCTTGGCTTTCCCTATACTCGTACTTATTAAGGTTTCGTTAAATGGTTTTTCCTTGTGGGGAAAGTTAAATAGCGGGTTCCAAACCCCTTGTTGTACTAATAACCAGTTACGATAAAATTATAACAGTACTTAGAAAATTAGCATGGCTTCTGTACAGGGATGACACACATAAATCAAAAAATGGTCCAGTATAAATTACTAGTCGTGCATTCTTCTTTTGCTCTTGACATAGTGTATGTACATTTACGATTAATATATTGCATCTTCGAGATAGTTTATTCTATGGGGTGAATGTTATGAATCGAGGTGCATAAAAAATTACAGATGATGGGTAATTTCCTTGGATGATGCGTCGTGTATTCTTTCATTCTATGTATATTTACGCAGATGTATTACATTTCCAGTTACAAATTACTAACCACTGATAGGACCGTTCTCTATTTATTTTGCTTTTTCATTTTTCCTGTGAAAAGAGAAAATCCCACGAAAATATGTCCTATAAAGATTGTGGTAAACAAAATCATACCCTAGTCGTTTCGAGATCAAATCAAGGGTATCTTTGTTTATCCCAAGTTGGAAAGATATGTTTCTAAGTACTATAGACTAGGATAATAGAGACGAAAAGGACAATTTTTACATTAACTGTATTGCTTTTTGTACATGTACGGGTGTATGGAATATCGAGTTATTAGTACATTTTTGCTCCATTCAACATATAAAAAGTAGTCAAATTGAAACAACATAAACCTAGTATTCGTGATAGGATTGAGACGTATTTCATTACTTTTGGTCCTTCAGGTTTTGCTTTCACTCTTGAGCGTTTCTATAGCTCTTGAACAGTTTTTTTTTATACGAAAATAGTGAAGAACAATACATCCAGAAGTGTACGGCTTATACAATTTATGTCTTCTCTCATGTTGAGATGACTAATCAGTTGAACTAATCTATCGTTTTTCCAGCTACTTAGAGTGATAGATTTGCTATATAAAACTGAAATATTTGCAGTTAGAGCATTTTGAAGTCTGCTCACTAATATAAACGACATTGCTTTGAAATTAAAAAGTTTAGTGGTTGAGTTTCCAAAAATGCTGCTGTTCTTGAATCTTTCTGTTTTTGCTTTGGCATACATTCCAATTAGCAGCAGCAGGACCGGTTCTGAGTCGCACATGAATTCAATGTTGTGTCCACTCAACTCCGTTGCCCACTGGAAAGCCGCCTCTACACCGTTTAGTTCAAACAATTCTATGGAATTCCATCCTGATGATTCTCCCCTGGCTTCCTTATAGTTTCCTGAATCATCAGTCAAAGTTAGTGCAACGCCAGAATCACAAACGTCAGTAATCATTGACAGAGCAATGTTTATCCAGTATCTCATGAAACCATGGAATTGCCAAAAACTAGGTTTAAATATATATATATATATATATATATATATATAGTATCATCATGCATCGGGTTGTAATAAAGGTTCTGGATGGGACTGTATTTATTTTGATAAACATTTAGGGTAGAATTGATGTATTTCACTATTTTTGTGGCTGTGTTCAAGCTGCTTTGGTCTTTTTTGCCTAAGACTTTGTCACATCTGGCTTTCCAGATATGGCTATTGTACTACAGAGTTTAGCCCAACTCATCTCTGAACCATCCTTCTCCGTCGTTGTAAACCAGCTGTTGATCCACTCATGACAATCTGTAGTCGTACCTTTAACATATATCATGTTGAAGTTTAAGTGGTTCCATACTTGAGAGGCGAAATTGCATTCCAAAAATATATGGGTTTTCATCATTTTCATTGCAAATTTGACAAGTAGTACGAATATTAGGTAAGACAGAAGCAATTCTCATGCTGTTAGGTAATATGGCATGAGCAAATTTCCACATAAACATTTTTATGGATGGGGAGACTCTCATATTCCATATATTGGCCCATTTCTTGTCAGGAGGTTCTAGGTTATTGAGGTTCTTATAAATAGATTTAACACTGAAATTACCGTCCTTAGTCAGATTCCAAATAGCTTTATCCTCCCTGTTGTCAGTTGGTATAGATAGAGTTGGAATTCTAGATACTGTTTCTGTATCAAAACACAATTGTAGCTTCTGCACATCCCAAGTGTTGTTTGATTTGATCAAGTCTTTTATAGTTTTTATTAGGTTAGTTCCGATGTTCGGTTTATGTAATGGTGGTTTTTTTCCTGGGATCCAGAAATCAGACCACTTTTGATCCCCTTCCAGATCCAACTATCTTTTTGTGTTAGCTTTGTGTCTAAGTGCATAATATCAGTGTTAGGATAGTATTTAGCTTTTAGGATTTGGCCACATAGAGAGTCATTTTTTTTCTTTGATCCTCCATCCCATTTTGGCAATCATAGCTGAGTTGAAATGATGGAGATTTTGGAGGCCAAGGCCTCCATTTTCTATTGGTTTGCTAAAGTAATCCCACGCTTTTAAGTACACTCCTTTTGGTGTTTCTATGTATTTTCCCCGCCAGAAATCATGTTGAATTTTGTTTATTTATTTGTAAGTTTTCTTTGGTAATCGAAAACAGTTCATTTGGTATATATTCATGGTGGAGGTGATGTGTTTTATCATTACAGTTTTACCGGCAGTTATAATATTTTTTCGTTTCCAGCCAATGAGTCTATTTTTCATGGTTTTAACAATTGGTTCAAAACTTTTAATTTTAGATCTATTAGTGAATAAAGGGGGAACCCAGGTATTTATCTTCTAGGGGGATAGGTTTGACATTAAGAATGTTTTGGATTTCAGAAGCTAAGTTAGGGTCTATTTTGGGGCTGTAAAAAACTCCATATTTTTCAAGATTGATTAATTGACTAGAGGCGTTTCCAAAGTCACGGAGAAGCTTTAAAAGATTACGACTGGATTGAACATTAGCATCACAAAATATTATGCACTCATCTGCAAATAGCAGGTGACTAACAGATGGTGCTTCATTTGCGATTTTGTGGCCTTGAATCATTTTTAAGTCTTCAGCATGAGAAATAGTTCTCGAAAGGGTTTCCATACACATGAGGAACAGATAGGGAGATAGTGGGTCTCCCTGTCTGAGACCCCTAGATGGTTTAAAAAACCCACAAGGGGAACCATTTAACAAGATGGCTAAGTTTGTTGTTGATATACATTGAAAAATTATATCGCATCAATTTTTAGAGAATCCCATTTTATGCATAGTATTTATAAGAAAAGAACCATTCAACTCGGTCAAAAGCCTTGGACATATCGATTTTAAATCCCATTAGGGTTTTTTTTTCCGTATATTGTGTATTAACTCGTGGGCAATGGTTATATTGTCGGAAATCTGCCTTCCAGGGATGAAGGCAGACTGATAGGGAGAGATTATCTTATTTAGAAGGGGTTTCATCTGTTTTCTATTAGTTTCGATATCACTTTGTAAGAGGTGTTACATATAGCGATAGGTATGAATTCAGCAGCAGTTAGAGGTTTCTCGGTTTTAGGGATTAGAGAAATGTAGGAAGAATTGATTTCTTTTAAAATGTGACCCGTGTTGAAGAAAGATTAGACCATACTGACAAGTCTTTGCCAACAGTTTCCCAATTTTTCTGAATTTTTTTTGGAGGGAAACCATCCAGTCCCGGGCTCTTGTTTGGTTCCATAGAGAACAAAGTGTTCTTGATTTCCTCATAGGTAAGTGTTGTTTCTAAAAAGGCATTGTCATTTTCAGTAATGCATTCAGGTATTAAATGAAGCATATTTTTATCTATTTGAGGATTTACTGTCGTTGCTATTTGTTTGAAATGTTCCGTAAGGCAATCAACAATTTCTTTTTTTAAGTTTACCCAAACATTATTAGAAGTTTTTAGGGTATCGATTTTGTTTCTTCTATATCTCTGTCTCGCAGTGTCATGAAAATACTGGGTATTTCTATCACCTAGAGCTATATATTGATCTTTACTTTTAATTTTCCAAAATTCTTCTCTTATATTATACCAATGGGAGAGTTCAGAGTTAAGTTTACATATTTCTCTAGCTTTGATATTGGAAGGAAGATTTTTGTTAGCTGTATCTAGTTTATTTTTTGTGTTCTGTATGTTTGTGTTTATATTTCCAAAAACATCATTATTCCATTTTTTTCATTACGAATTTTACATTAACAAGTTTTTTAGTAAAATAGTAAGCATGAGAGCCATCAATTTTAATGTTCCAGGCTGATTCAATTAGAGGTTTACATTGTGGATGTTCTATCCATGGGCCTAAAAATTTAAATGGTTTATCATTCCAGGCAATGTTAAGTGTTAAGGGATATAGGGACATGGTCAGATATTAATGGTGGTAAGTGAGTGATAGTACTAGTGGGGAAGGTGTTAAACCATTCATTGTTGCCTAGAGCCCTATATAGTCTTTGTTCCATAAAGTCTATGCCATCTCTTTTATTGTTCCAAGTAAAAGGGTATCATTTGAACCCTAGGTCTTGGAGAGCTAAGTTAGCGAGCATATCATTAAAAGTGTCAGCTTTAATTTCATTAAAAGGGAATCTGCTTTTTTTTCTTTAAATTCATGGAGAACTATATTGCAATCACCTATGATTACCTAGGGTTCATTAATGTGTTCATCCATGTCTCTTATCATTTTCCAGAATTCAAATTTAGTTTCTCTGTAGGGGCTACCATAGAAACAAGATAAGATCCAAGTATAGTTTTTTGTTGGATCAGAAATCCTAGCATTTATTTGGTTGTGTTTATAGTCTAGAATGGTGAGTTTTACATTATCTTTCCAGGCGAGGAATAATCCCCTTGCAATGCCTCTAGGGGGGACAATCCAATAGTTATGAAGGTTTAATCTTAGAAGGATTTGTTCTACATTTCCTGTTTGTTGTTTAGTTTCGGAGACAAAAATGATGTCTGGGTTTTCCTGGTTTAATAAATCTTTTAAACTGTTGAAAGTTTCTGGTTTGTATGTATTTCCAAAGCCCTGACAGTTCCAGGCTATAGTCTTGATAAACTGTCAGAAGTATGATACATAAGGGTATTGGAAAGTTTCTAGATTATCTAGATTAGTGATGTATAGGTTTTGAGTTTTAGGTTTAGTGTGGTAATAGTTTGATCTTTTTATTTGTATGTAATTTTTATCCATATGGACTGCTTGTAAAAGTTGAATACTTAAGAGGTTTATGTCTGTTTCATTCATTCTTGTGTAGCAGTAATATATGCTGATGTGCAGGCTTATAAAAATGATTCTAGTTTCATGCTTTGTTATAATGTAGATACCAAAGGAGGAGCAAATGAAAATGATTCTATTTTCATGATTTACTGTAATGTAAATATAAGAAAATTTAGCAAAAGAGTTTTAGTTTATCTAATTGCAATGTAAATACAAATATCAGAACTAGTGTTGACATGTTGTTTTCATGATTCATGTTAATGTGATGTATTAGGTTATGGTTAGCATGCATTTTTGGGGTTTCATGCCAATGAAAGGTTCTGATTTTAACATGCTAATATGCTTAACATGCTTTTTCGAGTAATGAAATTCAGACATAGCATTTGTAGGATATAAATCAAAAGGTCATTTTAGAGTTACCTCTTGTGCAGAAACCAACTGAGCTACATAAAGGATTGGTATGTTGTCGTCAAAGAGTTCGACTTGGTAGAATGATGGTGACTATTCAAGTACCCATCAGGAGTACATATTACCTCTTTTATAGTTGGGTGCCTTTTTTCAAATTCATATGGCCTTACATCTCCTTCAGAGTATGGGATACTGAACTCTTATGTTGGCATGTCTAGCTCCTCTTCATCCCTTTGCATTTGCTCTTCTGAAGTCGCAATTGCACAACAAACCTGAAACTTTTGTTTTCCCAGGGGCTTCCTTTTTTTCCAGTTATAGCAGGGAGTACCTGGGATCAGACAGGAGCCCATTAGCTTTGAGATAGAAATCAAATGACCTTTGCAAAGATTAATTAACTTCATATAAATAATTAATAAAATAAACACTGACTTAAACCGAAAAGGATGAAAAAATATGAAAGAAAAACAAGAGAAGCTTAGGTTGAATCTAAATCAATTAGACAGAAGAAAAAATAAATCAAAGAGAGAAAGTTTCAGAGAATAATTATAATCCAGCAACAAATCTAGAAATTGAAATTCTCCAGATTTTAGAAAAATTGGGTCCAAAATTGAAAAATTGGTGTCTTTGAGTTGATTTATATAGAATCTTCGCTTCTTCGTGTCTTAGTAACTTTGAAAAACTTGAAGTAATGGTGTCTTTGAGTCTCTGAAACTTGAAATCTTTCTGACTCGGTGTCTTAGAACCTAGAAAGTAGTTGAAATTAGGTCTTTGAAGTAATAAGAAATCGTGTTTAAGTAACTAGAATCAGCAGATCTGAAAATGGTTTTCGATTTATAGACATAACATTGGGTTACTGATGATTATCGATGAACATCACCGCCTGCTACGGTGGTTACTGGCTAGTTCATGGTGATTTAGTGGTGGTTATTGGGGTGTAGGAAAATCGGGAGAGAGAGAGGAGAGAAGGTGGTTTTGAAACTAAAATAAAATGCTAATTATTTAGACTGTTGAAGGTGGTTATTTAGACGGTTGTTACTAACTAGCTCTTGAACAGTTGAACTTGTCTTTATTTATATTTTGTACACTCTTTTAATTATTTTAACCTTCACTGATAAAAATCCTCAGCAACAACCATATATAAAAAGATAAAAAAGAAAAACTAACAATTTCGAAATCTGTTTCTGGTTTAGACTTTCAATCTGGCTCTTGCCAACTGTTGAGGAAGAAGTCTAGCCTTCTGTTAGGCCGCTGATCATTGGGAAAAAAAAACATAGGGTTCTTTTTCTTTTTCAATTGCTAGTTATAACACAACAGTGGATTATAATTTGGATATATTTATCTCCGCTTACGTTCCATACGCTCTTCTTATCAATTTTAACCTTTGTCGATCAAGAAAAAAAAAAAAAAAAAAAAAAGAACAGTCTGAAATGTTTTTTTAGCAACAAAGAGATTTCATGGATAGAAATGTGGAATAAAAGATTGAAGCACTAAAAGATGAAATGTACACAAATTGGACTAAGCCAGTGTATGCATGATACTCAAATACATACATGAAAAAATACCAATACATCGTGTTCTTACATCTTGAAAATGTATTTTCAAAACTTTAAAATGGTGCATTGTTTTTCTAGCACCCACTAGCCCAAGCTTGATTATAATCTATATTCTAGAGAAATTACTTCAAATAATAGTTGTTTTTTGCTATAGATCCGCCGAAGTCGAGAAAAACATCCCTCCATAATACTTCCTCGTGCAGTTTGCATCCATATTCGAATGTGAATGCTTTCAATTGTCGCTTGCATGAATATGGCGTTTATTACAGTTGTCAGAATCCAACAAAGATAAAATATTTTGACATCATTACAGACGCCAACTCCCAAAACTATAACATGCGGAGGAAAAAAGTAACAAGGAGAGAGAGAGAAAACGGACAAATGAAAAAATTGAAGGAAAAGACTGTCGACTCAAGTGTCCATGTCCAATGCTAGACTATTAAAGGTTCAATGATAGCCTAGTGTCCAGTACAGATGGATAGCCTATCGTATAGATTTATCTGTAATCATGGTTCATATTTAATAATTTTGAAAAAAGATTCTGAAGGTATTTGTTTCAGCTTTTGAGGCTCATGTGCTTTGAAAGGTTCTATCTGTCTTTTATATTGAAATTTACAGAACTCTAAAATGGTGCATTGTTATTTTAGCACCCACTAGCCCAAGCTTGATTATAATATATATTCTAGAGAAATTCCTTCCAATAATGGTTGCTCTTAGCTATAATTCCGCCGAAGTCGAGAAAAATATCCCGCCATAGTACTGGCTCATGCAATTTGAACCCGTATTGGAATGCGAATGCTTTCCATTGTTGCTTGCATGAATACTGCGTTCATAACAGTTTCCAGCATCCTACAAAGATAAAATATTTAAAAATGATTACAAGCGCCAACTGTCAAAACTATAGCATGCAGACGAAAAAAGTAACAAGGATAGAGCAAATAAAACGGACAAAGAAAAAAAATTGGTGGAAAATACTGTCGTGTCAAGTGTCCATTCTCCAATGCTAGCCTATTAAAGGTTCAATGATATATAGCCTAGTGTCCAGTGCAGATGGATAGCCTAGCTTGTAGATTTATCTATAATCATAATACATATTTAATAATTTTCAAAAAAGATTCTGAAGGTTTTCGTTTTAGCTTTTCAGGCTCATATGCTTCGAAATGTACATTTTGTCTTTTATACCGAAATTTACAGAACTCTAAAATGGTGCATTGTTGTTCTAACACCCACTAGCCCAAGCTCGATTATAATCTAAATTCTAGAGAAATTCCTTCCAATAATAGTTGTTTTTAGGTATAATTCCACCAAAGTCAAGAAAAACATCCCTCCATAGTACTTGATCATGCAGTTTCGACCCGTATTTGAATGTGTATGCTTTCCATTGTTGCTTGCACGAATATTGCGTTCATAACAGTTGCCAGCATCAAACAAAGATAAAATATTTGTACATGATTACAAGCGCCAACTGCCAAAAAATAGCATGCGGAGGAAAAAGGTAACAAGGGGAGAGAAAACAAAACTGACAAAGAAAACAATTGAAGGAAAAGACTGTCGACTCAAGTGTCCATTTTCCAATGCTAGTCTATTAAAAGTTCAATGATAGCCTAGTGTCCAGTGCATATGGATAGCCTAGCATGTAGATTTATCTGTAATCATGGTTCATATTTAATAATTTAAAAAAAAATATTATTAAGGTTTTCGTTTCAGCTTTTGAGGTTTATGTGCTTTGAAAGGTACAGTTTGTCTTTTATATAGAAATTTACAGAACTCTAAAATGGTGCATTGTTTTTCTAGCACCCACTAGCCCAAGCTTGATTATAATCTATATTCTAGAGAAATTCCTTCAAATAATAGTTGTTTTTTGCTATAGATCCGCCGAAGTCGAGAAAAACATCCCTCCATAGTACTTGCTCGTGCAGTTTGCACCCATATTCGAATGTGAATGCTTTCCATTGTCTCTTGCATGAATATGGCGTTTATAACAGTTGTCAGCATCCAACAAAGATAAAATATTTTGACATCATTACAGACGCCAACTCCAAAAACTATAACATGCGGAGGAAAAAAGTAACAAGGAGAGAGAGAAAAAACTAACAAAGGAAAAAATTGAAGGAAAAGACTGTCGACTCAAGTGTCAATGTCCAATGCTAGACTATTAAAGGTTCAATGATAGCCTAGTGTCCAGTACAGATTGATAGCCTAGCGTGTAGATTTATCTGTAATCATGGTTCATATTTAATAATTTTTAAAAAAGATTCTGAAGGTATTTGTTTCAGCTTTTGAGGCTCATGTGCTTTGAAAGGTTATGTCTGTCTTTTATACTAAATTTTACAGAACTCTAAAATGGTGCATTGTTGTTCTAACACCCACTAGCCCAAGCTCGATTATAATCTAAATTCTAGAGAAATTCCTTCCAATAATAGTTGTTTTTAGGTATAATTCCACCAAAGTCAAGAAAAACATCCCTCCATAGTACTTTATCATGCAGTTTCGACCCGTATTGGAATGTGAATGCTTTCCATTGTTGCTTGCACGAATATTGCGTTCATAACAGTTGCCAGCATCCTACAAAGATAAAATATTTGGACATGATTACAAGCGCCAACTGCCAAAACAATAGCATGCGGAGGAAAAAGGTAACAAGGAGAGAGAAAACAAAACTGACAAAGAAATTTTTTAAAATAAAATATTGTCGAGTTGAATGTTCATTGTCCAATGCTAACCTATTAAAGGTTCAATGATTGCCTAGTATCAAGTGCAGATGGATAGCCTAACATGTAGATTTATTTCTAAAGGTTCGATGATGGCCTAGTGTCCAGTGTTGATGGATATCCTAGCATGTAGATTTATTTTTAATCATATTTAATAATTTAAAAAAAAACAATCGGAAGGTTTTCGTTTCAGCTTTTGAGGCTCATGTGCTTTGAAAGGTACAATTTGTCTTTTATACCGAAATTTACAAAACTCTAAAATGGTGATTTGTTGTTCTAGCACTCACTAGCGTAAGCTTGATTATAATTTGTATTCTAGAGAAATTCCTTCCAATAATAGTTGCTTTTAGCTATGATTCCGCCGAAGTCGAGAAAAACATCCCTCCATAGTACTTGTTCATGAAGTTTGGACTTGTATTGGAATGCGAATGCTTTCCACTGTTCCTTGCACGAACATTGCGTTCATAACAGTTGCCAGCAGCATCCTACAAAGATAAAATATTTGGACATGATTACAAACGCCAATTGCAAAAACTATAGCATGCAGAGGAAAAAAGTAACAAGGAGAGAGAAAACAAAACGGACAAAGAAAAAAATTGAAAGAAAACACTGTCAAGTCAAGTGTCCATGTACAATGTTAACCTATTAAAGGTTCAATGATAGTCTAATGTCCAGTGCAGGTGGATATCCTAGCGTGTAGATTTATCTATAATCATGGTTCAAATTAAATAATTTCATAAAAGATTCTGAAGGTTTTCGTTTTAGGTTTTGAAGCTCATGTGCTTTGGAAGGTACAGTTTGTCTTTTATACCGAAATTTACAGAACTCTAAAATGGAGCATTGTTGTTCTAGCAGCCACTAGCGCAAGCTTGATTATAATTTGTATTCTAGAGAAATTCCTTCCAATAATAGTTTCTCTTAGCTATAATTCCTCCGAAGTCGAGAAAAACATCCTTCCATATTACTTGCTCATGCAGTTTGGACCCGTATTGGAATGCGAATGCTTTTCACTGTTGCTTGCACGAATATTGCGTTCATAACAGTTGCCAGCAGTTTCCTTCAAAGATAAAATATTTGGACATGATTACAAACGCCCACTGCAAAAACTATAGCATGCGGCGGGAAAAAGAAACAAGGAGAGAGAAAACAAAACATACAAAGAAAAAAATTGAAGGAAAAGATTGTCGAGTCAAGTGTCCATTGTCCAATGCTAGCCTATTAAAGGTTCAATGACAGTCTAGTGTCTAGTGCACATTGATAGTATAATGTGTAGATTTATCTTTAATCATGGTTCATATTTAATAATTTTTAAAAAACAAATTCTAAAGGTTTTCGTTTCACTTTTTGAGGCTCACGTGCTTTGAAAGGTAAAGTTTGTCTTATATACAGAAATTTACATAACTCTAAAATGGTGCATTGTTGTTCTAGCACCCCCTAGCCCAAGCTTGATTATAATATGTTTAGAGAAATTCCTTCCAATAATAGTTGTTCTTAGCTATTATTCCGCCGAAGTCGAGAAAAATATCCATCCATAGTATTTCCTCATGCAGTTTGGACCAGTATTGGAATGCGACTACTTTCCGTAGTTCCTTGCACTAATATTGTGTTCATAACAGTTGCCAGCATCCTAAAAAGATAAAATATTTTGACATGATTACAAGCGCCAATTGCCAAAACTATAGCATGCTGATAAAAAAAGCAACAAGGAGAGAGAAAACAAAACAGACATAGAAAAAAATTAATATAAAAGACTGTCGAGTCAAGTTTCCATTGTCCAATGCTAGCCTAATAAAGGTTCTATGATATATAGTCTAGTGTCCAGTGCAGATGGATACCTAGCTTTTAGATTTATCTGTAATCATGGTGCATATTTAATAAATTTCAAAAAAGATTTTGAAGGTTTTCATTTCAGCTTTTGAGGATCGTGTGCTTTGAAAGGTACAGTTTGTCTTTTATACAGAAATTTACAGAACTCAAAAATGGTGCATTGTTATTCTAGCACCCACTAGCCTAAGCTTGATTATAATCTGTATTCTAGAGAAATTCCTTCCAATAATAGTTGCTCTTAGCAATAATTCCACCGAAGTTGAGAAAAACATCCTTCCATAGTACTTGCTCATGCAGTATGGACCCATATTGGAATGTGAATGCTTTCCATTGGTGATGTGTTTTCAACTTTGTTATATTAGTGGTAAATAGGATTCGAACTCTAAGACTTGTGAAGATTCGAGTTTTTAAATTTAATAAAAATATATACAAAAATATTAAACAATGGGCGAGAGGTACTGGGACTAAGGATTTAGCCAATCTTCATAACATAAGGTTCACTTATTTATTCTCAACAATTTTAGCTCAAGAAATATAAACATGGACTCTATTTTTGCCCAGGTAGATTCTCAAAACATTGATTGTAAATCCTAAGCATGATGTATCAAAACACCTAAGCTAAGCATACATCATCAAATTAAATGACAACCAATTAAATCAAATCATATTTCAATTAATATTAGTGCAAAAGTCATAAAAAATAATAAAATAAATTTACCCATGTATGAAGTTCGGCCTCCTCCGTCATCCCAGTGTTGGGGTTTAGCTCCTCATATTATAGACACTCTCAAAATATTTTTTATTTGCTCAAAAAGTGTTTACAATGGTGAAAATGGAGAAAAGGGTAAAAAACAGGATTTTGTGACGCATGAAAAGCGTCACAAAATGAACGATATAATAAAAGTACTGTAGTCACTATTCCAAAGTCGCTGGAAAAGTGCTACCCACTGCCGTAAATTTTCGACAGTTTTCATCGACTGTCTTCAGCAGGTGTTGTTCTTCATTCTTGATGTTCATCAGCAGGAGCAGCAGCAGAACCCGAGTTTCTGCAACTCGTGATTTCTCGCTCCTGAGCTCTCCTCAGCTCCCCAAACTCTCCACACCCCTTCTATATGACCTGGGTAATCTATTTATACCCGAAAGAGGCATCGAATCTCCTCCATAACTTCAAAAAATCTTCTCTTTATTATTTTTATTCTCACGGCAATAATTTCCTGTTTTAGCTTCTCCACGCGTTTGCAGCTGGATTAATCTCCAAATATAACTTATTTACGCTCCAAACTGTTGCTCTAGTCATCATACACATTCAGAACACGTTCAAATTCTCCAAAACTCATGCAATCCCGTGAAATATTTCTCTCATGCACGTGCTACCCTGTTTTGCTCCATGACATGATTCAGCCAATTCTGATCCAAACGAATACCCATACCAGCTTTCTATAGTCATATCACGTCTACCCACTAAGTTTTAGAGATTGAATCTCACTAAATCACGTCAAAACATCCGATCGAAATTCTGCCAGAGAAGAAATGGTTTTCCCGCCAAAATTTATTTTTTGAATTTGAGAAGAAGATGTCCTCCCCCTAATCCTGCACGGGTGTCCCTTTAGCACTTGTCTTATGGGGTGCAAATCACCACTTTTCGAGCCAATTTTGCCGCAAGATCTTATTCCCTAGAAAAGACTTAAAACAACTTTATTAGAAATAAAATGAGTCCTAGATAATGTAGTTATGGGCGAAAATGCGTCACACTTACGTGCTTATCAAATTCCCCCATACTTACATTTTGCTAGTCCTCGAGCAAAACCTCAAGACCCGCTCAACAGCTGGTCATTTGCGTAACACCAAGAGAGACCCGCTCAACAGCTGGTCATGTGAATCAAAAGAATAGACCCGCTCAACAGCTGGTCATTTATGTAACATAGAGAAAGACCCGCTCAACAGCTGGTCATAAGAAAACAAAAATAATAGACCCGCTCCACAGCTGGTCATATCAAATTATTTTTATTTATTTTTAGACCCGCTCAACAGCTGTTAATTTGTGTAACATAGAGAAAGACCCGCTCAACAGCTGGTCATAAGAAAACAAAAATAATAGACCCGCTCCACAGCTGGTCATATCAAAAAAAAAAAAATTGATGACCCGCTCAACAGCTGGTCATAATATGATAAAGAAACTCCTACAAAAATAAACAAAAAGTTAATCACTCCCCACACTTAAATCTAACATTGTCCTCAATGTTATAAAGATGAAATTAAAAACATGAACAAGGAGAAACTGTTACTACTTAAAGGAAGTGAGGAAGGATATTACCGTAGTACCGAAAACATGGGTTACCTCCCACCAAGTGCTAAGTTTAAAGTCTTCAGCCAGACTAGGAAAGGATTAGTCACTCGAATCATAAAGTAACAGTCGAAATAACTGTGGGTTTTCAAAACCAAATAGAGCTGACCAAAGGAAACTGCAATAAACCAAGAAAGTGAACAAGTAACGCATGCCCTTACCTAGTTTCCTAATAACTATCGCTAACTGTGGTTCAGGTTCAGGTTCTATGAAAGGGTCTAGATAAATTATTTTCATTAGCTGCATTTCCTCATAGGTGGGATCCGAATCATTAGGTCCTAGAGTCTGTAAAAACTCAAATAAGAATTTAGAATCACAAAATAATAACCTAAATAATTGAGGATCCTCTAAGTCAATCAGGTTTGACTTACACAGTTGACCACAATGAGAGTAGTGGTCATTCTTAAGTAAATGTGTCGATTCTATTAACCTAAAGTACTTAGGCTTAGTCTCAGAACTCTATAAGTGACACATTTGAAATCTATACGTTCCCACATTTGGAGTAAAACTGTTTGGTGGGAAAACAAAGTCAATCTGGGTATCATAACCTGGGCAAACCACATCAACCAAAGGATGGGTTTCTAACGACTGAACTTCTTCCTGTACATCATTAGGTTCGGGAAAACGAGTATGAAGGTAATCTTGTAAAATGGTTGAGGCACAGATATCAAGTCCTACGTGAGGGGACTTTCTGAGAGTTAAAGGTAAGGCACTAGGAAAGTGATAATCACCCCCAAACTTAGAGTTTCAGTGTCTCTAGATAGACTAGTCACAATCTCCCTAATTTCTAGATCATCAGATTCTTGGAAATGGTCAATTGATTTTTCTAAGTTATTATCAGGTAGTGCATCTTTACTCATCTCTACGGGTCTATCTTCTTTGTTTAAGACTATTGTTTCTAAGTCGCTAGACTCTAAAACAGCATTTTCAGAATAAACCCGTTCCTCTAAACCACTATCGGCTTCGTAATCAAAAGGAAAAACTACATCGTCTAAAACGGTGGTATCCCTAATCAAATCCTCGTCCTTTTTAATAGGTGAATAATCATAGAAATTATTTGGATTTGAACTAGAAATAATATCATCATTACAAAGCTCAATTGGATTAATAGTTTCCTGATCACTATGCCTACATATTTCAGATTCTTCATTATTACTATCCTCATCATCATAATAGTACGAAGATGATTGAACCTTATCTAAATAATTAGTGTCTTTTATTCTAACCTCGTCCTCTAAATTAGGCAAATATTCACCATTGATATCAAGGGTAAAATTGGAAACACTATTTTGAAAAATTAGATCTTTTAGAGAAGTTCTTTTCTGGGTCTCTAACAAAAGCTTCTGGGTCGACTCACATGATTTCCTGGCATAATCTAGGAAAGAAGGTAAAGTTCACTCGTTGCATTCTTTTCGTCCATAACTAAGTTATTCATTTCTGCAAACTTACGTGCTTTCTCAGCTAACTTACGTGTCGACTCTAGTAAAGAGGAATTATCAGAATTATTCTCGTAAGACCAATTCGTGTGTGGATAGTACTTGGGCTCACCATGGGATGAACCATAACCTTTAAAAGATTGGCGTTCCCAACTACTATTCCCACCATGGTCATAAAAATGATGATGTCCATAATCAAATTCAGGTCGATACTCATTGTATTGGCTTCTATCATACCAGTTCGACATTCTTAATTGCAAGGGAATTCTACACAATCACAAGCAAGGCTGACTCGACCAAATCAAACCTATAAAATCTAGCAAACAACAAGCATGATAGCTCCCTTAGATTGTTTCTAGACCAGCTTCTATTCCTTCAAAAGGAAACTAGGTATCGTTTTAGCAAACCTCTCTAGATCGATCCGAATAAAGTGAGTCGAAAAGAAGTAGGGGAAGCTCAGAGGAGCTTTGATACCCCCACCTCTTTGGCAACGTTTCTCGTTAGGGCGGCTCTAGTCGACTCACAGTAATCTTACTGAACTTTTGAGTTAGGCTAATAAGATACCCAATACCTCCCTTTGAATGACTTTCCTACAAGCTCGTTACCCTATCGGTCTCGTTCTAATCATCATTTTAAGCTTGGGTTCGCGTAGGTAATGTGTTCCTAAGGCGGGCAAGAAGGAAACGGTGATGAAATCCGAGTCCTTATCTTGTATTGGCCAGGCCTTGCCCTTTACTAAAAAAAAAATCAAACCGTATTCAGGTCCTCAACATATATTCACCTTAAGGAATCACGTAAACCCGCTGACAGGGGATTCGCGGGTGTTTAGAAGCTTACCTCCCGTACCAGACGGGCGATGAAACGGTTGTAGTCGACTCGGGACACCGACTCCTGTGTCAGTGTGCGAACCCGGGGGGCCGAGACGATACCGTAATCGTCGTCCTTCCCTACAAACAGTTTATATTTTAAAAAAATGTACCCTTTCGTAGGGTTTAAAAATAATTAAAGTCCAATGTTTAATGTCCCAAAAATAAAAATAAAGTACAAAAATAAAGTCCTATTTACAGTTTCTAAAAATAAAATATAAAAAATAAAAATAAAATAAAATCTAATTAATTAAAAAAAAATATCTTCGTCTTTTCTCCGTTCTTTTCGCTTTGTCTAGCTTTTAATCCCCCAGGTCTTTCGTCTCCAATTCCTTTTTGATTCAAAACCTGCAACAAAATGACAAATACCCAAGAAACGTAAAAAAGAACAAAAGAATAAAAAAATAAATCTAAAAACTCTAAATCTAAAAACAAATCCGCGTCGGCGGCGCCAAAAATTTATGTGTTTTCAACTTTGTTGTAGTAGTGGTAAATAGGATTCGAACTCTAAGACTTGTGAAGATTCGAGTTTTTAAATTTAATAAAAATATATATAAAAATATTAAACAATGGGCGAGAGGTATTGGGACTAAGGATTAAGCCAATCTTCATAACATAAGGTTCACTTATTTATTCTCAACAATTTTAGCTAAGGAAATGTAAACATGGACTCTATTTTTGCCAAGGTAGATTCTCAAAACATTGATTGTAAATCCTAAGCATGATGTATCAAAACACCTAAGCTAAGCATACATCATCAAATTAAATGACAACCAATTAAATCAAATCATATTTCAATTAATATTAGTGCAAAAGTCATAAGAATAAAATAAATTTACCCATGTATGAAGTTCGGCCTCCTCCGTCGTCCCAGTGTTGGGGTTTAGCTCCTCATATTATAAACAGTCTCAAAATATTTTTTATTTGCTCCAAAAGTGTTTACAATGGTGAAAATGGAGAAAATAGTGAAAAACAGGATTTTGTGACGCATGAAAAGCGTCACAAAATGAACGATATAATAAAAGTACTGTAGTCACTATTCCAAAGTCGCTGGAAAAGTGCTACCCACTGCCGTAAATTTTTGACAGTTTTCATCGACTGTCTTCAGCAGGTATTGTTCTTCGTGTTCTTGATGTTCTTGATGTTCATCAGCAGCAGCAGAACCCGAGTTTCTGCAACTCGTGATTTCTCACTCCTGAGCTCTCCTCAGCTCCCCAAACTCTCCACACCCCTTCTATATGACCTGGGTAATCTATTTATACCCGAAAGATGCATCGAATCTCCTCCATAACTTCAAAAAATCTTCTCTTTATTATTTTTATTCTCACGGCAATAATTTCCTGTTTTAGCTTCTCCACGCGTTTGCAGCTGGATTAATCTCAAAATATAACTTATTTACGCTCCAAACTGTTGCTCTAGTCATCATAAACATTCAGAACACGTTCAAATTCTCCAAAACTCATGCAATCACGTGAAATATTTCTCTCATGCACGTGCTTCCCTGTTTTGCTCCATGACACGATTCAGCCAATTCTGATCCAAACGAACACCCATACCAGCTTTCTATAGTCATATCACGTCTACCCACTAAGTTTAAAGGATTGAATCTCACTAAATCACGTCCAAACATCCGATCGAAATTCTGCCAGAGAAGAAAAGGTTTTCCATCCAAAATTTATTTTTTGAATTTGAGAAGAAGATGACCTCCCCCTAATCCTGCACGGGTGTCCCTTTAGCACTTGCCTTATGGGGTGCAAATCACCACTTTTCGAGCCAATTTTGCCGCAAGAGCTTATTCCCTAGAAAAGACTTAAAACAACTTTATTAGAAATAAAATGAGTCCTAGATAATGTAGTTATGGGTGAAAATGGGTCACACTTACGTGCTTATCAATTGGTACTTGCACGAATATTGCGTTCATATTAGTCGCCAGCATCCTACAAAGATAAAATATTTGGACATGAGTACAGACGGCAACTGCCAAAACTATAGCATGCGGAGGGAAAAAGTAACAAGGAGAGAGAAAACTAAACTGACAAAGAAAAAAATTGAAAGAAAAGACTATCAAGTCAAGTGTCCATTGTCCAATGCTAACCTATTAAAGGTTCAATGATAGCCTAGTGTCCAGTGCAGATGGATAGCCTAGCGTGTAGATTTATTTGAAATTATGGTTCATATTTAATAATCTTCAAAAAATATTCGGAAGGTTTTCGTTTCATCTTTCGAGGCTCATGTGCTTTGTAAGGTATAATTTGTCTTTTATACCGAAATTTACAGAACTTTAAAATGGTGCATTGGTTTTCTAGCACCCACTAGCCCAAGCTTAATTATAATCTATATTCTAGAGAAATTCCTTCCAATAATTGTTGTTTTTACCTATAATTCCGCCGAAGTCGAGAAAAACATCCCTCCATAGTACTAGCTCATGCAGTTTGGACCCATATTGGAATGGGAATGCTTTCCACTGTTGCTTGCACGAACATTGCGTTCATAACAGTTGCCAGCAGCACCCTACAAAGATAAAAATATTTGGACATGATTACAAACGCCAACTGCCAAAACTATAGAATGAGGAGGAAAAAAATAACAAGAGAGAAAACTAAACGGACAAAGAAAAAATTGATGGAAAAGACTGTCGAGTCAAATGCCCATTGTCCAATGAATTAATAATTTTCAAAAAAGATTCTGAAGGTTTTCGTTTCAACTTTTGAGGCTCGTGCGCTTTGAAAGGTACAGTTTGTCTTTTATACAGAAATTTACAGAACTCTAAAATGGTGCATTGTTGTTCTAGCACCCACTAGCCCAAGCTTGATTATAATATGTTTTCTAGAGAAATTCCTTCCAATAATAGTTGTTCTTAGCCATTATTCCGCCGAAGTCGAGAAAAACATCCATCCATAGTACTTCCTCATGCAGTTTGGACCCGTATTGGAATGTGAATGCTTTCCATTGTTATTTGCACGAATATTGTGTTCATAACAGTTGTCAGCATCTACAAAGATAAAATATTTGGATATGATTACAGACGCCAACTGCGAAAACTATAGCATGCGGAGGGAAAAAGTAACAATGAGAGTGAAAACAAATCGAACAAAGAAATTTTTTGAAAGAAAAGACTGTCAAGTCAAGTGTCCATTGTCCAATGCTAGCCTATTAAAGGTTCAATGATAGCCTAGTGTCCAGTGCAGATGGATAGCCTAGAGTGTAGATTTATTTTAAATTATGGTTCATATTTAATAATCTTCAAAAAATATTCGGAAGGTTTTCGTTTCAGCTTTCGAGGCTCATGTGCTTTGTAAGGTACAATTTGTCTTTTATACCGAAATTTACAGAACTCTAAAATGGTGCATTGTTGTCTTTATTTATCTTGCACCATAATTTATTTTTATATTTTAAAAGAAAGAAAAGAACTAACAATTTTGAAGCGTGTTTCTGGTCTAGACCTCCAATCTGGCTTTTGCTAACTATTGAGACTAGCCTTCTGTTAGGCCGTTGATTATACAAAAAAAATACATCGTTTTTTTTTGTTTTACAACTGCCAGTTATAACACAACCTTTGCTTATAATTTGAGTGTATTTATCTCTGCTCACGTTCCATACGTCCTTCTAATCAATTTTAACCTTTGTCGATCAAGAAAAAAAAAACGTAAAAAGCAACAAAAAGAAATGACAGTCTGAACTATTCTTTTTAACAACAAAGAATTTCATCGATAGAAATGTGGAACAAAAGATTGAACCACCGAAAGACGGAATGTACCGAAACTGGACTAAGCCAGTTTATTCATGATACTCAGAAATACAGTAAACACGAAAAAATACCAATACATCGAGTTCTTGCATCTTGAAAATGTATTTTTTAGCGAATGAAATTCTTTCTCACCTGCATGATCCTGATTGTGATTCTACGTGAAATTTTTAAGAAAAACTGAGGTATAATTACAAAAATACTAATGCCACATAATAGTTTTTTCTAGGAATTTCACTCATGTTATGAGTGTTGTATAACATTATTTGGGGATGTGAAAAAAAGAAAAGAGAAAGAAAAAAAGTTTGGACAAAAGTGAAAGCAGAAGGAGAAATAAGGGAATTTTCTTTTCTCTTTATAAAAATGTGGTTTGCCCATTAGTAGACCATATTCAGAAATGATTTTGTCCAGTTGGGTGGTGGTGCGGGGGTGGAAAGATACAAATCTTACCTCATCATATAACGTGCGAGTCAGAAAACCATTATGACACTCACACTCTTCACACGTGCATACAACTCCAATAATTATGGTTTCACCGGCGCCACCCACCAATGCTTGGATCTTCCCTTCCCAACACCCAACACTTCTTGTGAATACCTAAACGGTGCCCAGGTCTATGCACAATTCCACACCGACAAAGGCGTAGTGACGTTCAATTCAGGTCTATAAGACTCTGAATTTAAGTCGCCAAACCTTTTGCTCAACAACAACCCTTAGACAGATGCCGTTGTATTACATTGATAAAGTTACTTGATAATGCTAGTGGGTTCTAAGCTTGTCAGTACCGAAAAATTTTACCGATCAAGAAAAAAAAATCCACATAAAAGTGCACAACATGAGCATAAAAAAAAATGCGTGCACCCTGTTATTATTCCATATCAGGGATGGAACCAAGGCTTTTCAGTCACATGTCAACGATTGTCTCCAAGTCAGACCCTTTGGTATTACAATTTTCCAACATCACTAAGAATACTTGCATCACAAGTCATAAAAATTCCAGAAAAACCAATACTACTTTAGCTGAAATTCAAAATCAAGTGGTGTCTTTAACTAAAGTTTCTAAAATATAAAACCAAGACTATTTTAACTAAAATTCAAAAACTGGGGTCTGACGACCCTTTATTATTAACATCACCATGCATATTTGCACCCCTTTCCCCTCGTCACTGCTCGGATACAATTTCAGGGGTGGAACTACAGCCTAGTGATCTTGGCTCAAGCCCTCGTTCAAAAGCCCAGAAGACAATTCTGTAAGGCCTATTATAACTTAGGTTGATAATTTATGGACTCAAGCCTTCTATAAATACATGTCAAACCCTTCCTATAGAATGATTTTTTTGGGACCGGCCTTTTTTTTGGGACCATTATTTATAAGGCCATCTACCCTATAATTATAAGGGATGTCCTAAAGTGTAGACATTACTTATTTTCCCTTAACCCTAATTAAGATTAAAACTAAACTAATAACTACAAAAAAATAAATTTAACCTAATCCTAATCTATTAACAAAAAACCAAAATCAGACCCCTCTCTGTGCCGCACAATAGGTTTTGGGGAGATTTTTTTTTTTTGCTTCTCTTCTTCTTCTTCTTCCTCTTCCTTTCAACATCGTCTTCATCGATTAATCGTCGATTCATAAAATTTTCATCGTCGATTAATCAATCAAGTATAAGAATGGTTCTTCGAAAGAAAACCCCAAGACTCTCAGGAGAAGTCCTGGATTGGCACATACAGCAAATCTCCCAAGTGAAGTTCAAATTGATAAAGAAGCGGAACCGGTTGGTGAAGTCATAATCGGGTATCAAAGACGCAAGAAGGACCCTGAAACTGGCAGTATGAAATCCGCAGGTATTTTCCCACAAACCTATTACTTTTAATTTGATTTTGATTCGTTAAATTGAATAGAAATCATCAAAATATGGTTCAAATGGAAGCTACAGTGCGTTGTTCGGTTAGAAGGAGTTTCAAAAAAAAACTAGTTTTTTAACCGAACCTCCTGAAAGGAAGAACATGAAGACAGTTCGGTTCCACGGAATTTAACATTAGGTAACCGAACTGACAGTTAGGTTGGTTCGCAAAGAATGCTAAGACTATTTTGTAACCGAACTTTACAAATATTACAAAAAGAAAACTGTTGAAACTTTGTAACCGAACTTTGCTATTTTTCCCACTATGTTGAGTTTGGCTTTAACCGAACTTACCCTTAGTGGATATATGTGGAGTTCGGTTGCTTTGCATTTTTGAAAAAAATTCCTTCTAACCGAACTATACCATTAATGCATACATATGGACTTCGGTTTGTACGCATATTTCTTTTTTTAGATTTTCATAACCGAACTCTTCCCTAATTGCATATATGTGGAGTTCGGTTTGTTCGCAAAAAAACTTGAATAACCGAACTCTTCCCTAATTGCATATGTGTGGAGTTTGGTTTGTTCGCAAAAAAACTTGACTAACCGAACTCTTCCCTAATTGCATGTATGTGGAGTTCGGTTTGTTCGCAAAAAAACTTGACTAACCGAACTCTTCCCTAATTGCATATATGTGGAGTTCGGTTTGTTCGCAAATAAACTTGACTAACTGAACTATTCTCTGGAACCCTTATGTTGGCCTATTTTTCGTGAACTTTTGCTACTAACCAAACCTTACGCTGAGAACCCTTATGTTGCGTCTGATTTAGTCAATCATTTATCGGTTAAGCTAATATCTTTTGTTTTCTTGATTACTGGCAAAGGTAAAAAATCTAACCAACCTTTACTGGAAGATATGAGATCTCACACGCCTCGAGGCAGAGTACACTGTGGTGCCAGTAACCGTGGAACCAAAAATGCTAAGTTTGGAGGTGGGTCATTACCGGGTGTTGTCATCCAAGATGATGTCAATAGAGATAATTTTGTCAATGTAATCCAACAAGTTGATCAAGAGATTGTGGAAGAGATGGGTAATCAATAACATAATCAAGGTGGAGAAGAGGAACCAGATGAAGAAGAAGAAGAAGGAGATAAGGATGAAGAAAATGACAATGATGACAGTGAAGAAGATGGGGAAGATGGAGATAAGGATGGAGAAAATGAAGATGACGAATCAGAGGAGGACTTGGAGGACGATGAAGAGGAAGAGGAACAAGGATAAATAGTTCAAGATAAACCTAGAAAGACACCTAAAAAGCCATGTGCTAGATATGCATACATTCCTCATAAGGATTTGTGTTTGCCGCCAAAGAACCAACTTATGGTACTCCAAAAGACCAAGGGGAGGTATTGTTTGGCTACAAAAACTCATGCGTTGCCAAGATCTTTGCGACAAAGATATTGAATCTTAACCATTAAGATTTTTCAGTCATTTTATTATATTTTGACATATATTTTTCTATATATATTTGTATATAATATATGATGTTGTTGTTGTAGGATCATAATAATGCGGTTCGTGTTTTGAAACGTCAGATGAACAAGATATGGGATATAGCGGACGAGTGTGATGAGGTCTGGTTGGCGGTATTTGATTGTTTGCTATGGAACGCAATACAACATGCGCACCAAAAATTTGATGTTGTCACTGTTTTTGCATTTTCCGAGAGTCTTTATCCAGAGACGGATACCTTTCATCTACCATTTGGCAAGATGACAATAACTCCGGATGATTGCAATAGAATCACAGGCCTACCAATTACGGGGAAAAGTGTTCGAGAAGGCTACGATCCCTCAATGAGTTATGAAGCTCTTGAAATATTGGCTGAAAAGTGTCTAGGATGGGGCAAGGGAAAGGAAAATTGTGAGTTTAGACGAGCTATTAAAGAGCCTAAGAAAGGTGAAGAGTATAATGAGATTAAGGAAGACCGCTCGTTGAAGAAGAAGTTGAAAAAGTTCAAGATCAAAGTTTTGAAAAAGGAGTTTGGAGGGAAAAAAGATTTGGCTAAGGATGGAAAGTTGGTAATAACACCGGAGAAGATTAAGCACCATGTGACTGCTTATTTGTTATATCAACTAGGAACCATTTTCTTCCCCGACACTTCTGGGAACTTGGTAAATGCCCATTACCTGCAGCTTTTGGACCCCCTTAATGAGGTGAACAACTACTCTTGGGGCATGGCGATTCTTGCATTCGTTCAAGTGGAGCTCAGAAAAGCTTCGAGGCTTAAGACTTGTCAACTTGGAGGCTTATACACCCTTATTCAGGTACTCCGTCAAATTATCCTTTGTGTGTTTCAAAATAGTTAGTATACATACAATAGTTCGGTTGAATGTGTATTGTTACTAATCATACTGCAAATGTATCATTGTGGCTCCTTCTCATAGGTTTGGGTGTACGACCACTTCCCTGAACTGAAATTGGCTCATGCTAAGACTCTTTGGTTTTATGGGAAGCCTACAGCTGGTAAATACGAATTTTTGAACTCACAGATTAATGGTAAAGAAAAACATCCGTTGAAGTTGAGGGATAGATTGGATAATGCAACGCTTAAAGATGTGGTTTTCCATCCATACACTATTCCATCAGATGAAGAGGAAGAAGTCGAGGTTGATGATTTCTCACCTATCGTGGGTTATAATGGACCGTTGTTTTATCCTGACGGTTGTACAATGTATAATCATCGAAGAGTATTGAGACAACTTTGTTGTGTCCAAACTATACCACAAGTGGAAAACTTCAAGGTGAAGAAGCGGGGAACTAGGAACACCTTCAAATAATTTACCCCAAAATATGAACCTGCTCCATCAGTGGACCACTCGAACAACTTTCAGAATTATCTTTTTCCACCTGAAGAGTGTGTAGATTCATATGATGATCCAAATGCCGCTGACGAGGGATATATGGAATGGATATATGAACATATTTCTCATCCTCTTGTAATAAATAGAGTCCAACAAGCCCGTGATGAGAAAGCGAAAGCGAAGGCAATGGAGAAAGGGGTTCAGAGAGTTAAGAATTGCCTACCTGTGGTGATGAGGCCTTGAACTTATGGAATACCGCGGTAAGATATTTTCTCTTATTTTTGCTTATCAAATTGTTATAAAATAATGAAAAATAATAGTTATTTATGCTTTTGATTGAAAAAGGTGAAGGTAAGTATGAAATTGTTGAAGAAAATGATGGCAAAAATCCGGAGTGGAGAGCCGATGAACACTCGAGAACAAACATACCTCTACAACCAATGTACTAAGGTTTTTTCACCCAATATTGTTGATCCAAGCCAGACCATGCCGGTGAATAGGAGTCGACGAAAAGGGGAAGGTTCAAGTCGGATGGTTGATCAAAAAAGCAGTGGAGAGGACACCCCAAGTGACGACATAGGACAAGCTAAAGCTCCTAAACGCAAGAATAAAAGAGTTTGTCGTAGTGGTCATCGTGAATGGGTGATTGCAACAATTAGTAGTTTGGTTTCTTATGTTAGAAAACTTTTTTATTGCGGATTTGGTAGTTTGTTTTCTTATGTTTGTGTGTCAATTAGTAATGGTATTGTGGATTAGTAAAGGAATTTGATAATTTGGTTTTTAATGTGTGTTTTAAAGGATAAGTTCGGCTATTATGCTAATTTATCGATCTAACCGAACTTAATTACACAAAATTTTTTGAGATACAATAAGGTAGTTCGGATAGTAGGCTAAGAATCGTAAGCAACCGAACTTCATAGTCCCAAAGTTCGGTTAGCATACAAATTATAGGTATGACCGAACTTAACAAACAAACAAAATCAGAAGTTATAGAGAAGTATTCGGTTACCTAGTAAAAAATGACAGTCAACCGAACTTTATAGTCCCAAAGTTCGGTTAGCATACAAATTATAGGTATAACCGAACTTAACAAACAAAAAAATTAGAAGTTACAGAGAAGTATTCGGTTACCTAGTAAAAAATGAATGGTAACCGAACTTAATACTTAACAATTTTCTTTGAGTCCGTCTTGTTAGTTCGGTTACCTGCTAAAATTTCTCAGGTAACCGAACTTAATGCTTCCAAAACCAGGGAGAGTGCAATGGGTGTTCGGCTACCTGTAAACATTTTGCAGGCAACAGAACTATATGCTTCTAAAACCAGTCCTGATGTACTACAAGTTTGGTTACCTGGGCAATTTTAGCAGGTAACCTAACTTCTAGTTTCCAAAGCTCTGGACTGTTTGGAAAGCAGGTGAAATAGAGCCGTAAAGACTGACTTTTTTTTGAAGTTCGGCTGGGAAACTAGCACATGTCTAACCAAACTTTGTGGGTAGTCTTTTATAGGTAAGTTCGGTTACCAAGAAAAATCACACTGCAAACCGAACTTTAGCTGCATTGCACATTTTCGAGACACCACAACTTTATTTTGAAAAAAATAGCCGTTGGTGACCCACCTTTGTTATATATACTAATAAACTTCCTCACTTTCCATATCAAACCTATTAAAAATGGTAGTGCGACGTCCTAAATTTTCTCTCGATGAAGATCTTTCTCTTTGAAGGAATTATGTAGTGTCCTATCCTAAGAGGGGTGAAGAACGACGAATGAATGGCTTAATGAGTCAGAGTTAGTGGGGAAAGATTCATGAGAAATTCTGCTCCAAAAACGGAAAACCGTAGAAAGATAAGAGATAGGGTCAAAGAATTTATTGGTTTAGTTCGAATTATGAAGCTGTATCGACTTAAAGGTGAAACATTCGAGGAAACCGTAGAAAGATCTCAAAATGAATGGCGAAGATAGAAATTAAAAGAAAGAATTTTAAATATGAAGCTCATTTCTATGTTCTTAGGAAGTTCTTTTGTGTCGTTTCGGATATTAAGTACGTTGTACCATCAATATTTATATTGAGTGTTATTATGTTTAAAATTTAGCTTTAGTATCACCCTCAACCTCTGTTTGTTATGTTGGTATTGCATTTTAATTAATTTTCAATTAAAATTGTTTGGTTTTTATTGTTTACCAATTTTGAACTAAATTATAGAACTTTTAATGACCCAAAACTAGTCTAATTGCTCTTTCCAGCTAAATGTTCGGTTGTTTGTCCAAGTTATAGATCCCACCAAACAGCGAATTCGGTAGTTCGCAAAACTCTTGGCTAACCGAACTTCGTATTTGGTTGTTTCACTAAATACAGTGGCTAATCGATTGAGACTCTGAAAACAAAAAAACAACTCATAGTTCGGTACGTTCGCAAATCTTTTGGCTAACCGAACTAGAGGTTCAGTTAGTTCGCTAAATACACTTTCTAACCGAATTCTGCTCTGTAAACAAAAAAACAACTTTCAAGTAGCGAGCTTTCGCGAGTTTGGTCTAAAAAACCCGAAACAAACTCACTTTGTTAGTTACAAATTTCTAAAAGTAGATTGTTTCAAAAAAAGCATAAGAAAATACATACAAATTGTTCAATGGAAAATCTTAAGTGGCTAACATTGAAAATCCACTGTTGGATTTTGGTAAAAGCAACAACAGCATCTACAACGACTTGGTGCCTATCATGGATTTGTTGAACACTTATTCTCTTCGGGTTTCCATAATCTTGCCTAAATTTGGTATGTATCTTCTCCCAAAAGGTCTCGGATGAGGTGTGATCTTGAACTCCACTTTCCGCATACCATGCTTTGGTGATTGCTAAATCTTCGGCGGAGTCAAATGCTGCCATGGTTGTTTAGGATTCAAATGTGTTTGTAGAAAGAGATAGGTGAATGTGATAGGGAGTTTACAAGTGATATGTTTACTTTTATAGAAAATTTAGGCCTAACAGCTACTTTTTTCAAAAATAATGGACGTTGGGTTAGTGGTACTTTTTTCAGATGTTACATAGACATATTCGACTACCTAGATAGATGTGCATATAACCGAACTAAAACTTGATCAAAAATTTAGGATTGTAGGTTAGTTCGGCTACCTGTACAATTTTACCAGGTAACCGAACTCAATGCTTCCAAAACCAGGGAGAGTGTAAAAGTAGTTCGGTTACCTGCGAAATTTAATATGTACCTGAACTACTTTGAATGACAGTTCAGCGCAGGGTTCGGTTTTCTGCGAAATTGTACCAGGTAGCCGAACTCAATAGTTCGGTTGCTACATAAACTTCTTTTCCTAACCGAATACATCACTGTAAACCTTAAAAAAATATAAGCAAATTATACAACTACACTATAATACACCCAAAAATAAAACCAAATTCCAAAAAACACAATTTTTAATTCATAATATGATGTTCAAAGAATAATTAGTTTAATTAATAGTACATTTAATCATCCTCAAGGAAATTTGACATTCGTGTATAATTTCATCCGACTTCTTCAAAACTTTCCACATCTTCATGTTATGCTCATACATAATGCACCAACCCAACATTGTGTCGGGGTTAAATCCAGACCAATAAGAATTTCCGGATATCTGAGGCAATGGACACTTGTCTTCTAATTGGAGGCCTATAAAGTGGTTGTTCTTAATCAACGCAATCACCAATCTCCTACGTTTAAGTTGCTCGACACATATGGTTGTTTTCGGAGTGTATGTGAAACTAGCATCTTTTGAGAAAAAGTGAACCACGCAATTGAATGCGTCGGCGATTAGGTGCCCACATATCGGCATGCCCATCCAATGATCCCTTGTGATTGGATTGTCCCCATGGAGACGGCGTTAATACCTAACAAACAGCATATTGAGACTAGCATCCCCATCGCACAATATCGTCTTGTAAAATTCCGGGTTCTCCTTTAGCTTCATCAACAACCTTTGTCGGACATAAGTGCTTGGACAATCATTATATAGCTTGGCACCTTAGGTAAAGGGCCCTAGTTGTTGTACGACAATGTGGAAACCGCAATTACCATCCAGAGGGACGTCGTCGGTGGATATGACGTACTCTCTAATGTAAAGAGGTAGCTCTTCCAAATAGCTTTTATTAATAAATGGTGGTATATCATCAACTGGTCGACTCCTTTGTTGGATTGGGCGCATTGGAGCCTTACGCTTCACGTCTCATTGAGTTGGTTGGCTCGGTTCCAATGGAGTAGGTTGGGTTGGTGGAGAGTGTAACATCGGACCTTTTTTCTTCGTATCCCGTTCACTTGTTTCGCCATTTTCCACAATATTCCTAGCCCATTTCTTAGAATCCTCTTGATACTTCGCCGCGGTATGCTCATGCGCCGAAGGATCTCTAGTAAAAGCATTCATTTCACTTTGCCTCCTAGCCAACACCTTTGCTAGTGTAGCACAGATAAGGAGATAGCAAACTAGTTGCTGAGGTTGTAAAGATAGTTTAAGTTCCGTCAGAAACTTAATAAAAATATGATTCTAGGATTGATAATTGATAAATTTTGATATAATAATATTGATAATAAGATGTGTCTCTAAACAAGAAGGCGGAGCCTTTAAATAAGTTCACAAGATTCGACTAAACAGAAAAGAAAATGAATTCTACGTAAACTAGGAAAGTAAAGGACTTGCAAAGCAAGTAAACTAAAACAGACGTTGGATCAACTGTTATAATTGATACCTAAGCAAAAGATCAATAGTCATAGTTGATACTTCCGTAAGGGATCAACAATCATTGTTGATACTAAATAATGAATCAACATAAAGAGTTGATACAGAGAAAGATGTACTACATCAGTCCCCCCTTTTTGAAAGAAGCTCGCCCTCGAGTTGTTGAATAGAATGAACTTCATTCTCTCCATGTAATGTAAAAATTTCTTGCACATTGAAGATATTAGAGATGTTCCAATTAGATGGAAGATCAATGACATATGCATTATCATTGATTTTCTTCAGAATCTTGAATGGTCCATATTTCTTCATGTCTTGTTATAAGTCCCAGTAGGAAATCTTTCTTTTCTGAGATGAATCATAACCAATTCTCCTTCACCAAAAGTCTTAAGTCTTCTATGTTGATTTGCATCTTCCTTATTAGAATCTGCAAGCTTGGACTTTACTTCTTGATGAATGAGTGAAGCTTTATCAAGAAAGTTATCTGCCTTAAATTTGATTTTTGCAGTTTTGGAAGCACTACCAAATCCAAAATATGATTAGGAACTTTAGAATAAACAATCTCGAAAGGTGTCTTACCTGTAGATCGATTAATTGAAGTGTTATAAGCAAATTCCATATTTGGAAGGAAATTGTCTCATTGCTTCTATTTTCCTCCAATAACCTTGGCTCTAATCAGATTTCCTAAAAAACGACTGACTACTTCAGTTTGTTCATCTGTTTATGGATGAGCAGTTGTACTATACTGAAGTTTACTTCCCAAACGCATCCATAAAGACTTCCAGAAGTAGTTCAAAAACTTAGTGTCTCGATCATAAATTATTGTCTTGGGAATTCCATGCAAACGTACCGCTTCTTTGAAAAATAAGTAAGCAACATTGGAGGCATCTGTTGTTTTCTTGTAGGCTATGAAGTGAGCCATTTTTGAGTATCGATCAACAACCACCAGAATAGAATCATTCCCCCTGGAAGTACGTGGTAAACTAAGCACAAAATCAATGCTAATATCCACCCAAGGAGCATCTGGAATTGGAAGTAGAGTATATAAGCCTGTGTTTTGAATAGTCCCTTTAGACTGCTGGCAAACCATGCATTTTTGCACGTACTTTTGAACGTCACGTTCAAGAGAAGGACAGAAATAACGTTCTTCAACCAAAGCTATGGTTTTATCACGTCCAAAATGTCTACCAAGACCACTGCCATGTAATTCTTGGATCAGTTGAAGACGTAGAGAACATTGTGGTATACATAAACGATTCCCTTTAAAAAGAAATCCTTCTTGAATGAGAAAATCATCAACACTTCTTGTTGAAGAACCACACTTGTCCCATAGATGCTGAAAGTCTTTGTCTTCACCATACAGATCTTTTAAAAAATCAAAAGCTAAACTCTCATGTTTGAGAGTAACAAGAAGATGAGCTCTTCTACTCAAAGCATCAGCAACTTGATTAAGTTTTCCACTCTGATGTTTAATAGAAAATGTGTACTGATTGATAGTAAATAACCACCTATCATGCATTCTTTTGACCTTTGCTGAAGTTTTCAAAAACTTAAGAGCCTGATTATCAGTATTGACAACAAACTCACTGTGAATAAGATAAAGATGCCAGTTCTTAAGAGCTTGAAAAAGAGCAATTAATTATAACTCATAAGTAGACCACTTCTTCCTTGTATCTGAATTTTTTTCACTATAATATGCAACTGGATGTCATTCTTTAGATAATACAGCACTTATACCAACAATAGAAGCATCACAGTGGATCTCAAAAGGTTTATCAAAATTTGGCATGGCAAGAACAGGAGCGCTACACAACTTTTCTTTGAGTAAATTAAAGCTTTTATCTGCTTCTTCCGTCCATTCAAAAGTATCATGCTTCCAACAATCTGTCAAACCCGCTGCAATAGTGCTAAAATTCCTCACAAATCTTCTATAGAAAGATGCTAAACCATGAAAACTGCGCACTTCACTTATAGATGTTGGAGTAGGCAACCAACTATTTCTTTGATCTTAGAATCATCCACAGAAATACCAGTATCTGACACAACATAGCCTAAGAAAGTGACTTTTTTTGTAAAGAAAGTGCATTTCTTCAAGTTCACATACAAAACATGTTATTGTAAAGATTTGAACACCTGAGATAAATGTGTTATGTGTTCTTCTTCCATGTTGCTAAAGATTAATATGTCATCAAAATAAACAATGACAAACTTTCCAAGAAAAGGTTGCAGAACTTGGTTCATGAGACACATAAATGTGCTAGGTGCATTAGATATACCAAAAGGCATTACTAGCCATTCATATAAACCTTCTTTTGTCTTGAATGCTGTCTTCCATTTATCACCTTCACGAATACGTATTTGATCATACTCACTACGAAAATCAAGCTTTGTAAACACTTTAGCACCATAAAGCATATCAATCATGTCATCAATTCTTGGTATAGGAAACCTATATGGAATAGTAACTCTGTTTAAAGCTCTACAGTCTATATACATACGATGTCCATCTTTCTTGTCTACTAAAAAGGCTGGACTAGCACATGGACTTTTGCTTAATCTAATCAAACCTTTTTGTAACAAATTATCAACCTGTCCTTGTAATATCTCATGCTCTTTAGGAGTTAATCTATAATGAGGTTGATTAGGAATAGAAGTTCCAGGTATAAAATCTATCTAATGTTGTAAATCTCTTAGAGAAGGTAAAGTATTTGGCAACTCATCAGGAAATAATTCACTAAAAGAAGACAGTAATGGTTGTACCTTGTCTGGAATCTCCACCATTGGCGTAGCAGCTTCATGAGAACTCAGAGAATGAGTTTGATGTAAAGAATGAACAATAGTAGCAACTAAGGAAGTTGTCTTCTTATCTGTAGGATCTTTGACTGAAGTAGAAGAGTGTAGAGGCCACAAAACTTTAATAAAACCTTCATGAACAAAAGTATAAGTGTTGTCATAGTAGTTATGAACAACACGAATGTCATATTGCCATGGTCTTCCCAACAATAAGCTTGCTGCAGTCATGTTAATAACATCACATAGAGCAGAATCCTCATATTCAGGGAAAGAAAACTTTACTAAACACTGATGAGTGATTTTCTGAGATGAAGAACTGTTTATCCAACCAACTGAATATGGATTTGGATGAGCAGTAACATGCAAACCAAGTTTCTCAACTAAACTTGCAGACACATAATTTTTTGTACACCTACTGTCAATAATCATGCTACAAAACTTCTCCTCAATAACATAATAAGACTTGAAAATATTATGTCTTTGAGTAACACATGGCTCAGTAATTAATATGGGTCGAATAACTCCAAGAAAATATGCATCATAAGTCTCATGTTCTTGTAGATAAGTAAATTAATCCTCCCCCAGTGCATCTTCTACTTGGTGTTTCTTCTTGAGTTTCATTAATATAAGAATGAAACTTGTGACAATCACCAGAAGTATGGCCAGCTTGGTTGCACTTGTTACATCGGTCTCCTCGAAACTTTGAATAAGGATTAGGAGTCTTAGTTAAAGGAGGAAATTGTTATTGATACTTATTACATCTAGTAGTTGGAGCAACATCTCGTTGTTGAGTAGTTTGAGGTGGCTTAGCAGACGGAATATGCATTACCGGAGCATTTTCTGAAAGAAAAGATAAAGTTTGTTGTTGTTGAGAATCTTGACTAAAATTTATGTCATGTGGATCAACAACGATTGTTGATCCCCTGTCACTTTGGTTACCATAATAAGAATTATATGGTTTTGCAGGTTTATAATAATGCTGATAACGAACCTGTCTTGGCGATGCTTGTCTAGAAGTACTGAGTACACGCCTTTCTACTTTACTATCTTGTTGGATAGCTTCAACCATTGTAAACACGGATTGTGTCATCCCCTGCTGAATTAAATTGTCCAAACTATCAATAAAACGTGCAACTAACTGCTCTTCGGTTTCATTCAATTGGTTACGAGCAACTAACCCATAGAACTCAGCTACATATTCTTAAACAATTCTTTCTCCTTGATGACAATTTTGAAGTTTGATAAACAGTTGTTGTTTATAATCTCTTGGTAAAAACTTATCTCTTAATAAATCTCCCATCCTATTCCAAGTACGTATATGAGGTTTTTGAGCATTGCGTCGATCTTCACTGAGTGTTTCCCACCAAGCTGCAACTCCACCTTTAAGTTTATATACAACCAGTTTAACTTTAGAAAAGTCGGAAACTTCCATGAAGTTTAAAAACGAATCGACTTCATAAAACCAATCCAGCAAGTCTTCAATTTGTAGGCCACCATGAAAGTTAGGGATATCAGCCTTCAACTTATATTCTGGTAAAGTTCCATAAGGATTCATACCATATTTTAGTCATTTTTCTTCAATCCACCGTTGTTCTTGGTTTTCTTCAGCCTTATCATCATGATCATAGTTTATATGCACAACAACAGGTTTTTTGTTAAGAAAACCTTCAAAAGGTTCGTTGTGTTGAAGATGATATGAAACATTCTCTGGAATAGAAGTATTCTGAACAAAAGTATTGGTAACTCTTTTTGTTTCATCGTCTTCTTTTCCTTCAGTTTTCTTTTCTCTGTCCTCTGTATTATCAACTATCTTAGGCATATCCTTGTCCTCAAAACCAACACGTTTCCATAATTTGAGTATTAAATCGTCACGTATTCCCATCTTATTTTTGAAATTATCTGAAAGAGTTTTGATGCTTGTTTCATTGGTTTCAATCTTGGTTTCGAGAGTTTTCAAGGAAGTTCTAATCTCATCAAGATCAGCCTTAGTAAGTGGTTGATCATCCATTGAAATTTACTGAAGAAGAAAATAAAGTTGAAGAAAAATATAGGGTTTAAGGTTGTTGCGGAAGGTGTGTAATGATCGGTTTCTAGATAAAAAAATCCAAAAATGTTTTATCTGATACCAACTAGTGTAGCACGGATAAGGAGATAGCAAACCAGTTGCTGAGGTTGTGAAGATAGTTTAAGTTCCGTCAGAAACTTAATAAAATCTGATTCTAGGATCAAGATTCTAGGATTGATAATTGATAAATTTTGATATAATAATATTGATAATAAGTTGTGTCTCTAAACAAGAAGGCGTAGCCTTTAAATAGGTTCACAAGAACCGGCTAAACAGAAAAGAAAAGGAATTCTACATAAACTAAGAAAGTAAAGGACTTGCAGAGCAAGTAAACTAAAACAGACATTGGATCAACTGTTATAGTTGATACGTAAGAAAAAAATCAACAGTCATAGTTTATACTGCCGTAAGGGATCAACAATCATTGTGACTTCGTCGACTTATGACCAACAATGTTCAATAATGGCTTCTCGTATTTGTTAGTCTTGTAAGTGCAATCCATTATAAGAACTTCATGGAAGCATTGAGCCAATTGAACACTCTTCGGATGCGCAATGAAGAGATGCGTTATTTCTTCTTCCGAACCTACCTTCTTTTGAACCGCATAGCCTTTCTCTTGAGCCAAAAAAAACAATTGTTGCATCACTTGTGTATCCTTCCATTCATTCCTTTTAATTGTCTCAATTGCATTGTAAATGGTGGACAAAGATGATACATTATCCTTGTTATCATCCTTTAGTAAGAGAAGCATATTAAGTGGTGAAATACATATTTTCCTAAATTTAGCTATTTTCTCCATTTCTTGAGGAGTGAGCCTTGCATCCATTGAATGTCCTTCAAGATGTTCCGGACGAGGGTGGTTATGATAACCTTCCACAGCATCCTTAGATAGAACCCATCCCTTCATTTTTGGAACTTCTTAAATACTAGCTTGAACGGACATTTAATTTTCTTTGAGCACGTTGTGTTCTTCCTCGTCGTCTTTCCTTTATACACATAACCCTTCCTCTTATGACTAACATCATGATCTCCACTTCTCTCACAAACTATTTCAAAACGAGGTTTGCTTTCTTTTCCATTCAAAACCAATACGCACATGTCTTTCTTGGCATTCTCTAGCCCAATTATTCGTATCAATAGGCAAGTCAAATACCAACTCATTAACATAGTGATGGAATGTATCTTCGAACAACATATCAACCGGAGAAGGTTGATTATCCATTGGTATAGGTTGGCATTCAATCTACAAGAAATGGAACAACATCAATTGCAATCACAAATAAGTTCGGCAAGAAGATAATTTATCGACATAACCGAACACAGAGTTCGGTTGGTAAAGCAGTTTTGCGAACCAATAGAACTTAACGGTTTGCTTGAAAATAATTTGGTACGTGAAGTTCGGCTGGGAACTTGGTTGGGTTAAAGTTTGCGAACCAACCGAACTTCTTACCTTTGGTATAATCTTATTTTTTACGTAACGTTCGGTTAGATAATTGGTTGGGTTAAAGTTTGCGAACCAACCGAACTTCTTACACTTGGTATAATCTTATTTTTTTACGTAACGTTCGGTTAGATAATTGGTTAGGTTGAAGTTTGCGAACCAACCGAACTTCTAGACCCTAAAGTTCGGCAACATTGCGGGCAAACTGAACATAACTATGTAAATCCTATAAAAAAAGTTTGGCAACATGTCTGTTAACCGAACGACTAAAAACCTCCATTAAAAGCGAGTTTGGCTACCTGCGTCTTTGGAAAAAGCCGAAACTACACTTCCAGATGTGTTCGGTTACCTGTTCTTCACATAAGGTAACCGAACGGTCTTGACCTAGCCGAAATCAACTTTAAAAATTTACATTTTTTTTGAAATTTTGGAGCAATTCAACCAACATTATCTAAGTTTGAAGCATACATGGGTACCCAAATACTCTTCCTCCGGTTGTGTTTGGTAAAATCCATCAAATTCATCTTGAGATTGAGTTTGGGGAAGAATACATTCACCATCTAAGAAATTACTCATATCCGAATCGTTGTGAAGATTAACAAATACCCTAGGAGAGGAAGGAAATGAAGATTCAGAGCTATCATCACTTGAATACTCAAGCTTAGTGAACTAAAAAAAAAAAATCCATGTTTTTCTTTTTCATCTTCTCTAACTTTACTCCCTCAATAATCTACTACATTTTTTTAAAAACCTATCTGTTAATTTAATCTCACTAATTATCTTTAACTTAATCATTACACTAACTATTATTAACACTAACTAATCATTACCCAAAATTAATCAGGAGGGTAATTTAGGTATTAATATAAATATCTAGATAAGGGGTGACCTAGATTTACTTCTAATGTCTTACCCAAAATAAACAATGGTCCCCCCCCCAAAAAAAAAGGCTGGTCCCCAAAAAACCGTTCTTCCTATATTGACATCCCAGTTCCGCCACTATTAGGTTGTTTTAACACTACGGAACTAGAAATTTATATGTGGGCAAGCTAAAAAAAAAATCCTATTATTGGGGTTTTAAAAAGGATGGGAATTTGGGGGTTTATAGGGTCATGAAGTAGTAATTCCTATAACCCCTTATCATACTATTTTATATGATACCTAATTGCCCTCGATTTAATTAGTGTTAATTATGATTAACTAAATTAATTATGATTAGTGAATGATTAACTAAACTAATCATCCGACTAGATTTTTTGAAAATCATTTTTTTTTTCTTTTGATTTAAAAGAAGGAGAAAGATGATTTGATGAACTTTTTTTGAAAACTTTGGAAGAAATTGATGAAAAACATCATGAAAATAGTTAGAAAAGCCTAGTAAACCTCTCCAAATCACAATTTTGTTGATTCAAATCCTTCAAAATCAGTATCAAAATCTGGGTTTTTCAACAATTACGGCTGGGATATAGTACTCGACCTAACCGTGAATAGTGTTTACGGTTAGGAATAGAAGGATTCCAAACTGTAAACAACAGTTTACGGCTGGGAAATGAAGAACTTCTGGCCGTAAGCTCTTCCAAGATTACCTGTGTCTGCGTTACGGCTAGGTTCAAATCACGACGAGGTTTTTCTAGCATTTTTCCGAGCCGAAGCTCATGTTACGGCTTGGAATATCTAGTCGTACTCAACCCGTGTTTTTTTTTTTATTATCAGAACAAGTTACGGCTAGTTTTTCCTAGCCGTAACTAATAATTCCGGCCGAGAAACCCGGACGAATGCACTACCACGGCTGGAAAAATATAGCCGAAAGCAGACCTCTGTTTTTTTTCTTCTGTGATTATCAGAATTACTTACGTCGGCTAGGAAATCCTAACCGTGAACAACTAATTACGGCTGGGAAATAAAATCTTCCCAACCGTATACATATTCGACAGCTAGGAATTCTATTTTTCTACCCGTAATATAATATTTACGGTTGGGAAAATAAGAACTCCCAACCGTAAACAACTTCAGAAACTGAATTTTTTTAACCCGAATCTAATGGAATCATATTTCTTAGTCATTCACAAGCAAAAATAAATAATGGGTTTCCTTTATTTTTTTCTTTTTATGATCATCATTTTCATCATGATGATATTATGATCATCATCTTCATCGTGATTTATTAATGAGAAGAGAAGGAGGAGAAGATAATAGTTTTGGGTTTTTTTATGATGATCATCATCATGGTGACATCATGATCGTCATGTTCATCGTGATTTGTAAACAAGAAGAATGAGAATATAATAGTTTTAGTTTTTTTTATGATCATCATCTTCATCACATTGAATTATCTTGTTACTGGTCGAATACCTCAACATTGGGGTAAACAAGATCGTTCTAGGTTTTTAGCCGAGGTTAAGCATTTCTTTTGGGACGATCCTTATCTGTTTAAGTATTGTCCAGACCAGATTATTAGGAGATGTATACCTGAGAGTGACCAGTCCAGTATTATCTCCTTTTGTCATGAACATGCATGTGGGGGTCATTTTAGTGCTAAGAAGACTGCTGCTAAGATATTGCAGTGTGGATTTTACTGGCCTTCGTTGTTTAAAGACTCACATAGTCATTGTGTTTCTTGTGAGCGTTGCCAGAGGTTAGGAACCATTTCCCGTAGAAATATGATGCCTTTGAACCCTATTTTAGTGATTGAGGTCTTTGATGTGTGGGGCATTGACTTTATGGGTCCATTTCCTAATTCTTTTGGTTATCTTTACATACTTGTCGCTGTAGACTATGTGTCTAAGTGGGTTGAGGCGGTCCCGTGTAGAACAAATGACCACAAGGTCGTAGTCCAGTTTTTGAAAGAAAATATACTTACACGTTTCGGTACGCCGCGAGCTATAATTAGTGATGGAGGTTCACACTTTTGTAATAGACCGTTTGCTCTTTTAATGAAACAATATGGTATTACCCATAAAGTAGCTACCCCATATCACCCACAGACTAGTGGTCAGGTAGAGGTTTCCAGCAGGGAAATTAAGCGTATTCTAGAGAAAACAGTTAATCCTAATAGGAAAGACTGGTCGTCGAGGCTTACTGATGCCTTATGGGCTTATCGTACTGCGTTTAAGACACCCATTGGAATGTCACCCTATCGTTTAGTTTTTGGCAAGGCATGTCACCTACCTGTTGAGTTAGAGCATAGAGCCTACTGGGCTATTAAGCAGCTAAACTTTTCACTTGACAAGGCATGAGCTCACAGAAAGCTCCAGCTCAATGAGTTGGACGAGATTCGTAGAGATGCATACGATAGTGCTAAGGAGTATAAGAACAAAATGAAACTTGTGCATGATAAGAATATTTTACGAAAGTCATTTTCTCCAGGTCAAAAAGTTCTTATGTATGACACTCGTTTGCATCTATTCCCCGGGAAGTTGCGCTCTCGGTGGACCGGTCCTTTTGTGGTCCGTACTGTTTTTCCTCATGGGGCTATTGAAATTGAGACACCAGACGGTAGTAGTTCTTCAAAGGTTAACGGTCAGAGATTGAAGCCCTTTTTAGAGCCTTTTCCTACAGGTGATGTTGAGGAGGTCCCTCTGGAGGACCCTGTTTACCTTGATTGACCATCGTGGCGATTTGTATGTTGTATATTATTTTTGTAGGTTTTTGATTCCACTTCACCCAGGTACTATCTTTCCGACTTCTCTCTTTACTGATTCCTCATGTTATTTATACTTTTGGTACTGTTCTTTAATTAGAAACATTGAGGACAATGTTAGATTTAAGTTTGGGGGTGGAGTAGCAACTTTTTGTCCTCAATGTTAGATCACCGTATCTCGGAATCATCTTATTACTTCTGTTTTTATTTTTGCAAATTTTTATGTTGATGTCTGCTGGGGTGAAATAGAGTGATTGAGTTACTAAAAAAAAAAAGAAAAAAAAAAAGAGAGAAGACCAGACCAATTAGACCAATTGGAATAAATAACACTTGGATAGCAATATGTGTGTGTTCTCCCTGTCTCTGTCGCCTAAACAAGCGTGGAATGCAGGATCCACGGGAATTACCATGTAATCTGCTGACAAGAAGCATGCGCTTGGATCCAAAAGATCTAATCATGTCGTTAAAAATAAAAATAAATAAATAAAAAATAAAATAAAGGTTTATTATAAAGTCGACCACTGGTTCCCTTGTATATGCAAGCTGTGTTGATGTAGACTTAGGATTGTCGACCACTGGTTCCCTTGTATTTGCCAGTTGTGTTGATATTAGTCCAGACCAGTATCTCAATCCACTAGGTCACAGGTTCATTTTGGCATTGAAGTCCATTCGCAACCATCTACTTCTATATCCATCTTCTTAATCTATTCATGTGATTTGTTTGATTCCGGATATTGATGTCTATAGTGCGACTATCTGAGTAGAGCTCTGTCACTTATATATGAATTTTAGTATACTCGAGTGCAAACTCGTATACAACAATTGGAATTTCGCATCAGGGTACTTCCTCCCGTAATCAATAACTATGCCAACCAAGGAGATTCTTTAGTGCATTCCAAGGTTCTGCGTAGATAGCTAGGGTCTTGAGTAAAGGTTTTGTGGGTACACTTCTGGTAAACCCTCCCGAGACTATAACTCGGCCACTAGGACCACCTAGGGGTTTAAAGGCTTGTTGCACATGCTAAGTGCAATCGACGATGCCATCGACAGTGAGTTAGGATTTTATTTTTTCTAGATTTGATTTGCTCGGGACTAGCAAATAATAAGTTTGGGGGTATTTGATAGACGCATTTATGTGTCTATTTTCATCTCTTTTATGTATAGTGTTAGTACCCATTTTTGTACTAATTTTGGTATTCTATCCCTTGTAGGTGTTTTTTGGAAAAATAGGCTTTTGCGGCGAAATTAGCTCGAAAAGTTGTTGAAGGCACCTAGGAGGACATTTGCTATTCGGACTCTCATCTTGGATAAGGGGTAACCCATTTCCAGGCAGCTGTTAAGCACAGACCGGGATTGGATAAGGGGAGGTCATCCCCTTCATTTGAATTAAGAGTTTTGGCGGGAAAAAAATTCTTCACGCTGCGTAACTTTCTGGCAGCGATTTGGGTTGGATTTTTTCACGGATATGGATCATTATGGGCTTGTTACGATTAAAGAGGGTGTGTGACGTGTTTTGGGAGTTAAAAAGAGGGATCAAATCCTCTTATTTTCGGTGATTATGTGAAACAGGAAGGATATTTTTTTATCTCGGCAAAACAGGAATTTTTTTCTGTTATAGTTGGAAGTTACGCGTAGCTAAGGGAAGTTATGTCTATGGGATTCTTTTGAGAAGATTAGGGAAGGTTAGAAACATCTAAAACGCGTAGGCAGAGAGGGAAAAGGAAAAAAAAATACGAAACTTGAGGTGAAAGAAAAGAAAGAATAATCGAAGATTAACTCGAGAGATTTTAGGTCTGGTGGCTATATATAGGTTGATTCGAGTCATAAAAGGAAGGACGTACACTGGGGAACACTTTGGAGAAGTTTAGAAGAGAACAGAGAGCTGAAATCACGAGTTGAAATTTGTTTCTGCTGTTGCGAAGAAGAAGAACACGAAGAACATAAGACCCTCGGAGTCAGTTGCAGAGGCAGACTTATTTTCAGTGACAACGAGGTACGGTCGCATCTTCCTGCAGTCACCGAAGCTCTTCAGCAACGATTCAGACGTCTGTTTTAGACCTTCAGCAACTACAGAATCCGCTGTTTTAACACTTTTCTCCCTTTTAATCAACTTTTGAGCCATAAACATGTATTTTGAGATTATGATTAATATGAGGAGCTAAACCCCATTGCTGAGGCGATAGAGGAAGCTATTTTTCCAACAAAAAGTGGTATATTCTATTTTATTTATTTTATTTCAATTATTTTTATGATTATTTTCCTTGATTTATAATTGTTTGAATGATTTTTGTTAAGCAATTGTTATTTCTTTTGATAGAGCATGCTTAGCCATAGGTTTTTGATGCTTTATACTTCGTATTTACACTTGTTATTTTGAAAATCTACATGTTGCAATAGTTTAGAATCAAATTGAACGAGAAAATTGCATGAATATAAATACTAGATTAAATCACTTTGAACTTGGAAAATAGTGGAATCTCAGCCTCAGTGTTCTTTTAATATTGATATCAACTATGTTTAGTACAACTAAAATTCACATCAATGACTAAATGCAACCTATGTTTAGTTTAAATACAATCTTTTATTAAAATGTGAAATAATTGTAAACCCGATTATCATCTTCTCTCTTCTCTGTTTTTATGCTTATGAAATCTTGTCAACCTTATATGATCCGGTTTGTATGCTTCTGTAATCTTGCCAACCTAAACTGATGTTTAGTTTCATCTTTTTATTATTAAACCGTTCGATTAGAATACTGTTTATCTTAGAAAGAAAAGAAAAGAAAAAAAAAAAAAAAAAAAAACTACAATAATTTTTTCATCAACTTCATCTGTAGAAAAATCGTAATTTTAAAAGGAAAATCAATCAATCAAGTATAAACTCAAACCCCAATTTTGAACGAAAAAAATCCACAACGATCCTTAATCAATTTAATAATTTAATTAGTATCCCTAATTTCTAACCTGAAAAATTAGGTCCTACAAATTTAGTCTCACCGCTATACATAATTGATCAATTATCCAACTGAAAAAAAAAAATGTTTGAAGAAGAAAGACAATGGAGAAAACATTACAATAGAAAAAACATGTTCTTGTGGAAGATATACGCGGTGATGAACTGGGTGTTCCTGACGCCTATTAAACTGGTTAAAAACTATTTATTTAGTCGTGGGCTGTATCTAGTCCAACCGTGGGTTGCATATAGTCACTGCCAATTATAAAGGTGCTTAAAAGTTAGAAATAAAGGCAAAGATTTATATCACTAGGGGAAAATTTTATCGGCAAACAATATTATTTGACTGGTCCACCGCAGGCCGCTACTAAATTTTGAGATTTTTGCCGATTTGTTATGAAGCCAAATGATACAATCACACCTGAAATTACTGTGCTTATCATCTTCGTAACAGAGTTAAATTGGCTATTATATTTTGGATATTCTCAATCTCATATTATAGTTAAATTAACTAATATGTTTAAGACTAATTCAATATAGTTATCAAAATGATATGAGTGTTATAAACAACCGTTTATCATGTAGATGTCCATTTTAGTGGGACCTTATTACTTGGCACCAAGTATGTAAACTCTATAAATAGAGTCCTAAACCTTTGTATTCTATACAAATTAATAAAAAAAATTCTCTCTCTTCTTCCCCTCTATTTTGTGTCTCCTTTTCTCTTTCTATATTTCACAACACGTCATCAGCATGTAATTCTGATCACTGAGCAATTTATCTCACGATTGATTGACTTTTCTTTCGTTTTCAAAACATAATCGATTGATATTGTTTTTGATGTGAACACTAACATATACTTATGTATATTTGTTAGTTTTGATGTGAACATAATGATGTCGGATCTCTTGATATCCGAATGTCGTTCTCGGTTTAGACTTTAGTGTTCTTATTGAATCCAGATCTCTTGTATGGAAAAGAACTTGGACTGTTCTGGGCTGACGATTTTTTTTTAATGCAGTGCTAATAAAATTACTGTCATCAATATTTTGTTATTAAATACTATTGGTTTACATTCATCTTAATCATCAATTTCTTATAGGGCCTGTAGTGGTCGTCAGTGAATAGTGAATTTGATATATATATATTAGAAGTAGATACCTCGTGTACAAGATGTACAATATATTGGTATTTTAATTCCGAAAGAGGAACATTAGATTGGCATTGGTTTACTTGATTTATGCTCCAGGAATCAAAGACCTAACATTTTTTTTTTTTTTTTTTGGCTGTATGCAGTGTTTGGCTTTCTGCTTGGAATATCCCTTGTATAGTATTGGTACCATAGTATTTTATCTCACCTGTCTCTATTTTCTCTACAATTATTTACCAAGCTATAATTTTATTTTTACTTTAATTATATGCGTGGTTGAGTTATAGTGAACAATTTTTCAGAATAAGTTTGATTTCTTTTCTTCTCTAGTCCTTTTTATAATAAAAAAAAAATAGATATATCGAAAGAAGGTTTACAGTTTCTATTTCTTTCATGAAACTGTAATCACCAAAAATTTGTGTTATCATCACGTGCATGGTTGAAAAACCTACGGCCAATTAATTTTGGTATTTTTGTCTTTTAGACAAGGATCATGTGATTTACATATGGTTTCTATATATGCAAGAAACCATCCGCCAACCTCAAAATAGGTTTCCTAAGCGATAACTAAAACGACAATATTTTTATTTTGTCGATACGAGTTTGATAAATCGTAAAGACCAATTTTGTGAATTTTCTTACTGGTTTCTATAATACAAGAGAAAATAGATTGGCATATTTTCTAAAATTTTGCCAATAAAGGTTTGATTTTTCCCTATTATGGAAGATTGATCGTTTCAAACAAATTTTTACGATCAAATATGTATGGTTTTATCTAACAATAAACCATTGGTTTCTATTTTCCTTTACATGAAACCATTCATCAACTAGAAAGAGTGGATTTTATCTCTTCAAAGAAAAATAACGATAATGATTTCTTTATATTCTCAAAAAGAAACATATAATTCATCTATATCGATCCCTAAATGATAAAATATCGTTATTATGGTATAAGCCAATCGTTAAATACCGATGAACGAGAATTTGCTGCATTCTTTAAAGATATTGAGCAATTTTAATTTATTTATTTTTTGTATTTTTTTTCGGTAATAATCTCCAAAATTCGGATTTGTTCCACTTATAGTTGGATTATGGTCGGACATTAAAGATCAATGGGTGCGCACCCGGCATGTTAGCCAATATTATTAGTCCTTGTAGTGACTATATTGATCTTAATTTATTTTCTTTTGATAAAGGAAGTCCATAATTTTATTCCGAAAACTTAATTTCTTTTGGAGATTTATTTGCGTATTCTATATATTTTTGGCTACTACTAGCAAAATCCATGATGGATGGTAAATGTGTAATGACTTTTGAATAGTCGATATATGTGGTACATAAAAACCATATGTCTTCGAATTAATCGGATAATGCATTACGAAACTTGTTTTCGTTTTAGGACATGAAAATATTTTCGCCATAATCTGGGGGAGACTATACGCTACCAGCAAAAGTGGTGTTAATTAACTTCAATGTTATATCAGTTTCTCTCCCATCATGACCAAATCGAAAAAGGCTGCTATTAACTAGGCGTAAAATGTCTCATTTGCTTTTATATAAGCGTTTGCCTCTTCAAGAGGAAAATCCAGTCACATCTCGTAAAATAAGTAACGTTCCATGAGAGGCTACTGGTAGTGCTCCAATTGAGTGTACCAAAACACCATTCACATTCTCAAAATTAATATCTCATCCCCTGATGATGATGAGATCATAATGCCCATGGGCGCTGGTACCAGTAAATTTTGAGTTTTTCAAAATATGCATATACTTGAGAATTGTGTGGGATCGTGGTAAACAAAAATTATTGTCGAATATTCATTTAAAGTAGCTACTGAAATAAATGATGATGGTTTTGCACCCCTCTGCATAGGAATATCGACATATGTGATTGGTTGGCATACATTCCAAATCAGATTGGATTATTTTAAATTCTCAATTGATGCAATATAAGGATCCTAGCTAGACTCGACACCTTAAAATTGTCAAGCCTGAAAGTTACAGGTTGGTGTTAGTCATATTACATTGTTCCAACCCTAGGATTGGTTCAATAATACGTTGTTCTCCCTATATGATGCATTTTGCGTGGTAGTCTTGAAGGACTCGTATTGCATTCACACAAGAGATGTGCTCGGAAAACATATTCAAATTTGTAATCTTTATAGGATTCAAATTATATTCAAGCAACAACTTGACTCGATTATGTCAGGTTTAACAATCCTATATGTGTTTTTAGAAATTTGGTACAAGACCAAAAATACGGATTAATTAGTTGATGATATCGACTTTATAGGTCTCTTGAGGAGTCCTTAAAAGCACCAAAATCCACGCTTTAGCAGCATAAATTCTATGTTTTTCCCCCCTTTCTTTCTTAAATCTGCAGTTAGAATTATGCTAGCATAAACTCGTCTTTAAGATAGACTAGAGTTATTATTTTGATGTTTATTTTTCTGTAATACTCATATAGTTGAGTTAGCATCCGCAAATCGTCAACAGTTGCACTCTTTTCCTTCGTTTCAGGCTTTATCCCATGTGGTTTTCCTGACTAGGTTTTAATGAGGCAACATCTCGTTGACATTTAATTTTCTTTCAAAAATGTTGATATTTGTGCTCTTTTTCCTTCGTCCAAATTTTTTTCCATTGGGTTTTAACGACAAGGTTTTAGTGAGGCAATTTAATTCAACATGATGGTCATCCAAGGGGGAGTTGTATCAATTTTGGTTGTACAGTGGATGCCCACATTTGACTAAACCAAATCGACTTAATCATCTCCTAAAAATTTGGATTTCCTTCTCACGGATACGATTTTTGTTCACATATGATAAGGTATTCGTATCTTTGCACTTTGTTGAAGAAACTACATCAACTATTTCTGCAAATTATCTCCAAGAAATTAGCAATCCAAGACACAAGTACTTAAGGTATCGAAAGAAACATGAAGACTCGAGAACACTACTATTAGAAGACTAACACAAAAGAATACTTCATCAACTGGCAGATTTCTCACGAAAGCATTGCTATCTCTAGTATTCAAGAAATTCGTTTATCGAAAATGATAAGTGTTAACTCGAAGATTTGCAAGCCAAGATTCAACTGAATTACTTATCAGGGGGAGCATCATAGTCAAAGGTATTTTACTGGACTATCACGTTGTACTATTTTTCCTTCACCAAGGTTTTTCCCACTGGGTTTTCCTTGTCAAGGTTTTAACGAGGCAACATATGCATGTCCAACTCTGTTCTAAGTTTTCTGAAAATTGTACTCTTTTCCCTTCGATCAAGTTTTGTCCTTTTTGGACTTTCCTGACAAAGGTTTTAACGAGACAATTAGCTTAGATTCAGTGGTCATCTAGGGGGAGTGTTATAAACAGTAGTTTATCATGTAGATGCCCACTTTAGTGGGACCTTATTACTCGAGCACCAAGTATGTAAACTCTATAAATAGAGTCCTACACCTTTGTATTCTATACAGATTAATAGAATTTTTCCCTCTCTTCTTCCCCTCTATTTTGTGTCTCCTTTTCTCTTTCTCTATTTCACAACAATGAGAAGCATTTTGTAATATTTTAATTTTCCAGGGCTAAGTTTGTTAATTCTAAAATTAAGGTAGTGACTAAATACAACCCCTACCAAGTTTAAATACAACCCTTTAGGATATGTTACTAACTCTATTGGAAAGGGTAAAAAACAACTCACCATCGTCTTCCCCACCGGTGCCCAAATTTTTTTACAGGCACACAAAAGGGATGCATTCAGTTAATGGTGAAAAACAAATTGACGATGACGATATTGGTGATCATCGAGATAGTTCCATTAGAATTTTCTCTTAAGAACAAGACCTTAAAAGGTAGTCAAGAGATTTTCTTCTTCGAAACATGTTGAATGGCATCATGTTTCTTCATATCCAGTAAAGGTTGCTGCATCTCAGATAATTGATGTGGATGTTTCAGAATTCTCGCTCCGAACTATTGAAGGTAATTATCTTACGATTATAATTTGAGAAGATGCGTATCAGCGTGGTGTAGCTGAGTGCACTACATGTCTTCTAGGAAGGATGGTTTTGTCAAAGGGTGCTGCAACCGTTAAAACTGATGATATGCAAACAAAACTCAAAGCCTTATGACCAACTACATCCAAATGGTTTGTCTCTCCCATCGGTATAGGTTATTTTTGTTTCAAGTTTATGCCTGAAGAGGACTTGCTTAACATCGGGCAGCTGGATCGCGGATCTTACAATCTAGAGTCATTAATCTATTTCAATAGGAAAAACACTTTGATCTTTCTGCTCAGAAACAAACTCATCCACATGTATGGGTCTGTAACAGTGGAGTAAGTTCAGAGTATTGGAGAATATAAACATTTTTTGAAATTGCTTGACCGTATTTCTTGTTCGTCTTGATGAAGCGATGAGTTAGTGTAGATATGAAGTACTCGTCTCGGTGGATCTTTCTTCACTACTACTAGGTGAAGTACTAGTCAAAAGAGAGAGCTTTACTTTTATAGCTCCGTATTTTTATGAACGTATTCCATCTTATTGCTCTTTTTGCTCAGTTATTGGGCACAGTTTTGGCGAATGTAGAAAGCTCCAAATTAAGACGATACTCAGCAAAGAGGCAGTTCTAAAATTAAAACAGACAATACTCAATAACGTGGGAAATCTAGAGTATCTAATAAAAGTCGAGTAATTATACCATACGTACAAGCTATTATATCTTCAATTGTTGAGAAAGGTAATAATTTTACCCGCGTTGATACTGATGTTTCATAGACACTAAATGGGAACATGAAGCGGGATGGCGCCAGTCAGGTAGATCCTACAATTGATATGGTGTTTAAGGATGGCTAGTTTATTCAGCCGTTGATGTGGTTATGAATAGGACAAATGATGACCATGTAATCAAGGGAGTGGCGAAAAATGTGGATATTGAGAACCCAGGTACTTCTACTTGTCCCGGTAGTAATACTAATTGCGATGCAGTCCTGGTTTTTTTAGGGGATTTCGCTAGGATGATTTATCCGAGGAAAAAGATGAAATTTATTCTCATACATCAATAAAAAAAAGAATAGATTTCCTTTCAGAAGCTAAACATGGTTGCTAGATACAAATACGTGTAGTATTCTATTTATGTATACAATTAATAATGACTATCCAACATTTTCATTATCGCCTGTATTGGAGAACAGGATGATAGAAGATGTAACCCCCTCACTTTCGTTTGACGCATGCTCAAAGATACGTTATTGGTACGAGATGAAGTATTATTTCAAGATTATGTTGTGTGCTAAGAGGAATATTGTCTTAGATCCAATATTGCACCATCATGATGCGTTACGTGGGTTATGTTGGCCAAGAGTCAATATTGCACCATAATGGTGCGCCACGCCAGTGGGTGGCTGGACGAGAGTATTATTGCACCATCATAGTGCATGTTCTAGTAAAAGGCTGGTTAAGTGCAGTATAGGACCATCATGGTGCTTCACGCCAGTGCGAGCCTGGCTAGTGCGATACTGCACCACTATGGTGCAATACTCAAGTTGGTCATCAGGCCAGAAGGGAAAATACCATCATCATGGTGCAATACTCGTGGGTTGGATGTCAACGACCATGAATAATGAAGCAAGCATATCAAAGTGCTCCACAACTTTAAGTTGTAAAAATGTCAATATATAAGACATATATAAGGAGGGGAAGTTGGTTGAAGGTGCATATAACGAAGATGTGCCAATAGCTTCATAACTTAGCCAGTAAAGCCTATATGGTGCAAAAACATCATTGTGGTGTGTGGCTTAGTCAAGAGATCTTCATGATGCTTAGGAATCATCGTTGCGACGATACGAACTAAGAGTGCAACTCCATGGTGCAACACGAATGAAAGGCCAATAAAGCGCATAAAATTTTCACACTTTGAATGTTGACACACAATTTTATACAATTTATGCATATTGCTCCAATCCATAATAGTTCATAAACTTTTCACACTTTGAATGTGACACACAGTTTTATACAATTTATGCATATTGCTGAATCCACCCCTAAATCTAATTCAAGGTTTGTCACATTTCATGTTAAAGAGTTTTGCATACATGATTTGTTGCACATTTAAAAGACACACTAGTATGATCCATTGGGTTGTACATGGTCGGTTTCGGCTCGGTTTCTAGCAAACCAAAACCGAAACCATTACTCTCGGTTTCTAATTTTTCAAACCAAAACGGTGTCATTAACCAGCGGTTTCGGTTCTAGTTTTACCATTGAATTTCGGTTTTGACCTGTTCTGGGTAACCAATTATTTTGTCAGTTTTAGATAATTGACTTTTCAGAAAGAAAAAAAAGTACACAAAAATAACATTTCACAAAATAAAATAAATCACAATTACACAAAAATAAAATAAAAAGAATAGTAGCACTCTGACACTCTCCCTAGTGCTCCATTCACCGAATCAAATGAAAAAATTGCCTATGTCTGGAAACATCAACTGAACACTACTTCAAATGCAAAAATTTCCTATGTATGGAAGCATCAACTAAACAGCACTACTTCAAACATGCAAACATATCACAATTTTTTATTACCTTTTTGATTACCTTTGTTCCAACTATACTCATTTCTCAATAGCAAGATTCAACAACGATTCACAAACATATTCAATAATGATTCACAACCAGATTCAGTAAGGGAGGAACATCTTCAAAAACATGAGTTTGATGTATTCATGGACTCGTACCATGAGACGCAAACAAAAATCACCAATTGAATAATTAATTAGGCTTTCTTTCCCAGACGTCTTCTTAACAGGAGGAGAACCAAGAACTCTAACAACTTGATTAAACAAACCAACCTCAACCCCTTCAACTCCTGATACAAATAAAAACCATAACTCCATCATTACAAACATCTCCCTTGATAAACATATAACCATAAGATCAAACCGAAACATCCCCCAACCGTTATCTCAAGGTCTAGTTTACTTACAGTTACAACCATAGCTTTGAATCGTCTTCAATTGTTCTTGGATTTCAACATAGCAGATTCGCTTCATCTTCTCTTATCATAGTTGGGGTGGGGAGGGGATGCGTTAAGATTGAGAGAGGGAGAAATGGAAAAATAAAGAGAGAGAAAGAGAATGAGAATGAAACTTATAGTACGTTAGGGTTGCTGTTTTGTACTCTGAATCAGTGGTTAAGATCTAGTACATCTAAATCAATGGTGGACACTAATTAGAGAAGGCAATCGGTTTCACCAATGGTTTTCTAGCTATACCAAAGGTACAACCATTAGCCTCGGTTTTCAGTTTTTGAAACCAAAACCAAACCATTGGTAAATCGCTCGGTTTGATTTTTCCTAATCTGTTTGAATAGGTTCGGTTTTAGCAGTTATCCATTACAATGTGAAGCCCTATCCATTGTTTTCTATATGAACCCTAAAACAAGTGTAATGAATTATCAATCAAAAACAACTAATAATAATAAATCAATCACGGTAAACTAATGAAACAAGAGGTTAGGTCGATAATCATCGGAATCCTCTTTCTTCTCTCCCGTAACCGTTTTTACCAAAAAATTCTCTACAACAGATCTTTCTAAATCTTTGATTCTTTAAAATTGTATCCAAATCTGTTGGATATTATCTAAAGTATTCAGATCTTCCAATCAGATTTGGATACAATAAGTAAATATTTTCTATTAGTATTATCTTAAATAAAGCATCACTATTCAATGCGATATTTAGGTTTTTCCTATTTCAATTTCATTATTGCTCTCATGGTGTTATCAAACCCATCAGAGATTTCTCATAGCCTTATAGGCGTTTCAAACGATTGTTACATTCTCATGAAGAACAATGGCTACCAGATTTGATTGTAATAATGGTGTTTTGTGCTTATTACTCCCATATGGGACGATTCCATCTTAATAAAGAAGATACCGATGAAGAAGACAAATTCTTCAAATCCAAATGGCAACATTTTAATTCAAGTGCCATTCCTCAAGTATCATCAATTTCCTTGAAATTCATGTATTTAATACGTTTGTATTACAATTTACTTACTATTGTGATACAAAGAATTTGTATTTTATTATGTTTTTCAATGATGTATCTTAAAATGATGTATACAATCTTTCTATATCAATGAAATTGAGAGGATCCCCTCTTTTCTTCAAAAAAAAAAAAAAAAGGTCGATAATCATTCCTTTAATTTGATGATTTCACCCACCCAATACCTTCAAAAAGTTGAAAAATAAATTAGGGAAAGATTTACCAAAAACGAAATTAGATTATAAGATTTACCGTTAATAGTTAAAGAGTGGGTTCCATTTGATTTTGCAACATATGATGATATGAGGATGATTGATATAGGATAGAAGAGAGTGGTAGAGAGAGTTGAAATAGAAGATGAGTAGAATGAAAAGGAAGTAAAAACATTTCGAGTTTCAATACCAGATGGGAGACAGTCCCCCGTCTGGATTTTTTTTTTTTCTGGAAGTGGGACAGTCCCTCGTTTGGTTTCAAACTTTTTTTATTGCACGGTAGACTATCTCCCGTGTAGTGCGTTTTTCTCATTTGTCCATAGTGGGTTCACTCATTCATATGAGCAAGTCTTCCTTTAAAATGAGCTAGTTAGTCTCATTTGCTCACTACCCTTAACCCTTGCTCTAGGAAGAAGAGAGAAAAAAAAACCTCTCACATGGTCAAAATATGTAACGTGATCTAAAAAATCTGCAACCTACCATCATCTTTGGGTTCAGAGAATTATTAAATTCCCTTGCAACCTAATTAATGGGCTTCCAGTTGGGTGAACCAAAATTGCAACTGTGCAGTTTTCAGGCTTGGCATTCAGTTTTGCATCCAATACTGAAATGGAAATCTTGGATTCTTGAGTTCACATTCCTTGCCAGATTAACCATCCAACATCAGACGATGGATATATATGGTTGGTACTAATATTGGATCCCATTCTCACTACCATGAACCCAATGCCGGGTGCTCTCGGCAATTAAGGAGAGCCACCAACCATGCATGATATCAATTGCAATAGTGACTAGCTAGCTAGCCTAGTTAGTTGCAAGCGTTTGATTTGTCATGGTTTGATATTAATGACGATATTTAATGTTGTACGTTGCCGATCATATCAACAACCAAACCAGATAATGGAGATATGGAACCAATGAGAAGTATTATATTGTTGGTGTAAGCAATGAAGGTGTCATCCACTAAACCCCAAATATGGGTCTGAATTGTTTGATTATTCTAGTTGGAGATTGCATGGTTGGTATTAAAAAACAGCAATCTGATGGATCTTCATGCCGGCCATCATTTTAGTTAGGTCCACCACAATACAAGATCAACAAGAGTCCACGTTGTCTTTTACTCTCAATATAAGTCCGTACTTTTAACCTAAGCACTTCTGTTTGTTACTTCCGAGTGCAAACGGACACAAATGTCAGCTATAGTCCTACTCCTCGGATAGTCATGGAATCATAGATCAGCAGGGCGTTAACATTTCCGGTTTACCTGTTGTAATTGCGTGTTTGGTATACTGCTTCGGTTGTAACGCGCGGCCGACCTCTCAATCGCAAGGGAAGAACGGCAGTCTTGTTGAACGTGTGGGGTCTCACCGCAAGTCATTATGTCGTATCGTTCAATTCTCTCCTTTTCGACTTCCACGCGAAATGTTTGACACATAACGGATTCGGAAAAGAAAGAAACAAAAAAGTCTTTGCCCTTTTCCAACTTCTCTCACCTCAAATTCCGTCAATACCCCTTCCTCTGGATCTTGTTGAAATGAGTCTGGTAAAAGTTCCATCCACAATGGTTCTAAGATATAAATGCCAAAAATTATATGAATCACTAATTTTGAATTTAGGTTTTGGGTATGCCAAGTTCTATCCGGTAATATACAATAAATGTATGGATGGTTAACTTTATAATTAGGTTTTAGCATGCGAGTACATGTAATGGCGAAAATATTAATCTCTAACTGAAAAAGAGGTTCACAACGGGTCTGAGTGCTAACTGTTTTTCGAAAAGAATTTATTAAAAAAAAAAAACTCGTTTGTAAATGCAGTTCAAGTATTAATCCTTTTTTTAGAAGGAGTTTGAAGACTCTGGATCTAAGATCGAGTCCATTTTATTTATCGTCATTTCAAAATGCAGGCATTCTAAAAATAACATAGTACAATATGTTAGCTTTTACGGTATCATCGTATGTAAATTTATGTCATTTTCTTATATCATTGTGAGAATTTAAATAGCTAGTAATATCACAATTTATTAACGGACATTAACAAGTGAGAAATAACCTGCCAGTTACTTCTAAATTTGCAACCTTATTCGGTTATTCATTCAAACAATACTTCTAAAAAAAATTCTTTCTTTACCTATCTACCTGAGCCTGAACGAATCAAGTATTTTCTTATCAAAGAGGCTTTAAAAAAATTAAAAAAACAAATAAAAGGGTAAATATGTAAAAACCCGGTTTATAAAAACCAACATTTCTTCTTTTTCTCCCTCCAACAACTAATTTGACTCTCTCTCTCTTCCCCTTTGTGATCAAAACAATGAACCCTCTTCGTCTTCTTCAATCCTTCAAAACCCTAGAAATTCTTCAAAATCCCAAAACTCTAGAAAAATTTCCCCCGAATTTCTAATCCTTTTTATCGATTAATTTATTTTATTTCTTTTAAAAATGAATGAAATTATGTTAGAATTTTTGATCCCATCGTGGTGGGAGATTGAAATCACTGTTGCTGCTGCAATTTTTGTGATTATTTCATTCACTTTCTTTTACACTGGTGGTGGAATTTATTATTGCCATGACGATGATGATGATCAAAGAGGTGTTTGTAATGATTCTGCTGGTGGTGGCGCTGACCTTGATGATCCTGATAGGGTCAGTAATTTCTTTATTTTCTTATTCTTCTTAATTGGTTTCTTGAATTTGCTGAGTGTTTCTTGATTTTCGATTTGCATTTAATGAATGTTTAGGGAAAGGTAAAACAATTTCTTAATTATGAACGAATTTTTGATTTTAATGTTTTTGGGGATTTTTTTGATCTATGTGAGATATGTTTGATGAGATTATTGAATTTATATAACGTATTGTAAATTGGAGTAGGGAAGACGGGTTTATACTGAACGAGATAACTATCTTATTTTTTGATATGCTTGTTGGGAACATGTGTATAGGTCGAATGGGGTAGTGGTGTTCGGAAAAATATATGTTGAATGGGGTAGTGGTGTTCGGAAATAAATTTGTATAGTTGAACGACCAATCGGAGTATATCTGTCGTTCTGTAACAATTGTTCTATTTATTGGTCAATCTTAATCTGCCTTCTTAAATCAATTTATTTCTATCTTTAGCATAGGGGAGACATTCTGGAGAGTTAGTGTTCGGAGTGTATGTCTGAATGACATAAAATTTATAGAAATTTATGAATAGTGAACCAACTTGATGCCCCCTTTCCACGATAACTGATCTTCTGATTGTGCGGTACTTTACTTGCTGGTCCACTTGTGCTCTTTTGCATCGAGTAATTTTTCCATTTGTTTGACGTGCAGTTCTGCACTTATTTTGTAGATAGGCCAGTTGAAGGGAGATTTACAAGGAAATTCTGTATATGTGATCAAGGTATTTTCTACCATATAAGTTTTTCTTGTTCACTCAAGTATTGAATCTAATTGTTCCATTTTTGTCTTCTATTGATGAATGATATTCTAGATGTGTGACGAACTGAAGATATTAATAGTGCTCCAACTTATTCATTAAAAGAACACAAATTAGTTTTACGATCATTTTTTGTCAAAGTTTCATTTTTAATATGAGGTGGTTGTCTCGGTTTACAGCTGGAACTTCTTGCTGCAAAGAATCTTATTGGTGCAAACCTGAATGGTACATCGGACCCATATGCTATCATTACTTGTGGTCAACAAAAACGATTCAGGTAATTGATCTGTAATCTTTTTCTTTATTCACCACACCAGGCATATCATAAAGATTTGCTAACTTCTTTGGTGGATGAGATTTCTCAATTAGGAATGTTGTTGTTGATGGTTTTTGAGGCTTATATTGTATTGCATGAATAGGTATTAGTTAGGGTATGTCGTATTGATTACCTTACCCTGGATTTATAGATTAACTTTATTATGCCTTTCTGGTATTTGAACGGTGGCTAATCCATGAAGATGCTTCTTCGGTTCTTCAATTATGTGCAGCAAAACCTAAATTATCATATCTGTGTTATATGGCGTGCTCACGTGTGTAGAAATATGACTTATGGAAGACTTACTTCCTGTTGCATACATCTTTTGAATAGTATATATTTATCAGAGTCTCATGCCTATCTTCTCCTTCCTAGGTCGACACACCATTTTTATTTTTATTGTACATTATTCTTACATTGAAGCGTTGTAAATATCTTGTGATCGACATAATTCTTACATCGTTTTAGCTTTGCACTAATTTTGTTTGACTGTTTTTTCACTTTTTTCCCTGCTGTTTTTAAGTTCCATGGTTCCTGGATCTAGAAATCCAATGTGGGGTGAGGAGTTCAATTTTAATGTGGACGAGCTTCCTGTTCAGGTAGAGTTAATTGTTTTGATTTCCTAACTTGGATGTACCGTTTTAGGAGTCTATCAATTTATGCCCAACTACTTCCATTACTGTTTATTATATAGAAAACCTGTCGTATGTTTACCTTTATATTCTCTTTCCCGTAGTTAACTGAGTTTAGTTTAATTATTCTTGTAGATTAATGTGACGATATATGATTGGGATATAATTTGGAAAAGCACCGTTCTTGGTTCTGTGACTGTTCCAGTAGAAGGTGAAGGTCAATCTGGAGCGGTCTGGCATGCACTTGATAGGACGTCGGGGCAGGTGACCGACGCTGTAATCATTATTCTATTTCTTGTAATGATCTCCGTTAAAAAAATAACTCCTTACCTGCACTTCTTTTTTCTTTCAGGTTTGTCTACATATCAAAACATGTAGATCTTCAAGGTAACTGGTCATGCTTATATTGTTTATTTTATTTGTCTCATGGTTGAACATCTTCTCCACATTGAAAGGCATAAATGCAGTAATATGCTTTCCTGTGTAAATTAATACTTATTTTGTTTCGCATTTTTATGATTTAGTGCTGTTTATCTTTTTACTTTTTTAGCCTTTTCTTTTATTTGTAGGTTGCATATTTTTTGTACGGTTATTAGTTTTTTCATCTGATGATAGTAGTGCATTTGTACATGCACCTCTGATGATAAGGAGCTAAACACGCAAAGAAACTTTTAAGGTATCTAATTTTCTTATGCTGAACTTTTCAATAGGGGGAGCGGATATAGTGGAGTAAATACTAGAAGAAGAGTATCTTTAGATAATCAAGGTCCCACGGTTGTTCATCAAAAACCTGGTCCTTTACAAACAATCTTTAAACTTCTTCCAGATGAGGCAAGTGTCTCCAATTGCCTGCATGAAATATTTTCCATGCGCTGAACCAAAGGGTCTTCCCTGCCATTGCAGCAGGTTGTCTAATGAATAAATCTTTCAGGTTGTTGAAAACAGTTATTCGTGTGCACTTGAGAGGTCATTCTTGTATCACGGACGTATGTACATCTCTTCATGGCATATATGCTTCCATTCAAATGTGTTCTCCAAGCAAATGAAGGTTTCTTTCTCATCTTAGTAGATAGAGGTTATGACTTGTTATAGGTACATCAATGGATGTATAAATGTGTTCTTATTTCTATGTAGGTTATTATTCCATTTGATGATGTAGACGAGGTATATAATCTGATTCTTGCTTCCAGTTTCTTTTCATATATGGCAATCAATGTGTTGGGGTTTGGGATATCCACTATCTATATTGTTGCAGATAAAGAGGAGCCAACATGCATTCATAAATCCAGCTATTACTATTATTCTCCGTATGGGTGCCGGTGGGCATGGTGTTCCTCCTTTGGGAAGTCAAGATGGTTAGCAATCTTCTAATGCTGCATAAATATTCTACATTCATTAAATGCTTTTTGCGAGTTCCGTCATGCTTTTGCTGCTATTATTGAACATAACAGGATATGTTATTAGTTGATTCTACTTTTAAGTTGTGATGCACCTTATTGACAATTTATGCACGGTAGGATTGGACCCTAGTTTCTTAACACCTTGGTACTGGCATCGATGTGTATTTTAGCCATACTTGTTTCTTCTCAGCATTTGATGTCCATATAAATGTTTCTGTATGTCCTGCTAGTTTATAATTCAACTCGTAACATTGATGCTTCAAGGCCACATTGTTTTATTTTGTTTAAGGACTTCTATTAACACATATCATTTTCTTGCATTCGCTTTCCAGGTAGAGTCAGATATAAATTTGCATCATTTTGGAACAGAAATCATGCGTTACGTGCTTTACAACGTTCAGTAAAGAATTTCCATGCAATGTTAGAAGCTGAAAAGAAGGTTCATCTCTTACCCTTTTATGCCTTTATTAATATCATTGGACAAATACTTTTGACCTATCATAGAAAACAAAAGTAAAAGTAATATTAGTGTATCTTGTCTTTTTTTTTTTTTTTTGATATTCATATTGCATGTCTGTGTTCATGATTTTTTTTAAACAGACTTATTATACCTTCCTAATATACCATAGAATGCGTAGTCATGTCAGTGTGCACAATGTGGTTCAGTTATAAACCAAATAAAGGGAAACTTAGTATTAATTGTGTTTAAGGACTAGGGATTAACTTCCTAGATTAATTGGTTCTCCTCAACGTGTTAACCATAAAATAGCTTAAAATGATGTAATGGAAGTGAGTAAGTGAAGTGAAAGAGAGAATGAAATAAACCAAACAACAAAAAGCTTTGGTTCCTGGTTTATACTCTGGTTAGATGTGGATTTTCATACCTTCATCATTCATCAAGTTGGTGTTGCAGTGCTACTACTACTAGTACTGTGGATCAACTAAAGAAGAAGGTAGGCTTGAAACTGATGTCATGCAGGTAGTGATTTAAAGATTTCTAGGAAAATCCTAGCTTTTGCTCTACTGATGGGATGGAGTGACTCTCGTTGTTAAAACTTGCATGCAAATGTTTAGCACAAAGAGGTGGTAACATGATTTGATATGGTAAATTTTTATTTGACACGGAGATGTTTAAAGATTTCTAGGAAAATCCTAGCTTTTGCTCTACTGATGGGATGGAGTGACTTGGTAAAGCTTGCATGCAAATGTTTAGCACAAACAGATGGTAACATGATTTTATACGGTGAATTTTGATTTTATAAACCAAAAAAACTTGATACAACAGATTGCTATTGGCGATCTTGTTGTGCTTAAAACGGGGTGGTTTTATTTTTCGTGCGGTGGTGGTCCATAGACAACAGCTCTCCAACCGGTCCAAAGAAAAGGAACAACAAACTTTCCATAAATAGTCAATTTCATTTCAAAGTTTAGTAGCAAGATGTTTGGTGGGATTTCACCTAATTTTTTGAATTTACGCTCTACGCTCTACGCACATATTTATATATATATATATATATATATATATATATATGTTTTAAGTGCATCTGATATTTTACTCAAGAAAAATTTGTAAGCATCATACATAGTCTTCTGAGAGCTTCTAGTAGCGGCTGATCTCAATAAGAAACCTCTTAACGTTGTTATGTTTTCCATGGTTAGCTTTTGGTCAAGCTTCATACTATTCTTCTTTAGTTGATCCATTGCAGTCATACTGCAAAACCAACTTGATGAAGGTGTGTAATCTAAACTAACCAAAGTATAAACCATGAACCAAGGCTTCTTATTGTTTGGTTTATTTGGTTCTCTCTCACTTAGCTCACTTCTATTACATCACATCAACTCAACACCACAGATATATTCATTACATAATGAATTGTGTATGGCTTTTGTGTATCATCTCTCTAAATCATCACATCAGTCTGGAGATAATATGGTGGAATTGACTTCTTTGACAACATCCAACAAGCTACCTGTGCGTGTATTTTGTATGGAGCAGCAGAGATGTTTGTCTAGCTCTCAAAACTCTGAAACAAGTACCTGTATAACATGTTACCTATATGGCGTCAACATTTGAAAATCCAACGGTGTATATATAGATCTCGTATATGCTTTAGATCTACCCAAAAGGTCCTCACGATTTCCCCTTTTCCTCTCTCATTTTCTTCTTATCTTCTCTTCGTACCATTACTGTGAACAAGAAGGTTTTAAAGAATTTAGTAATTACGGCAACGCATTTTACACTTTTTTGTTTCCTGACGGTGCTTGGTGCCACACCAGTTGGGCGCTACCTGGTACTTGTAATCTTGGCGTGACGCTCATCAGACACTCTGATTCACATGGATTAGTTAACCCAATTAATCTAGGGATTAGCTCCAATTAATCTATAAAGTGGGTTTCTGTTATAAATTTTAGAAATGATTAATTCTATTGCTGTGCACTTTGATGCTTTTTCCAAGTATGTTGTGTTTTTATTCTCTCCATGTCTAATTAACAAATGAACATAACCTTACTGCATTTTGTTCATTTCATGTAGGAGAATGCGCAATCTGCGTTGCGTGCGCATAGCAGCTCTGTCAGAGCTTCTGGACCAGTTAAAATGCCTGAACAAAAGGTGCCCAAGGCTGTAAAATATCAAGCTTTTGTCAAAGAAGAAGTTCTAGTTGGTATATACAATGTATGCCTCTTCTTTATCCCACACAGCCACACCTTGTTAGATTTATTTTGGTACATTTCTTCTAATTGGATACAATATTCTCTCTTCTTAGGATGATTTCCCTTGCCCAGCTGAGCAGTTCTTTCTTGTGCTGATGAGCGATGATTCGAATTTCTTAAGTGAGTATCGAGCACAACGAAAGGACACTAACCTCAATGTAAGTGTTGATTTATCTTTGTATGTGTTTAGTCAAAAATATTTGTCACATGAAATATATGCCTAGCAGTCTTTGTCACTGTGATTTTCCATGGCTATGCAAGTAGTTTGACACTTTTTTAACCTTTGTGCTTTTGGTTTTCTTTAGTTGGGCCAGTGGCATGCTGCAGATGAATATGAAGGCCAGGTTAGGGAAATTACGTTTAGATCACTTTGTAACAGTCCCATGTGTCCTCCGGACACTGCCATGACTGAGTGGCAGCATGCTGTTCTATCAGCAGATAAGAAAAAACTGGTACGACAGCTTATATACATGACCTTATTTTGTTGTTATTGACAAGGTCTTTCTCTTTTCTAGCTCAAGAGCTCAAGTAATGCATTTCATTCAGTTCTTCCAGTCGCGAGGAAATTCCTAATCAGTATTTGGCTTATACGAATATTGTATATAATCAAGTTTTTGTTTCAGGTGTTTGAGACTGTGCAACAGGCACATGATGTTCCCTTTGGATCTTACTTTGAGGTAACTTATATCCCAGTCTTAAAATCTTGCGAAGGGAATGTTTGCTCAAACTGTTCTTTATAACCATCCTTACCCTTTGTATATTTGTCTTTCAATAGTCATTTTGTGTTTCTGTTTATGTAAGAAGTGCATACCTCCACAGCCTTGCCCAATTGTTTTTGCATATAGACCAGTAAATGAAGCTCTTACTGTTGAACCTAGGGTTTTCTTTCTGTGTGGAGCACTTTTACAGATGCATCCAATCATTCGCTCATTCTGTAGATTATTTCACCTCCGGACTCGACCTGGTTTTGGCGGCTTCTCCTGTAATTTCATATGTAGATGGATTTAGATCCACCATTGAGTTTTTCTGGAAGTTACCAACTAGATAGTGCAGCCTGAGTTTTCAGGTGCTTCTGTTATTTCCTCGGTAATGGTGCCAGGCTTTCAGGTGAGGCGTTCTCGTTCTAATCTGATTGTGCGTTGTTTCAGATCCATTGTAAGTGGTGTTTGGAAACTACTTCAGAGACTTCTTCTCATATGGATATTAAAGTGGGTAAGATTTTAGTCCAGTTCTTCTCTCTTTATTAAAGATGGGATCTAAGATTCAGGTGTTCCTCCTCGATGATGCTTCACATGGAATTTTATAATTACCACCTTAAGAACAACGGCTACCTCCTACCTCTACTCTGCCTTTTTGACCAAACTTGTTTTCTATGCAGGTGCACATTTCAAAAAATGGTGTGTAATGCAGTCAAAGATAAAAACAGGAGCGATCAATGAGGTACAGTTTTCTTTCTTTCTTCCAGATGAGTCTTCGTTCGACGAATTTCTACTCAAAATGCTAAGTTGCATCAGCTTTTCTTCATTTGGCGTGCTTTTGAGTGCTAATTTGGTATCATTATTTGTTTGATTTCCTTTTAAATCAACGCGTGCAGTACAAGAAAGAAGTAGAGATGATGCTAGAGGTGGCACGCACATATCTGACGAAGTCGAAGGCTTCTTCAGGTGGTGACATTGAGGTGACCTCCACAACACAAGAAACTACCACACAGTAATACCTTCCAGTCTGACTTTAGGAGTTATGTCAGAATCTTTACTATCCAAGCTGTCTGCGTTCTTTTACCTCCTTTGTATTGGTGCAACACCAAAATGAACGAAAAGAAATCCCCATCTCCTGTACCAACCTCGTCATACTGAACTCATCAGCTAGATATACGGAGCCTAACTACAATGTAGTTTTATGTTGTACCACCCTGTGTTCTACAAAGAATATCCAGTGGTGAGTTTTGTTACTTCTTATACATGTAACAAGTTTTCCTTCAGTGCTGTGTATCCTCTTGACTCTGAAAAACAAAATTATTGTGCTAATCTAGCATCTGTTTTCTCTTTGCCAATCGGATATCAAATTTTAAGTCGCAGATATTGTAAAAACTCATAATACACAATAAACTGCTTCTCTCTGTTTGATTTACACAAGGAATTTGGGAGACTCATTATGATACATACAACAGACATTCTCCCATACTGAAGACACTCAAGACTTCAAACCAAAAGCTTTGAAGGAAGTGCAAAGAAACAAAATGACCGGAGCTGACAAGTAAACCACTCACAAAATACAGAGTGTAAGCTAAAAAAAATCATGTAAGCTAAAATTTTGAATGCAAAGATCATCTAAAGTAAAATCTTGAATGTTGTAAAGTAAAATCTTGAAGAAGAAAAATCGTTGTATTTCTGAGCATATTATTGTGAAGTAAGACTAGTAGCTCTTTTGTACATTTTACATAGCAACAGTTCCATGTTTCAGCAAAATCTATTGGGACAGAATTGGTCCTAACTTTCCATAGTTTAGAGATCAATAATTAACCAAGTTTCAGATAAAAGAAAAGGGGGAGCTGGTGGGTGAAAGCATAGAAAGAAAGTTACAAGCAAAGAACCAATTTGTTAAAGAAAAGAGAACTTCTCACTGTCTTGAACGTCTCGAATTACGCCCTTCTACTCTTGCAGTTTCCACAAGCCTCGTCCTCGGAGCACTCTCAGGCACAACAGCTGGTTTTGCATGAGCGGCTGAATTCCCTGGATGTCGTGAAGATAATATCTGTCCCCATCTCCTTGTCGGACTGGCAAACCCACCGTTTGACTGCATCCTTGAATCAGACAATACATGGTCTCGAAGACCCTTTGAAGATCTATACCCATGAACCTTATTATCTTCATAATCCTCTGATCCCATATTTTGTTTGCTCTGACCAAACCCACCTCCCCATTTTGAAGAATCTTCTCTGCCATATTCTAAATCAGTTCCACCTGAGCTTCGCCTTTCAAGAGATACTCTTCCCTTCTGTATTCTCTCCGACAAGGAATTCCTCCCACCTTTTATCTCTTCTTCAGCCAAAGCTCTCCTCTGATTATCGGAAGCAGCCAACCCATTAGTGTAACTCCTCCACCCATTGCCCCTGCGGTTTTTGTCTACATTTAATTCAATTGAATGAAGATCACTGTCAGCAGAGTCTTCATCGTCTTCGGTGTGTTGCGCCTCTTCTTCATATTCTTCTCCATCTTCTAATTCTCCTTCATCATCTTCACTATCTAATTGATTCCGATCAGAGGCCAGGAGTCTTCTGTTTAAATAGGCCTCCATTTCCTCCTTATTGCTCGGAAGAATCACAGACGCACCTCGGTTTTCTTTGGTCATTTTATTGCTTAGAAATACTCCGAGCTCATTGCCCAGCTGGTCCACATCTGCATTTTTCTCCTCGTACTGATACTGAGACTCGGAAAGCTTCGTTTGGAGTCTCTCTTCTCGCAAGAGATCTGCTAGTTGTAGCATCTCCTTCTCCTTCTTTGCCTCTTCTCGAACCTTTGCAGATTCCCTCTTTATCTCCTCTGCCTCAATTTTATCTTCTCCAGTAGCTATAGCCAATTCATCACAAACTTGTTCCATCATCTGTCTTTTCCTCTTCTCACTCTCGAGCTCCTGCATTGTCTTCAACAACGCCGCCTTGGTCTCAGATAGCTCGCTGCCAAGCTTCTTGATCAAGATTTCTGTCCTTCTCCTATGTTTTCTTTCTACCCCAAGTTCTCCTGCAACTGAATCAAACGCTGCACGCATTCTCTCTTGCTCTTTGGTTTTCCACAATGCCTTCTCATCAGCCAGACGTTTGACAAGGTCATCAATCTCATGTCTGTCAGATCTTTTCTCACGAATCATCTGATCAACCAGTAACCGGGAGCGTTCAATCTCGGTATGCAGGGCAGAAATGAGGGACACACCAGATGAGTGTTGCTCTTCAAGACCCCATATACGATTAAGTATTTTCAAAAGTTCTTTGGATGTAGTCAAACCATTACTAAGATCCTTAAGTCGAGTCTTGACTCCTGCGGTGGACGAACCAGGTGGGGTTCGGCCTCTAGAACGCATCTCAATCTGCAGCAATAGTACTAATCCATAATTCTACTCAAACAAGAATGACCATCAAAGAAAAGCAGACCATAACTAATATAACCGTAACCTAAGCCCGCTAAGCAATCTGAAATTCTGAAATGATTGTAAGATTTAACAAGTGTTAGCACCCGAAAGAGTCGCGACAAACTCTATGCCACATCTTTAAAGCCATTCTTATATGGAAGCACCGGAAAGTGTCGCGACAAACTCTATGCCACATCTTTAAATTCATTCATGTGGAATTATAAATGCAGTCGAAAACGGATAGCTACAAAACAATTATGAGGACATTTTTAGAATGTAATAACAATGTAGTGCGGGGGGATACCTCCATATAACTAGCACTGCTTATAGAATCATAATCTCCTCCTCCGCCGCCGTCATTGCAATGGTGGTGATCAGGACGACGTAGCCGTCGGGAAGTGGTGGAAGCTCTTCTGGAATGAGCCATCCTCTAATTTACACACAAATAAAGTCAAATTCTCTATAATCAAACAGTCAAGTAAAAATTGAAACACACGGAGATAAACAGAAGCTCACTCACATCTGAAACGGGGCTGTGCGACGGATCGGACAAATGAGATAGACCAGAATTAGGGATCCTTTCACTTGCTCTACCTCTACCCCTTCTTCTCCTACTAGTCAATTCTTTATGTTCTAATTCCAGAATCTTAGGTGAGGCTGCTGAAGGCATTTCATTCATTTCCCACAGTGTAGCAGCTAATTTCCTAGCTGAAACCAGAGGAGGATGTTGCTGCTGCTGCTGCTGCAGTTTTCCCAATCTACTACTACCACCATTACCAGGAGGTGGTGGTAGATATTTAGGAGATTGAGATGATCTTGAATTCATCATGATTTTCCAATTGGGTACAGGTGTAGTTGATCTTGAATTGCTGTTGGTGTTGTTTTTAGGTCTTTCTCCTATTAAGGTGGTGCAGATTGGTCTTTTGTTAAATCTGTAATTGTGAAGGAGTAAAGATGAAGAAGCTGATGAAGATGCAGATGATGAACACCCTCTTTTTCGGATCTTACATTGTGCTTCATCTTCATCAAAGATTTGATTTTTATGATGAAGATGATTACTATGTCTCATTTCTCACCACCCCCACTACTAATAACCTTTACAAAAAACACTGGGGGGTTTTGATTGATCAAAAAAAGAGAGAAATCAGTGAGGATAGATCCAAATTTCTGATCAAAAAATCATTTTTGGTGTTGCAGAAAAAAAAGAATATTTCTGAAATGAGCAAAAAAAGAAAAAGTTACAGAAGAAAAATAAAAAAAGAGCAGTAAAGTAAAAGGAAGAAGATGAAGATGGAGTTAATGTAGATCAGGAAGATTCAGAGGTAGGTGGTGCTGTCTGAAGGGCCGACATTCTTTTCTGTTTAATGGAGTAAAAATTAAAAAAATCCTCCTCTTTTGACTGTGATATGATATTCCAGAGAGAGACTGAGAGAGTGAAGTGAAGGATTCTTATGTATTTATACGGTATCTCTGTGGAAACCTAATACAGTAGGTAGGTTAGGAAATACTTTTCCATTGGATTTTTTTTTTTTTTTTTTTTTTTTTTTTTTGCCAGCCAGCATTTTGAACCCCGAACCCAACAACATCACAACCAAATTGACCGAACTCATTAAGTGACATTAAAAAAAAATTGGAGACGTATATCCACTTATATTTATCAGATGTGCTAAGACGAATTATCTATTCTATTATATGAATAGAAGACCCCTTAGGCACCGTTCATGAAAAGTGTTTGAAGCTGTAATTTTTTGATTTCCAAAACTGCCCTTATCACATGCCCACACAAATTACGTATTAAAATAAAAGTGAGGGTATATCAATAATTTTACATTTTAATTTCAAAACAGTGGTAAATCCCCGTCTGCCCACAAAAGTGATGGGTTCCGTTTCTAAAATTGCACGTGCGAAACAATCTTGTTCGTAAGAAAATAAAGTGGGTTTGACTGTGAATCTTTCGGTGGAATAAGTAGAATGATTGTATGTTTGTTTTAATTGTTCTCAATTCCTTCGAAAAATATGCAAACGGTGAAAGTATTGCTCGGGAAAAAACACACAGAGAATACTACTGTTTCTATAGCTTTTGAGTTTTAGACGTCATTTTTACTTTTGAAATGAAGAAAATTTGATATTTAAATTATTCAGTTATTTGTTTTTTATATCGATTTTGGTTGGCGTATCTATTATTTTCTAATATAAAAGCTAAGAGTATTTCATGTGATATACATATTCTCATCATTTTCAAATGTTTGTATCATGATTAACTGGAAGTTAGTTGGATTCACCATTAACTATTAACTGAGAGAGTTGGGTGAAAGACTCTTATGTATTTGTACGGTATCTTAGGAAACCTAGCTAGTACGTAGATGGGGAATACTTTTCCATGTGGAAGAGGAATTTTTTTTATCTCGCGCTCTGCTCTAACATTTTCTTTGACCTAGCGGCATCACAACAAATAACTGAATTGATTAAATGTCGTTCATATTTTCCAATTGTTGGTTGTGATGCTCTTAAATCAAAAATACTCTTGATGTTTTGGGAAACGTATGTTCATTTATCTGGCGCTAGAAATTTTTCCAAAAGAATAAAATGGGGTTTGATTGTAAGCTTTATTACCGAATGAGTAGAATGATTGTGTTTTTGTTATTTATGTCTTTGTTTTACTCGAAAACGTGTGAACAGTGAAAGTATCACTTGGACAAAGACATAAAGAATACTACTACTTCTATAGGTTTTGGGGTTTAGAAATTTATTTTGTTTTTGAAATGACAAAAATTTGATGTATTAACTTAAATGAGATTATTAATGGATTCATTGAGATCTTCATTTCAATGAAAATCATTCAGTTATTAGTTTTTTTTATTTACCGATTTTGGTTGGTGTATTTATAATTTTCTAATGTAAAAGCTAAGAGTATCTCACATCACGTGATGTAGATATTGTCATTATTGTCAAAACCTTATAGTATTATGATTGGGCCGACGGTTACTTAGATTCAATCTGAATGTTCTATCGTTAATTATTAAAACCTCGATCAACAGTTTACTAGTAAACGACAAAAAAGAAAAGAAAAAGATATATTCACATTTCTAATTACATACTGAACACTACTGATTACTCTCCATGCAATTTTTTCTTTTCGATGAAAAAGGTTAAATGTGTTAAAATCGTTTCAGAAGATATTACCAGGCTTATTGTCATATAAAAGATCTCGAATTTACGAATACATAGCAGATTAAAACATTAGCAAGAGTATTCAAATTTGAGAACCAAACAATATTAGAAGTCTTAATATTGTTACGCATTAAAAATGGAAAATTACTCTTCCTGCTCTTATTTGACAATGAAATCAAGAGATTCAAATGTATTTATACCGTAGTTAAGAAAACCACGATATGGTAAAAACTAACAGTGCCCCGGTCATGCAATTTTTTATGTGCAAGGACCTTATGGTATTTATCACGTGTGTACTTGGTGTATAACCTCACCTCCCCATTCCTGCAACGATATGTCCTTTAGACTTTCTTCAAATGGTCGAACAATCACAGATAAGTGGAAAACCAGCTTAAGCTGGTTGTACTTGTCAGTTCGTTCAATTCACACATGCAGGGTGATTGAGGTATTGCTTCACAAGTGTTTTAGTTTCTTCACACAACAAAGGCATATGATAGTACTGTACTCACCTCACTCTCGTAAATGCCCTTCTAAAATCCTAGTGTGACGTGAATGATCCATCGAATCCATTGCTGACTTCACCACAATCAATTAGGTGAAACAGTTTTGCAAAGTTGGTTTCTTCGTACAGGCAGCGTGGTTATAGATGTTAGAATTGTACCTGCCATGCAATTCGTACTGCATGGCGATATTATTCTACCACTCCATAAATGGAGGCTCAACAGTTCGCCTCGCTCACTTCATCAAAAAAAAGAAGAAGAAATTTAATACTAGGCTATGGATGCTACAAACAGGCTTTTTTTAATTGCAGCCGAAATGGAGCAATTAAAAAATTATATTTTTAATGAGTGTTGAATACTAAACTGCTTTTTGATGAGTGTAAGAATAAGGGTTTGGATCCTGCAATTTTTTCTGTGTAATGAATCATGCTCAAATAGTGAGTATTTTTCAAAAATGTGTTTGCTCCTTATATTTTCATTTCCTTAAAAAATGTGCAAATAGTGGAAGCATCACAAACTCTGAAAAATACCGAGAGAATACTATTTCTATAACCTTTGATTGTTAACTGTTTTTTTTTTCTTTTGAAATGATGTAAATAATCAACTTCAAATGACATTATTATTTATTACTTTATTGAGATATCCATGCATTTAAACTATTAGATTTGAAGATCATTTCGTTATCATTTTTTTATCAATTTTAGTTGACGTATTTATAATTTTTCTACTATGAAATCTGAGAGTATTTCATATCATTAATATATAATCTTAATTCTCGAAACTTTATATCATAATTGGGAAGACAGTTACTTGGATTCAGTCTCAATGGTTTACCGATAACCGTCAAAACGTCGATTCAACAGTTAATCGATAAAAGTCAAAAAGAAAAGAAATTATAACCACCTTTATAATTACTTCTTTTTTTTGTTTTTATTTTTTGATGAGAATGTTAAATATATTATAGAAAAATTATAAAACTTATTGCTATACAAAAGATCTCTAATTTAGCATACAAAAAGTATCCAAATTCATGCCAAGGTACCATGCCCCTTCAAAGCTATCCTAATTCTGAAGGCCCAAAATGTGGAAACTTTGACGAATGTCTGTATAAGGTGACATATAGAGATGAGATTCATTTGGAAAAGTGGGAACATAAACATTAACAGTGGTCAAAGAAGGTTTATTCACTATGATCCATGCTACAAGGTAAGCGAAGATGAATTAGCGAAATCTCCATCCATAACTTTTCATTTCTAGGAAAAAATTCAAATTTGATTTGAAACCCCATTAGATTTGGGAACTATAATAAAAGCCTTAGTTTTATCAACAAACTAGAAAAGGAAAATTCTCCCCCGTTCCTCTTTAACTGTCAAATCAAGAGACTAAAGTTATTTATACTATATTTTAGGTAACCTAATTAGCTAGATAGAAACTAATATTGTCCCGAAATTTTACTTTTCAACAACTTATCATTTATTTAAGTGAAAACAACGATATTTTATAAAATATGTTTGTTCATTCTCTCTTCATTTTTCTTTGAAATGTGCAAATAGAGAGCATCACCCACTCTGACATAGTTAAGAAAACAACAATACTGACAAAAAAAATAGTGGTTATTAACGAAACTATGAATTTCAAGAAGTGCATTGTTCATATGACAATAATGGTATAATAAATTGTGTATAATGACCGAATATATCTTGTACGATGTGTATTTGATGCAGTCAGTTTAGGTGGTCAAAAAGAAGACACTATATGATAGAGATGCAACTTGTCTGGCGAAACTATGATATAGAAAGAAAGTGCTAGAGACCTTATATGAGAGGCGATAAGACCAATGTAAGTTACTTTTCTTAACTTGTTCGACTGTGATTTTTACCGTAGAATGACTAGAATGATTACTTTACGAAATGTGGTTGAAAATATGCAAGTACTAAATCTATCAGAAAGAAAAAGACACAGAGAATACTGTTAGAGTACTGCTCGGTCGAACTCGCAAGCATTGCTATCTCAAGCTTGGTTGTCAATGTTAGTGATCAAAACTATAAGTCTTGATTTCTAGTCTACTTATAATGTCTCGGACTAGGATAGATTGTGTAGTTGAGCATTAGACTTCACGACGGTCATTAATTGAAGACGAAGAACTACTAAGGAGAGCTTGTGGAACTTCATCAACAAAAGGTACGTGGAGACTAAAACTCATCTATCACTTGGAAAGTCTATTTCTACTCTATCTCCTATATTGAGACAAAAGTCTTATTACTATAGTTTTCGATTATACACATTTGAGATTTCGAGCTGAGTTTAACTCGCTTACATATTTCTCGAAATATGTGTTGGTAAGCTTTCGCTTCAACCAAGTTCATCTTATATTCTTGACGAAAGTCAAAAGATGATCATGTGAAAATCTCCGAGTAACATCTTACATGGTTTGTGTGATACAATCATTTGGTGTAGACTTGGAATATTTCGTTATGATTATTTCAATAACTTCAAAATTGCTTTGATGCTAATAGTGTGTGAAAACGGCTATTGTCATCCTCCAAGAAAGTTTCAATGGTTGAAATAAGAGTTTAGAACACTTAGCCAACATTGGATTATAAACATGTTGTGCACTCTTGCATATGTGTGATCCATGTCCGGGAACCATAGTATGCATACCCGTTGCGTACCTGTTGGTTTGAGAAGTTCGGGAACCTAAGTGCGCGTACCCGTACGCATACTAGCGTAGGTTTGTGACCGGAAATTTCTGCTGGGTTTGGAGGTATGCGTACCCGTTCGCATACTGGCGAAAACCAAACTTGGTCCGGCTATTTCAAGTATGCGTACCCGTTTGCATACTTGAATGGTTAAAGTTCTAAAATCGGTTGTGACATGAACAAGTACATTTATATAATAAGGGATGTATTCTTTGCAAACCGTGGCTATAATGTTCATGAATTGATTCAAGTGAATCAAACCGATTTTGCTCCAATTGTGTTCTTGTATACTTCTATGAGAATATAGCAATTGAACAACTCTTTGACTAGTTTCATTTGAGTCATTTGAACTAGTTATGGTTAAGATGAATAAGGTTGATATGAGAGTATTCATATAGCTAACCTCGGTTAACTATTGTTGAGCCAACATGGTGTACACGTTTAGGTACGGTTACATAAACCTAAATGAGGGTACATTTCAGTTGTGTATAACAAGCTAAGTTCGATCTAACGTTTGAAAGATATTAGCTTGGGTTTAATCAGGTTTTCATCTAACGGTGAATATTGAATGCTTTGTTACCAAGGTAATTAAGATTGCAAACCATGATTTGAAAACTATATAAAGGAGAACTCTAGCAACTGGGAAACCTAATCCCCACACCTCCTGTGTGATACTAGTTGGGACTAGAGTCGATTCTCCTTTAACCTTAGGTTTTTCACGAAACCTTGTAGGTTAACGACTTAAAGACTTCATTGGGATTGTGAAGCAAGACCCAACTATTTTCTATGTAGTTGCGTGTTCTGATCTTTCTTTGTTCTATCGTATTGAGTATTATCTTCTCTAAGGTTTGCTCGAGATTTAATCTCCGATAGGCAAGATAAAAAGTAGTCACAAACATCTTCGTCTCATCAATTCCACAATATCTTGTTTCGCTACCATACGATTAAGATTATTGTGAGGTGATTGATAATACTAGGCTGGTCTTTGGGAATATAAGTCTGGTTTATCAATTAGTTCCTGTGCACCTTGATTTATCAAAATATGGAACAAAACTCGTAGGTATTTCTGTGGGAGACAAATTTATCTATTCCAATAGACTTTTCTGTGTGAGACAGATTTGTTTATCAAGTCTTCGACTTTGGGTCGTAGCAACTCTTGGTTGTGGGTGAGATCAGCTAAGGGAATCAAGTGCGTAGTATCCTGTTGGGATCAGAGGCGTAAGGAGCACGACTGTACCTTGAATCAGTATGAGATTGATTAGGGTTCAACTACATTCCGGTCCGAAGTTAATTGGTAGTAGGCTAGTGTTTGTAGCAGCTTAATATAGTGTGGTATTCAAAGCTGGACTAGGTCCCGGGGTTTTTCTGCATTTGCGGTTTCCTCGTTAATGAAACTTCTGGTGTCTGTCTTATTTCTTTTCCGCATTATATTTTGTTATATAATTGAAATATTACAGGTTGTGCGTTGAATCGATCAATTGGTAAATCCAACCTTTGGTTGTTGATTGAAATTGATTGATCCTTGAACATTGGTGTTTGGTACTGTTCAAGTTATTCCTCTTATATTCAACCGGGCTCGCAAATTCCTATTTGCTGATTGCGGATTGAATTAAGAGATAGAGATATTAAACTCTTTTATATACTTTTTTATAGATTGAGTCTAACTGTCTAGTTGATTCTCTTGAAAGTATATTGGAGTTTGTCTATTCAGATTGCTAGACGAAATATTGGGTGTGGTTGTTGTACCCCGCTTTTTCAAATACTACTATAGCCTTTGGGTTTTAGTAGTTTTTCTGTTTGCGATAGTCTTTAAAAGTTAGGTTTAAGAGAAACTGAACTTAAAGTCAAATGTGAGATAGGATGTAAAGATAAAACAGTTCAACTATTTACATTGATGGATAAAGAAAAAATAAACACAACAGAAATTTGCTAATAAACAAAGTCAAACATGACCAAAAGAGCAAGAAGAAGAAGAATACATGCTACAATTTTGGTGAAGATCACAATACAAAAGAATGTCAAAAACCTACTCAGGTCTTCTATTATACCTGTAAGATATCTAATATACACCATTATGTGGGTTGTCCCTAACCGACACCTCACCAAGATCATGTTGGTGAGCTTGGGAGCGCAGAATTTGTCCTTATGGTGTTAAAAATGTTTGATATTAGTGATAAGAGTTTCTGAAGTTATTTGCTTGAACCTTTTGGCTGACGAGATGTTTATTGTTGTTACTGTGAATCCTAACTTTGTAAGTGGGTAGCACTTACATATGATTTACAAATAGATAACATAATTTTTATTTCGAAAACTGGACGTGATGTGTTATTTGAGGGTATAACCTTGTCAGTCCTTTGATATATAGTAAATAACTAACAACAATGCTTTGGAAAAAACAAAAAAGAAATACAAAAACCAAATGTATGCCAATAAATTGACACAAGTACGCTATTATAGGTTGTGGTCTTTCTCGGTCATTTCCATCAAAAACGCTCATTTCACGTCTTCCGTATATTTCATATACCCGAAACATCAGTACAATTTTAGACATTAGTAATAATATTTTAAAATCACAACCTAGAAATAAGAAACAAAACTTAAATAATATTAAACTTGAGTACTACAAGAAATTAAGTGATGAAATTTACAAAACATGAAGCATATTGTGCATCAACGATATCACAATCATATATTCTCAAATCTAAAATTCGAAATTTTCAGATGATGTACAAAAACTAATAAAAGAATTCTAATAATATACAATACAACATTTTGAGAAAACCATTGCATTAAATCCTAGAAACCAAACAATTACAACATTTTAACTTACCTAAGAAAAGTAGATGAACATAGATAAGAGATGAGAATCCACGTTATAATTAGATCTAATTTTGTATTTCCACGCAATAAAGAGTCCATCTGACTAAGTAAGAGTAATATGGGGCTTGGATAGTTCGATAATCCGCATTCTCTACTGATTAATATCAATCGTATTTCTTGATGTGTTTAATCGTCTTAACCGTTCAATCTTTTTAAATCTAAGGTTAGAAAGGGTGTTGTAACTGTTGTTTGATAGTGTACGTGGAAGCCTGTGTCCCGGTCCTCCCTCGTTAACTTGAACAAGATTATTAATACATTTGATATTCATTTAAGCCATTAGGTTTAAACATATTCACATCAATATATCATATTTAATTCCCTACATATCTAATTTCCTCTTCTTAAGTCAAGATATAATTCATTATCATAGAGTTTTAGCAAGGTTTATCTAATTTCCTCTTCTTAAGTCAAGATATAATTCATTATCATAGAGTTCTCACAAGGTTTCACAAGGTCTTGATGTGATATAATTCACTATCATATTGAAATATAGAGTTCTCACAAGGTTTTTACCGTCTTCCTCAGTCATATATAATTCCCTATAATCCTCATCCAAATATTCTTGCAATCCTTCGTAAAATACACCATCAAAGTGAAACCTTTTGGGACGTATTGTTCTTGCATCATAGTGAATTATATCTTCATCTAATGTATATCCCGAAGAGATTAATCTACTCATTGGAACTCCGGGATGATATCCAAACATACCACCTTTCCACCGGAGGTTATTTTTTGATTTGGGTCTGGCCATGGATTTCCAAGGTATGTCATCTTGTCCTTATAATTTTCCGGTAATTATTAAAACCTCGATCAATAGTATATTGGTAAACTACAAAAACAAAATGTAGCCACTTTTTTAACTGCATGCATGTAGAACTTTACTGATTGTTCTCCGTACAACTTTTTATTTTTGACGAAAAAGGTTAAAAGTATTAAAGAATAATTTCAGAAGATATTACCAGGATTATTATCATACAAAGTCTCGAATTTACGAATACATGGAGCATTGAAACATTAACAAAAGTATACAAATTTGTGCATCAAAGAATATTATAAGTCTTAGTTTTGTTAGCAATTAAAAACAGAAATTTTTGTTTCCTACTCCTCTTTAAACGTGAAATCGAGAGACTGAAATGTATCTGCATCATAATACTTGATATGGTAGAAACTAAATTGTCCCGGTCCTGTAACTTGTTTTTTTTCAAGCAAAAATAGTGAATATTTGTCTAAAATGTATTTGCTTTTTATCTATTCATTTTCTTTCAAAATGTGCAAATAGTGAAAGTAGTGAGTATTCTTCAATCACCGCTAGTGCGAACGTTTGGGAGTGATGAAGCGGTCTCTTACATAAAGTAATCATGTTGCTAAGAGTGATCTGAAGAAATTTGTGGTGTTGAGTTATCCAAGAATCCACGGTCTTTACCGATTAATCTCAGTCGTCATTTTTTAATGTGTTCAATCATCTCAGGCATCCAATATGTTCAAAATTTAGGTTAGGAAGTATAGTTTGATAGTGTACACCTAAGCATGTGTCTTGATCCTCCCTCGTTAACTTGAATGAGATTATTAATATATTTGATATTCAATTAAGAGTCGTGATGTCATAAGTGCATCCGCGTGACAGCAGAAATGAACTCGCGGGTTCCCACCGTTGGATTTATATCATCATCTTGCATCTGGCTATCGTATTATTTTCTTAGAATTCATTTGTTAAACACTCCTCAATTTTATAATAAACTCTATCGAACTTTCTTCAGAAGGAAATTTCAGCGGAAACAGTTATTTAAATAGGTTTAGGTGAGAACTTGAGATGAATCTTCTGTTTCCATATGGATGGAAAAGCTTGGAATTTCATTGATCTTTATGCTAAATGAGGTTTATCAATGATTTTCTCGGCAAACAAGACTCTTAAGTCAGTAATGAATTTTTAAGAATTTCTCTGTGGGTGTTGTGTTCATGGGATTATGAAAGAACTTATGATTTTCAACAAGATGAATTCGATCAGAAGAAATCTATCCTTTATTATTCCATGGTTGTCTTTGGGAGTCTGGGACAGAAATCTCAAAATCCAGTCTCTCCATAATGGTTTCTCGAAGCTATAAATCTGTTAGTTTCAGTAACTTGATCTCTTCTTTCAGTATGAAGAAAAGAGAATGAATCTATCCATTTAACGTGTGATGAAGAGATTTGGTTGTTTTCTTGATTGGGATTCGATTATGAAACATGAAGAATCTCAATTGATTAATACTCATATAGAGGGTTCAATAAATAATATTATAAAGTTTAGGGACGTTTAACAAATAAATCTTTAAGAAAATCATATAATAGGCAGATCTAAGATGATGATGTAAATCCAACGGTAGGGACCTGCGGGTTCATTTCCGCTATCACGTGGACGCGCGCGTGACATCACGACTCTAGATCTTCATTTAAATAAACTATTAGGTTTGAAAATCATTGATGGTATTAGTTTTTTTAGGGGATGTTTTTACTGTAGCTGCCGGCATGGTTTTTCAATGCAGGCAGTCCATCGACAATGCCGATTTTATTGAAAAACCATGCCGGAAGCTACAGTAAAAATATCCCCCAATTAATTTATGTGTTCCCCAATTACACGTTCTTTTTAATTACTTGTTGTACAATTTTTTTAAGCAACTTTTTGTTATTCTCTGTACAAGTGTTTTTTTTTTTTTTTTTAATGAGAATGGCCAAATGTATAAAAGAATTTTTTTGGGATGGAGGGCGTGATACATGCTTTGATGTAACCGGTATTTCACCTTTCGCTGGTAATGGGGTGCAGAAATTTGTACCTGGTGAGGCTATTTCTCGTGCTGTGGAACGTAAGCGCAATAAATATCTTGATATTTGTTCCTCTCATGGATATAGCTTCAGTACTTTGGCTTTCACGACTTTGGGTGAGCTTGGGGAGGAGACTATTGTTTTCTTGAAACGACTTAAGAATTTTTTAGCTAGGCATGATTCTATTTCCAAAGTAGGTAAATTTTTGTTTCATAGGTTAGGTGTTGCTATTCATAGGGGGATTGGAGCTCAGATTGTTGCTCGGCTTCCAACTGTTACCCTTACCTCTGAAAATCACTTTCTGTAATTGCTCCTAATTTTCTGTAATAGATAACTTATTTTTTATTTAATACCAACTTTTTTGTTTCTTAAAGAAAATATAAAAAAAAATATGCAAAGAGTACATCTTACAAGAAAAATTCTATTTACAAATACAAAACTAATTAGAATACTAACAAAAGTACCCAAATTTGAGCACCATAGAAAAATTGAAGTCTTAACTTCGTCAACAAATAAACAAAGGAGATTCCGCTTCGTGCTCCTCTTTGATAGTGAAATAAAGAGAGTGAAATATATCTATACCGTATTTCTCTATAAAATCTAAACGGTAATTAATTTGAGGCTAAGATTTTGGTGATGTGTTCCTCATATAAAACTCTGCATTCCTACCAAAAATGAGAGTATTCCGAAATACGAAACTTCACCATCCACAAATTTTAATTTCAACCGTTAATCTTCAACGGTTGATATTCAAAATGGTAGATGGTGGTCTTATACATCTCGGAATGCGCTTATTTTTGGTGGGAATGTAGAGACTTATAATCAGAACATGTCATCACAAAATTAGCTTCAAATTCATTAATGGTTGGGTTTGGTACAAAAGATGACGCTAAAATGTCAAGATTATGTCATTATAACCATGCCAACGGATCCTACCCCTTTCCTAAATTGTGTTTGTTGTTTCTCTTATCAATTTTTTTCCAAAGTGTGCAAATAGTGAAAGAGATGGAGATACTTTACGACACACAAGAAGCCATAGCAAAGCAGCAACCAAGAGATAATATAATTGAACTAGGAGAAAGGAATACAAAATATTTTTACACAATCACACTGCGAAGAAGAAAATGGAATAATATAGAAAGCTTAATAAATTATCAGAATAATGTAACAAAAAATAGAAATGAAATAAGCACTATCTTAACCTCTTTCTATCAATCTCTCTTCACAGAGTCTTCTTCTGAACAAATTACCTCTGTACCTATTTTTGAAAATATCCCTTTTGTCATCTCTTTTGCTGACAACTCTAGTATTCTCTCTATCCCTTTCATGGAGGAGATATTCTTAGTTCTTAAAAATATGAAACCTAATAAGTCCCCTGGTCCTGATGGGTTCCCAGTCAGTTTCTTTATTCATAATTGGGATATAGTGAAATCACAGGTAACTGACACAATTCAAAATTTCTTCAAAAATAAAATAATGAACCCCGACTTAACTGTACTCATATTTTCTTAACTCCTAAGATAAAGCATCCTACGTACCCTAGCCAATTTTGACCAATAGGACTTTGTAACACTATTTACAAGGTAATAGAAAAGATTTTAGCTAACATAATTAAACCGTTCTTAGAAAAACTAATATCTCCATTCGAATCTGCTTTCTTATCTTCTCGGCAAATTTATGATAATATAGTAGTAGCACATGAAATCATTCATTCTTTTAAAAAGAAAAAAGCTAGAACTGGAGGTTTAGGAATACAAATAGATATGTCCAAAGCTTTTGATAGAGTCAATTGGAATTTCTTACGAACAACCTTAAAAATCTTTGGTTTCAATACTGAGGTTTGTCAGTTAACAGAGCAATGCATTTCTTTAGTAGAAAGGTTGAGCCAAAACACCAGAGAATGATGTCTAAAACGTTAAAAATAAAACATATTAAACTTAAAGATCGTTACTTAGGAGCCCCTCTATTCATGGATAAGTCATAGATTAAAACATTTGCTCCTATTCTTGAAATAATGGAATCTAAATCTAAAGGTTGGAAAGGTCTAGTTCTAACTCAACCAAGTAGGTCAGTTCTAAACAGAGTTGTTCTTTCCAGTATTCCATCTTACCAAATGAGGTGTTTTCTACTGCCAAAACAAATAAAAAAAATAATAAACGCAATACAAAAATATATTTGGTGGGGGAAAGATGCTGGAGGCAAAGGCTTTTATCCAAAGGCCTGGCCAAATCTTTATAAAACGATTCTTAAAGGAGGATTAGGTTTTAGAGATGCTCGTAAGTTTAATCTTGTAATGTTAGCAAAAGTTGTGTGGAGACTTATCAAAGAACCTAAAGCTCTATGGGCAAAAATATTGGGCTCAAAGTATTTTAGGAATAAATCCCCTTTTAGATCTAAAACCTCACCAAAGGGTTCTTGGACTTGGAACGGTATTAGGCAAGGATTAGAACTAATTCAAAAGTAAAGTATATGGAAAGTAGGTAATGGTAAGGAGATTAATATTTGGAATGATAAATGGATTCCGGAGCAGGGAGATACAATCAATAATCTACGTAATGCTAGTAATAGTCACTTAGTCTGGGTGTCTGACTTAATCAACATAGAAACTGGATCATGGAATCTCTCTCTTCTAACGTCTATGTTCCCAGCTGATACTGTGAAAAATATTAGTCAAATATATTTGTTTAAGGATGATGACCAAAACCTTAGAAAAGATCAAATCCGTTGGACATTAACTAAATCAGGAGACTTTACAGTTAAATATTTGTATGACAAACTGAATGAAACTGGTCTTGACATAGTAAGATTACTTCTGCCAGAATCTTTTTGGAGATCTCTGTGGAAATTAAATATTTCGGAGAGAATAAAGCTATTTCTATGGAAATGTTTACAAAATGCATTGCCTACTAATGTTAAACTCTATGGTAAAGTTAAAGATGTGGCACCTCATTGTACCATGTGTAAAGTAGAATTAGAAACAACTGAACATCGTCTTTTTCATTTCCCTTATGCTAAGAAAGTTTGAAACTCATCCCCTAACCCAATCTCTTCATCTTTGAATACCTCAAGTACGATCTTAGATCTATGTTAAAATTGGATTGCTAAACCTAAAACAAATATTTTTATTGAATTACTTGTAACTAAAATGTGGTTTATCTGGAAAGAGAGATATGATAGAGTCTTTGAAGATAAAGCTAAATCAGCTAATAATCTAGCTTTAGAAATACAGAGACACATTGATTTTTTGTCTACAAGAAAACGGAAAAATTCTAAATCTAAACAGGTACAATAGAAGAAATCTACTTCTAACTGGAAGGCTCCACGCAGAGATACTCTAAAGATCAATGTTGATGCGGCTTGGATTTCAGACTCAGTACCATCTAGTTTTGATTTAATTTTGAGAAATGATGCAGGAAATAGTGAAGGAGGACGAGCAGGACAATAAGAAAGCTCAGACCCACAAGAGGCAGAGGCTATAGGAGTGATGCAGGAGGCTATTTGGGCAAAAGAGAAGAAAATTCAAAACTTCAGCATAGAAGGGGACTGTGAAAGTCTCTTTAACTATATTAATGGACACAACTCGGATATTTCTTGGCGTGATAAAGCCTGTATCAATGAGGCAAACAGAATAGCTAAAAACTGTACCAATTTTTTGGGTTTTTATTTTGTTCCGAGACTAGGAAACCAGGTTGCAGATATCTTGGCCAAGTACGTTAGGCCTTTAAACTCTATTCTAGAATGGGAAACTTCTCCTCCTATATTTATTTTAAAAAAACTTTCAATAGATAAATATAATCTTGGGAATGCTCATACTCCCAGATTAGATGGCTCTATTTTTATTGTAACAATGACTCGCTTTGAGTCTTAGCTTTAAATGAAATACCTTATTTACTAAAATAAAATAAAAAAATGAAAGCATCGCTTACTCGGAAACAAACGCAGAGAATATTATATCTATATATAACTTTTGGGTTTAGCGGTCTTTTTGTTTATCAAACGAAGAAAATAGATCAACATAAACAAGATATCCATTTAAACTCACTAGGTTTGAAGTTCATTTTTCAGTAATTATTTTCCATTATCAATTTTGGGCGTATATATAATTAAATATACTTAAAGCTAAGAGTATATCATACTAGGTGATGTAGATATCGTTGTAATTGTCGAAACTTTGTGTCATGTGGGTAAATATTTAGCTGGACTCAATCTCAAATGGTATGCCAATTTGTGAAAACCTTAATTTAAAAGTTTACCGGTAAATGATTAAAAAGAAAACCTTTTATGCACACTACCGGATATTTCTTTGTACAATATACTTTTTAAATAAAAAAGGGTAAATATATTAAAGAAAAGACCTAAAAAACCTGATATTTTAATTCTCTGCAACCCCAAATCCTTCTTCCTGGCGGCAACCATGGATTTCTCCACTTTCTGTGGCTAAGTCTCCTTTCACCGTCCCCTAACAATGTATTCTAGATGTGTATTGAGTGTGGTTACAATTTTATTTTGGTCTGAATTTCAATTGGTTAGTTTTTTCGGTGATGTTGCGTCTCAATTAAGAAATTGAGGTTTTCCCGATGGACTGGCCCAAGTTTCTTCTCTGCTTTCCGTCGATTGCTGTGTTGATTAATTAGTCAAGCTGGTTCCCGTTTTTGTCTCCTGCTACGACCAATCCTTCAATTCTATTGGATGCTGAATCTGTAATGATGATTTCTTCTCTACTCATCCCTGCTCCAGCCGTTCTGCTCGATCATTTTCCAAGGTAACACTGTTTACTGTAGAGTCTGATATCATATCCCACTACCATATCAAAAATTATATCGATGTCTTTGCCTTGAAGAATCAATTTCAATAGGTGACTTAATTTATCTATTACAACTCATCTCCTGCTTCACAATTTTGAGTTTTTTCATATCACAAAACCAATTGATATGGAGGCTCCATGTTTTATGCTGAGTATGTCTGATTCTATTCCCATTTCTCTTTTGTTTAATTTCACTCTTGATGTCATATTTTATGTTTGCTCTGGGTACCCATTTTCCTATAAATTGAACTCAAGTCCTCAATCTTCACTGCGCATGGTCTTTCACCTCACTCTCGTTTCCAACTTTCACAGCCTGCAACACCATCTTAAACCGCCAAAAAAGCTCCTCAAGCATTAAACCTTCTGTTTCACCATGTCCAGATTATGGAATGGTGAAGTTTATCAAACCCATCAACCCACAAGTAACCATTTAGCTACCAATTACCCTGCAAGACACCATGTCTTTACTAATAACCCCCCTAGACTCCACCCTTCCAACAGAATCAATTAAAGAGGTCGTATTGTTGGTGGTTTCCTCACCAGTTAAACAAAAACTCTTTCATTCTCAAACAAGCTCTTAAATACCGCTAGAACCTAGTTGGGAACATCTTTGTTTCAAGATTTGGTAGATTTCACTACCGTATTAGATTTGAAATGGCTCATGAACTGGCTAGTGTGTTGAGGCATGGAACCAGAGTTGTGTTTGGTGATCTGTTCTTGATCCAAGAATGGAATACGTCCATAACCCCTATAAACATATCTCTAAACTATGAAGACTTTGAAATCATTCTCAGAAATTTATACCCAGAGCAAACAAACATCGTGAATTTTATTGATTCTACTTCAAGATTCGGAACCCTTATGGCCTTTGATAACCCAACACAAGATAGGGATGGTTTCCGATCAATGGGGATTAGACTCAGAGTGGATGTTTCTCAACCTCTACAGTTTGGCTACTATGCTCCAAACAATAGATATGAAGTAAATAGAGTAATTATGAGATACCAGGAACTTCCCAGGCTGTTCTGCAACTTCTGCAACAGGCTAGGACATACAAATGAAGACTGTCTGGATAATTTTCTTCTAACCACCCCAGTATGCAAGCACCTGATCATTTCGACGATCTCCCCGAGCACATTCCTTTCCCTGAAGACCCATTCGCGCAAGCAGCATACGACCAAGAAGCTCTCCACAATATAGACAGAGATGATCCTGACAGTGACTGGAGTCTAGAAGTCCATTATTCTCAAGTGAATACCAGTCGTGAGCAATCTGTGGTTTCCTACACGGATGGAGAAGGACCAGCTGAAGGCTATTACCAAGTGGGCTTTCGCTCCGACATATCAACAGATTCCGAAAGAACAATCTCAGAATGGAAGGTGATAGAAAATTCAACAAGTGGTTCTCCTTCGCCATCTGTTCCAGATAACCAGATAGTTCCTGCTACCTCGGATGCAAGCCCTGCACAATTCATAACTTCAGACATCGAATATGATATGCTATCTGAATTGGTATCTGACTTAGCCTCAGATTCAGATACTTCAAGTCCTACCAGCACCCTAAATGGAGTAGGTTCGAAATGTCCGAACCCAGAACAACAACTTTACCTCATGAGCATTGAACATGGATCATCTTCTACAACTAGCAACTTTAGAGGAGTCTCTCAGGAAGATTATGACCAATGGACAACACAGTATCAACCTCCCAAATGGCCTAGAATTGAAGATGTAACTGAATCAACAGCAGCGCAAGATCAGCAGCAACAACGTCACCCGCAACTGACTGATCTCAGTCCCTTTACAGACCAAAATTGATCTCAAATGTCAAGCCACACTCAATTGCACCTCTCAACGACACATCTCGGGGCCGGTGGATTCCCCTGTCATTTTGTTTCTTGCTGCCTTTACCTCCTGTTTTTAGTAGTGCTTTAGTCGGTTTTTTTGCTTTAAGACTTGGTCAGGTTAAAGCTTTACATCTTTCTTGGTAGATCTCTAGTATAGGATCGCTGTAATATCTCCTTGTGTGCGTAGTTAGTATAAGGTGTATGCTTATATAGTATAGTTGATGAACATGTGTGTGTGTATGTGTTTGTTTTAGTGTAATTGTGTTTTAGTTTCATGCGTGTGTAATCGTTTTATTCCTGTGTGGTGTGTAGTAGTTATCTCTTAACAACTTCTTCTTACTAAGGTTGTGTATGCATATAATATAGCCATCCTTTTATACCTTATGTGCATTTTTCTGAATTGCTTCCCATCCCTTCTGCCTGCCTTTTAAATCCCATGCCATCTGTTCTTGTCCCTTTGACGTCTGCTTGAATCCCTTTATCTCTGAACTACTTCACTGCCTGCACCTTTTATCTCTATCTGCAAAGCATTCTAATCCTTTGCATCTTCTTCTACTTTAATCCTGCTCGACGACTTTATAACTCTCACTTCTAGCTTTAGCCTCTGCACCTGTGTGTACTTAGTTTTGTTGATTCCTGTTTGTTGCCCTGCGCCTGTGATCTCTTGCATACATTGTCCCCAATATTTGATCTTCCACAGCTCACTTCACTCAGTCTCCTTAGCGATTCTTCTACCTTACAGTTTGCCTACCTACTGTTTGAATACTCTTGATTTGGCTCCCTTGTTTGCTACTTTCTCCCTTCCATCTCTATAGCTAATATCTGTTCCCCTGCTGCTTAGCTGCCTATTTTATTTGCACCCCAACCTATCTTTGTTGTTCTCCTCGGCTTGTGTTTGTTTTCTTGCTCTCGTTTATTCGTTTCATTAAGTCTTTCCCCTAGGAACTCTTAACTGTTCGTTTCACAAGTTGCTTTCAAATTTCGTTAACTCTAATCGCATCCTCCTCCCCTACTAAATTTTTCAGTATCTCTTCCTCCATTCGCAGACCTGAGGTTCCCTTCAGGATACAATCACACTCATCCTTGAAACATCTATAAGCCCAAGCCCAATTCCCACCTACCACAAATCTCTACCAAACCTCTACCAACACCAAACAACACAAAACCCAACCTAACTCTTTTCCTCCCTAACCATGTCAACCCTGGCATGGAACTGCCATGGCATAAACCAACCACCAACAATATAACACCTACTAGGATTAATCTCTATGTATAAACCAACCATCTTATTCATCTCAAAAACATTAGCCAATAACAATCGAATGCTTCGCATAGCTCAACATTACAATTCCAGAACCACTGTTGTGTCCCCGAAATTGGAAGAAAATGAGGTCTCTGCCTATTATGGAATAATGATGTCAACCTACAAATCCTAAGGACATCCCAAAGTTTTATTCACGCCATTGTTACCCCCCCAGCCCCAGCTCAACCATGGATTTGTACCGGTATATATGGTTCGCCACAACCGGCCGCAAGAAAAGATTTCTGGCAAGATTTCCCTTCCCTATTCCCCAGCACATCTATTCCTTGGATTCTCATCGGAGACTTTAATGAAGTGATGGACCAATCCGAAAAGAAAGGCGGCAGACAAGTCACCTATGCTCAAACCCAGCCTTTCCTTAATCTAATTGATCAGATGGGATTCTTAGACCTAGGTTTCCGAGGCGACCCTTACACTTGGACAAACAACCAGCAAGGCAAAGACAATGTCCGGGAATGCATAGATAGAGCTATGTCAAACCAACAGTGGAGAACTGCCAACCCTCACGCGGTAATCACTCATTTGCCACGAATAACTTTAGATCTTGCCCCCATACTTCTACAAATCAAAGCCCTGGACTGGCAAGGAAACAAGAACTACAAATTCGAACATTTATGGCTATCTCACCCGCAATTACAGCAAGTGGTCACCTCAGCTTGGGACAAAATGCATTACTCAGACCCCTCCTTAAATCTCCAACTGAAGCTCATATCAGCCAGCGAAACCCTGGCGGAATGGAATAAGGTAACCTTCGGCCATTTACCTACTCTAATTAAAAAATCAACCGCCAAAATCAAGCAGGCACAACACCAATGTGCTACGCAGACGGGCACAGCGCTGGACCATTGGCTCCTCCAAGAAAAACAGCTTCGCATAAATCATCTCACCCTGCTAGACTGCCATGCAACCTACTGGCAATAAAGATCTAGAATACAATGGTTGCAATCGGGAGACCGAAACACAATATTTCTTCACACCAAGGCTACAATTCATCGAAGATGCAACAACATCCAACAACTCCAAGATCAACAAAATAATTGGATCCATGATAAGGACGCAATCATCAAAATTATGCTAGATCACTTCACCGATCAATATACAGCACCAAGTACAAGAATTGGTGACCATTTGTTTGAAGACATTATCACGAGGCTAACCCCTCAACACTGTTCTCTTCTTACTTCAGAGGTAACCCCCGAGGAAATAAAAAAAACGCTATTTTCCATCGGATCTGAATGTTCCCCGGGACCAGACGGCTACACTAGCAGATTCTTCAAAGTTTTCTCGGAAACAACCCGGATACAGCTAATTGATATAGTACGCATCTTTTTTAACTCCCTTAACATACACCCACTCATGAACCACACTAACCTCACCCTTATCTCAAAAGTAGATCACCCCTCTAAACCCTCTCAATACATACCAATAGGACTATGCAATGTCACTTACAAAATTATCTCAAAAATCTTAGTCAACCGCTTAAGACCTCTTCTCCCCTTCCTCATAAGCCCCTACCAAAGTTCCTTTGTGCCCCAAAGATCTATTCATGACAACATAGCAATCGCCGGTGAGCTTTTCCATTATATAAAATCATATATATATCCGAACCAAGGATCCAAAAGTGGCTCTCAAGCTTGACATCCAAAAAGCTTATGACTCTTTAGATTAGGGATTCATCAAACGAGCGTTTACCAAAATGGGTTTCCCACAACTCTTTGTGGACTACATCATGTTATGCATCACCACAGTAACATATTCAGTCAACATCAATGGCACTCCGCACGAGTACATCACCCCCACTAGAGGAATAAGGCAAGGTGATCCCCTCTCTTCTTATATCTTTATTATATGTACAGAAATCCTCTCAACAAATTTGGGAAACCTAGAAGCGCAAAAAAAGGTAGAGGGACTGCACATCTCTCAAAAATCCCCCCCCCCCCCCCAATACTGTATCTCATGTACGCGGATGATCTATTAATAACATATAAAGCAACAATAGAGGGCACATACTATCTCAAGCACTTACTTCAAGCTTACAGTACCTCAGCAGGTCAACATATCAATACCTCAAAATCAACAATAATACATCACCCAAAGCTCGAACAACATCAGGTAATCGAACTTCAACAAATTTTTGTCATGCCAACAACTTCAAACCCACCCACATACCTAGGAATGCAACTCAAACAAGGAAGAACATCTCAACATATTTTTGCCCCCCTTCTTCAGCGACTAGCTCGAAAAGCAAAAGGATGGATGATGAAATGTCCAAATCAGGCAGGAAGATTAGTTCTCATTAAAACTTCTCTCACACCTTCAGCCAATCATCTTATGCAAACACAATTACTACCAGCTCATATCCACCAAAAAATGGATCGCATAACTAGAGACTTCTTCTGGGAACACGCGACTCAACCGTAAGGAAACTTCATCCAATAGGATTTGATAAACTCATCAAACCTAAATCAAAAAGAGGATTGGGAATTCGAAGCAGCAAAGAGCATAACAAGGCCCTCCTTATGAAGAGAATCTGGAACATACATGAGAAACCAAACTCTATAGTGACCTCATTGTACAACGAAAAATACCTTAAAAATCAACCAATCCTCTAAAACATCCCTCTTCCTCCCTCGTCCACAAGCCCCCTATGGAGGAATATGGCTTCCCTCATACCAACCCTAAAAAAACATCTCTTTCACCAGATAGGAAACGGCTTCACCACCCCCAATCCAAGCAAACTGGATCCCTTAGTTCGAAAATAACATAGACCCAACACTTTTCTACCCCATACAATCAGTAGATGATATCATTGACCCATTAACCCGGTTTTGGAACCACGAAAAGCTGAGCATCCTCCTACCAAACACAGTGCAAAGAATCGTCAACCTTCACCTTCCACATGAGAACCAGCCGGATAGAATAATCTGGCCCTTCACAAAATCAGGAAAATATACGACGGCTTCAGGATACAAATGCCTAACAGACATTTCATACCAATTGCAGCACAACCCACCATCCCCTCCAACCAACTTCATATGGACGCTCCTCTGTCCACCAAAAGTACAGTTTTTCTTGTGGAAAACACTTAACGAGGGTTTACCAACCCTCAAACCACTCAATCACATCCGCCTCACCAACTCCAAAATTTCCCCCCAATGTAATTCGGACCCGAAAACTGCTTAGCATATCCTGTTACATTGTCCAATCGTTATGGATTCGTGGAACCTGCTACTTCCCTTCATATCCACTCCACAGAGCACCCACCAAGGAATACCCACTTCAATAAACCCACAAACATCTATATCCCTACTTCTTCAGGATAAAATCGGTAACGAAACCACCACCACATTCTACTTTCTCTTCTGGTCCCTTTGGCTAGCTAGAAATGACGTCGTATACAACCAAAAGCAAACGAACCCAACAAACATACTCCAAATGGCTACCCTCCTACAACAGGATTACATCTGGGCTCAACAGAACCTCCAACCGGTGCTACCAGGAATGCAATTGTAAGGACCCTCAAGCTCGTCAACGCTATTTGACTGGTCTAGCGATGATCAAGAGACGATTTACCCGCTAATGGCTCGATTAGTTAATATAGATTTTAATTAATAAAAATTAATCTAACAACTATTTAGATACAAAATTAGTACCATTGGTTAGATCTCGAAAAGTTACGCGCAATGGGATACTCGAGCGTGTCATTCAGATACCGGACAAAGAAGATATCATCAAATAAGTATGAAGGGCAAAATAGACTTTTTGCAGTGGACCGACCTGGCTGCCCATATCCAAGTGATGGGTGCCTTTATCATTTGTCGTTGGTCTTATCCCCAGACCGAGAAGATAAATTCGATCTGTTTTCTTTTTCTTCTTCATTCTATTTTCCTTCTTCTCTTTCTTCTCTTCTTCTTGTTCTTCTTCTGTGGGTGGTTTGAGGATCGAAACTATGAATTATGTGATCGAGATATGAGAGGAAATATTAGGTAATGATTACTGGTGATGGTTTTGAAGATGAATTATCGTTGGATGAAGAAGAAATTACGGAAAAGATGAATCAGAGTTAGGGTTTCTGCTGATAGAAGTTAGAATTCGATTTATGGGATGATTAAGAAGAATTGAAGGATGGGTATTGAAGATTATGAGTTGAAGAATAGGTAGTGATGTTGATTTGAAGATACAATTCTAAAGAAGTTAAGAAGATCGAAGTTAGGGTTTCTGGAAGAAATCAAAGATGAATTAGAAGATGAAATTGATGTTTTAAGAAGGGAATTTGAGATGGGTTTTAACAGTTTGAGTGAATTAGGGTTCTGATGAAGAGTAATTAGGAATTGAAGAAGTCAGGGTTATGAATCTGAGATTGATTGAAGCTCGTGTTTGGAGCTGTTGAAGAACTGGGGTTTGATTCTCGTATCAAGAAGGTGATGAAGTTATTATTGGTGCTGATTCAGAAGACCTATCATGAGGTAATTGATTTCTCAATAACTTGGTAAAGTATTTATGTTCTGTTTTGAGTTTGTGAGATTGTTCATGATAGAAGAGTTAAAAGAATTTACTGTATATGGGAGCTATAAATCATTGGTAGTGATGTTGTTGAACCAGTGGTGGTTTGAGCTAGATTTATCATATTGAGAATGATGGATGAATGGTTTGTAGATGAAAGAATTGTAGATTGGTGGTGGTGGTTGTCTTAATATGGAAATGGTGGTGTGTTAGTGTTGTCTGTGATGTTGAAACTACAGGGGACATCAGTGAGTGGATGTGATACAGTGAAGTTATGAGATTGTCAAATGAACTAAGAATTGAGATACATAAAGAAGAGTTAAAGTTTGTTGGTGGTTTAGGTTAAGGAGAAGATGTAGATACAAATGTAGAAGCTGTAACTGATATGGCAGTGTTGTTGTTAATCTTTGATTGGGTTTACCTTAGATGAATGCTTTAACTGTGGTGGTGATGTAAGGTGCAGGGATGGAATGAGATGGTGCTGGGGTTGAGGTCTGATGGTGTAGATGTGTATGTGAATGGTGCTGTTTTGTTGGCGGCAGTTAATGGAGCATGAATGAATAGTGTAGGTCTGGAAAGTGAAATTGAGAGTGATGAAGATTGTTGAGGGTTGATTAAACAGAGTTAGTGGGGTGGTGTTAGTTTTAAGAAGATTTGTTGGCTGGAGTCAAAGAAAAGAATTCAATTGTTTAGTGAAATCAAATTGAGTTGCAGTTGTGGATTAGGATTGTGTTGAATTGTAGTTGAGGATGATATGTATGGAATGCAGAAGTTGATGTTTATTGTGGAATTGAATTGATGAAAGTAAGTCATGGGTTACCTGAGGGTTGTGTGCATAGAACAAGAGTTACAGAATGGATATCATAAGTGGTGGTGGTGATGTTGCCTAACTGGTTGTTTTGGGTTGAGCTTTGTAGATGGTGTCTCAGTGTGTGGTTAAGCCGGGGAGTACTGAGTTGTTGGGGTTATTTGAATGGGAGAGAGTGTTCCTGAAAGCTTGAATTAGTTATGAGTTAGACCTGCAGGTGTATGTAGTTGAGTTTGGTGGGGATTTTAGAGTTGCAGTAGTGTTCGCTGTAAAGCTTGGAACTGCCGAACTGCAGGTAGGCTATTGTTGTATTTGTAATTTGTTTATGAAGTTTTAAATTGAGAATTGTATTGATTTATAGAATTCTGTTTAAATAGAAATTATAGTTAAAGAGTCTTAGTGTGTTGCACAATGACTGTGCATTAGTGTCCTTGGCCTGTGTAATGGCTTGTGCCAGAACCCTGTTACCAGTCAGATGTCTGACTGATTTAGACTCACCTGACTTGGTTATCTGACTGAGTTGACTCAGTGACTGGACCTGACCAGACTTGACTCGATGGACTTGACCGATTTGACTCTGTTGACCGTAGACTTGACTAGATCTTGACTCTGTTGACTGACGTTAACTGTTAGATGACCTTGACAGTCACTTTGACCGTTAATCACCGTTAGTTGACTTTGGTGGACTTGGGCTTAGAACTAGTTTTCCTATTTTGATAATTTGACCACTTGTGATCTGAATTAGCATTTGGTTCATTCTACAAAGTTGTAGATATTCATAAGACTTAGCTAATAAACTATATAATCAACTTAATTGGATTAGTAAACTCTTAGTTATGCTAAAGATAGATAATAAAAAGGTGTAGAACCATAAAAGGACTTAGAACCATTAGATAGACTTGTATGATTCTTGTATGAGCCATTTTGGCTAGATTCTTAGAGTTCTTGTGTGATTAACAGTTAGTTATTAACAACGATCGATTCAAAGGATGAACCAGTGGATCGTGGATCTCGAGGTAGGCGTGGCTTGTCATCAAAATAGGTGGGAATACATTTAACTCTTTTGTTATCATTGTTGTTTCTTTTACAAAAGTCTTTGTTTAACAAACTCATGCTTTGTTTGATTGTACATTCCATGCTTTGTTTAATTTGTAGTACGATTGTTCTGTTGATTCTTTTAATCTTTCCATGGTTTGGAAAGGACTTGTAATGTTTGTTTGTCATATGAATTGTTATGGGAAATAAGAATTTCCACTTGTGGTATATAGGATACGCTCCTTCGCATTTATACCTACTTACTTTCAGCTTTTATGCTTATTCGGTGCGGAATTGGCATCAATATTATTATTCGGTGTGGAATTGGCATCAATATTATACATTGTTTGAAGGAGTTTGTCCATATGCATGTTTGTTTATGTCACTGTTTAATGTTTCGGAAAACATGTATTGTTTTCCAAATCTTGCTTATGATTACTTGAAATTTAAATGTTATTTCTACTGGGCACCCCTTTTAGGGATGATGTGCTCACCCATTCCCACTTTCAGTTTCAGAGACAGATTAGAGTTGCGCAGCGGAAGTTTCGAGGAGTTGAGTCCGTTAGTTGGTTGACTTCGGATATGTTTATTATGTTGTATGTTAGATTTGTAAACCAAATGACTATTGTATATATGTATCATTTGAGAGGAGTTTTTGTATATATATATTTCAGAGCGGGGCTAGTTTTTGGGTTAATTTTTGTAGCAGATTTCTTAATTGATTGCTTAAGTGAATGATTTACATTCTTAGTGCCTCTTTATTTAGTTTAATCTCTTGGATTAGTCAGCTGCTAGTTTTGGGGGCGCTACAACAATCATCTACAAACATTATGCATCAGATCCCCAAGTCAATCACAATTTTAGTAGGATAGAGTAAACCCCACGTGGACTGGATCAAAATCAACAGAGATGGAGCAGCTAGAGGACATCCGGGACTGGCAGGAGCGGGAATTATTTGCCGAAATGAAAATGCTATCACAATCTTAGCAATTGCACAACCATTAGGGATAACAACAGCGCTCACTGCCGAAACATGGGCCATGCTCGTAGCGTCAAGAACAACTACAGATCGAGAATGGCCAAAGGTGCAATTCGAAACGGACTCGGAAAATCTTCTAAGGTTTTTAACCTCGACAGTCGAACCACCTTGGTACATAACCAATATGATAGGAGAAATCAAGCTTAGATTGACCCAAATTCCGCATTGCACCATAAAACATATTTACAGAGAAGGAAATCAGGCGGCATACGGTTTAGCAAACCAAGCTGTAGATGACAGTACAACTGGAAATCTGTCCACAACAATCTGAGACCATAAAACACCATCGTGTATTGGTCTTATTGTAAAGGCAGACTCTATGGGTACAAGTTACCCTCGTGTTATTTCTTCCTAACTTTAATACAAATTCATGCTTCAAAAAAAATAATATATATATTAAAGAAAATTTTCAACCTATACTGGGAGCCTACTGTCGTACAAAAGATCTCCAAGACAATTTGGTTCATTAGCAAAGTAGCCAAATTCGAGACCAAACAACAGTATAAGCTTTAATTTGTCGACAATTGAAAAAAAGGGAAATTCCTGATCTACTTCTCTTTGAGTGTGAAGTCTATTTTGGTGGGTGTATTTACATTTTTTTTTAGTATAAGTCTAAGTGTTATGATCATTCATGATTCAAAATGCAAGATCAAAGCAGCTGCTTGAACGTCTAGTTGTATCAAGTTCTCTGCACCCAACCATTTGGCGTAAAGAAATTTCACTTCTTTGCCCAACTATTGGGCTCGGAGAATCTGAGCCAACATATTTGTTCTGATTAGGGGTGAGCAAAAAGTCCGGAACCGCGGATTTCATCCGTATCCGTCCGCAAAATTGCGGGTGAAACGCAATCCGCAAGATCTATGGGCCGGACACGGATTGAATTCTCAAATCCGCACTTTTAACGGTTTGGTTGCGGTTGGATTTTGAAATCCGCGGATTCACCCGCACCGTATAATCATTTGAGGATGCTTAATCAAATTGCTAATGGAAAATTTCAAGGGAAAATATGCATTATCATTTTGACAACAAGCGACTGACTTCTTTAACCATCTTAAAGGAGATACAATCATTTGGATAAGTTAATTAGTAAGACAATAAATATGGCACTAAAGGAAAAACAAGGAATGCGAAGTTTTAAAATGTAGGCAAAGTCAGTACCTGTACTAAGTACTAACGGAAAGAGAGAGGTAGACTCTGTTGCCAAAAAAAAAATTGGGACTATCATTTTGACATTTAGCTTTGAAAGTGCCATACATTATAAGATGTCAGTTGTTAGGAGGTGTTTTATGGAGGGTGTCAAAGAATTGGGAAACTTATGCTTATTTCCAGTAGAATGAAGGATTGCATTTAAGGGGAAGTTGAACATTACTGACATACGTACATTACTTGCAGGACGATTGTTTATGCCGTGTAGTAAGATCTTGATGTAGATACAGTGAACAATTTTCTTAGTTGTCTGCTGATCAAAATCAATCAATATTTAATACACAAAGATGTGGGTATAAAACTGTTTGGAACTCTTGTATGTAGAGGTTCGACCTTAGCTTTAGTGGAAATTATTGTCAATGGAGTAGAAGAATATGATATTGTTAATGGAGTAGAAGAATATGATAACAGCTTTAGTGGAACTCTTGTATTTTGAGGTTCGACCTTAAATTCACCAATCCGCGGTTAATCCGCATCCGGCCCTTATCACCTGTTGATCTGCGGATGTCAAATCCGTGGGTGATTGGACCGGACACGGTTGGATTTTCCAAATCCGCAACTTTGACGGTTTGGACGCAGATGACCCCTAATCCACAACTTTGACGGTTTGGACGCGGATATCCCCTAATCCGCATCCGTCCGTCCGTTGCACACCCCTAGTTCTGATGATCCAGCAGCTCCACACTTTTGTCCCCAACTATTGGGCCCAGATATAGACTTACATAGCTCATAATTCAAGTTGACATTATTATCGTCTACTTCATCATGACCGACAGACTGTTGATTGATTGGATTCAATCTCATTTTATTTTATTCTTACCATTTGACTTCCCACAACGGATAACAAATTTTTATTTTATACACAAGAATCTGTTTCTATCTGTTTGATTTACATAAGAAATTTGAGAGAAGAAAAGGTATTATAATACATACAACAGACATTCTCCAACACTGAAGATTTTACACTTCAAACCGAAAACTTCAAGGAAGTGCAAAGAGACAGAATGACCAGAACCAACACATGTCAGTTTATCCAACGGATCTGGTAAATCATAAGCACAGTGACCTACTGCTTTTGCTCGATAAAAAATCCAATTGTGCCCACCTGACAGGTTAATAAAAGTAGCTCAGAGTTATGAACAAAAAATTACAGTATAAGAGTGCTATTATGAGTGCAATTACTAGTAAAAATATCAAGAGCTAGCCATGTGTTTCAAGTTTAACAAGGATACGGTAGCAAACATTGTGAGCATTAAGTGAGTTTTGTCTCAAGTGTTAGACCAAAAGCCTCATAGTATGAGTTGCTTGGACTGAAAATCATTTTAGCTGCAAAGTTCAAGGCAAGCATTTTTTTTTACCATTTGACTTCCCACTGGGCATAAAGAAACACACAAAGTAGGATTCAAAGAGCAAGGTAGTTGACAAGAATGATGATAGTGAACAAACTTAATGTAACAAGGATTCCTGCTGCCTAAACAGTTATATCTACGTCTAGTCTTTTCATGACTGCATGCTAGCAAATATCAACACCATGGCCTAAGAATTGCTGTAAAGCATATGACAAGAAGACTTATTTGCTTCCAGTTGTGACTAAGAAATGCAAAGATAAGAAAAGAAGCTGCCATTTAACTTACCCATCTGAATGACTTCAAATTATCCTCGCTTTCTAGAAGATCCACCTCTTACGGCCTTTATACTTTGAGAATCTTTAAAGCAAACAAAGTGAATGAGAGTGGTCCCATTAGGATAGACAGCAAAAACACTGGCTCCTATTTTCTTGTGGCAAAGGTAGCATGTGCTATCGCTGTTAATCTTCACCACAGCTTTTCGTTGATCGTAAAGCTCTTGTTTCACCTATTTAACAAACTTGAATTATATACTGGAGAGGAAATCAGCATGATTTGAGTGAATAATCAGTACCATCAAGTGGCTCCTAAATTACGTTTAGTGGATCTCAACAAAGTCTCAAAATTTTAAAACCAGATAGTACAATTTCAAGTTTTAAAAACTAATATTCTGACTGAACTCAGAGTTGTTTAACACTGATCTTATAAACCGCGGAGACGTCGTCACCGCACGCGCCTCACGGGTTTTAAAAACTAATATTCTGACTGAACTTACACTAACCTGTAAGTTCTCATTGTATCTCAAGCTTCTGATCACTGAAAAGTTGCGATGATTTTCACTAGATTTCTTCACAATTGGCTCCAGAAATGTAAGCAGGTTCTGTTCACAGAAATTGATCCACGTCATACGAAGGAAATTTAAAGTGAAATCAACAATAAAGGGGTAATTCTCTGGAAAAGATGCTATAACCTAAACTAGGCTTTGTTCAATTATCATCCTGTACCTTTGGTGAACTTAAGTAATAAGATTCTGCTCTACATTAAATTCCTCACCTGTATCTTTGTCTCTTTTGGTAAGAGTTTAAGAGCCTGAGCTCCATTAATTTTATCCCATTTTTGGCCCAACAGGTTTAAGGCTTCATCCAGCATAATTGGACCACCTTTTTGGTTTGGCTCATCTCCGTCGTTATCACTTCTTCCACTATCGATGCTGCTGGAACTGAATCTTAAATCCTCTGCACTGTCAATTTGGGCAATTTTTTTAACAATACGACCAACTTTAGCTTTTGTAGAACCAACCTTGTGGTTGACCCCAGTACTTTGAGGTAAATCTACATCCATGATGCTGTTTTCGAACTCCTTTGTCGTTCTTACAGGATTAAGATATATTTGCAGGAGTGTCAGATAGATGTTACTCGACGGTTTAGAAGCACGTTGGCTCTGTGAAGCTTCGTAAACACGGTCGCAGTAAGCCAGTGCAAGCTCAGGAACATGAAGCTACAATAAGTATCACCATGAGTGGATATTAATCACACGAATCCGGCATAAAGAATGACAAGCCCTATTTGTGTACTTAAGCATTTTGCAGATTTGATTATATATTCAAATATTTGCACAAGTGCATTAAATTGTAAGAACCAGAAAGACTTCAACTACCCTAAAATTCTATTGAGTGGAGTAACTGTTACAAAAATAAGAAGTGGGGTGACATATTAAGATAAAAGGTAAATAAGCGTCTTCTTATCAATTGGAAGCAAGGTTAATTGTCTTGTGTTGGAATAAAAAAATTACCTTCTGAACATAAATAGACAAAGCAAGCTGGTGCTGATTCATCATCCCTAGCAGAATTGCACGTTCCTCATATAAACCGTCTGGAGGAAGGCGCTTTAACACAGCTTCAGAGGTATATCCAGAATTTTTTTCTAAAGCAGATAGTAGCTTTTTTCGTATAGGGGAATAAGTTTTCTCATCCCATTTCTTTTGAGTCTTTAGGTCTGAATACCAGTTAAGTACCTCTGAGAGATAGAGTTGGACCTGCCATGCTAGCTCTTATTAGTTCACACTTCACAGAATGGAAAAAGCAGAACACGCCCTCAGATTATATACAAGAATAAGCAACAGAACTGTTATCTAATCATGTTTCTTTAAGGGCCGGTTTTGCAATTATGGTCCTTCTATACAAAGACCATTGGTTACTCTACCATGTCATGTTTCTGGTGGACTCAGCTTGTGTCTAGTTCTACTGTCATCTGTTTATGCAAAACCAGCACTCTTCTATGCCATGTTAGATGTTACTTATTGGTACTCTAGATGGGAGGCTACAAGCAGAAAATAGCTGTCCTACAGAAAACCAAACGAAGTCACTTGACCCATTCCTTAGATAGATTAGTTGAAAGAAGGGAGTAATCACCAGTTCATTCCGCAAATCTGAGGAGATCTCACTTTCGTTCACTGAGATTAAAAGCTCCAAATATGTACCCTGCATGTTTGGTGCATGCTGTTTCAAGTATGAATTCACCAACTCAGCCTGGATATTTCCAGAAGATAAGAGCTTGATTGTTTGTGTTGGGCAGCTTTCTAGAACACGCATTGAGTATTCCAAAACCAGAATTGGATCAGTTGAACAAAGAGGCTGCAAGAAAGAGAATTGATTCAGAAAATTTTACATTCGACAATTTCTTCGTCCTTCAACTCCAAATAAATCTTTGAGGTTTCAAATTAAATTGGCAATCAAGGTATTTGATACAACGAAATTAGTGACAGATCAATGCGCATACCTTCAGATATTCAATAATCATTTCAGGTTTAAACTTTTCAAAAAGCTCAGATCTTGGTTCTGCTGGATTTGGTTCTTCAACTAATTGACTTAGAAGCTTAAGAGCTTCGTGATGCATATCATGGGACTTGTAAAGTTCTAACAATTCAGAATGGTATTTCCTTTGCTGCAGGAACTCTTCGCATATTTTCACATCACAATAATTTAGGCCTTTTAGAAGATCTAGTAAGGCTGAAGTCTGCGCTGTAAGAACCATAACTTGGAGAAGTGCAGTATCCAGTATAGTTGCCATTTCCCTAGCACCTAAGCTGGCTTGGATTTGATGACGGCTCTGAGAATAAAGAAAATAGCACATGTTAATATAACACACTCTTGACAAATTCCTCTAGGTTATGTAGATTTGTAACACAAGCTTGACACTTTATGAAAGTTCCTCTAGGTGTTTGTTCGCCTTTTCCTCGTGCACACTGGTAAATCTTCCTAGTCACTGGTCAAAAAAAGAAGAAAAGATGCATAATTTAATGATAAGATGCAGGGATTTATACCTTGCTTGAATTCTTTGCTCTACCAGAACGGTGTGATCTATTGCCATACTCCATAGCATCGGAGACAACTTCCTCTGTTACTTCAAGGGTTGCCTTCTCAACTATTCCATACCTTTTATTATGCAAAAACTTAACCAGAGCCATGAGAACATTATAGCCCAAGTTTGGGGATTTGACCGTCATTCTTTTATCAGAATCCACATGAGATAGGGATGATGGCGAGTCCATCTCCTGTGATGCATCTGACAGAGCCGGAAAGAGATTAGAAGCATCTTCTACCAAGTCAACTGCTATCTGAGGGTCACTGATAGAGATTGTCTTCGGAAGAACAATCGATGGATATAATGCAAGTACATACGTGATATCCACCGAGGATGCCAAAAACTGATCCATGGCTTCATCATAGCTCTCATTATCGAACAAGTAGTGCCCATATCTGGCAAATATCAACACAAGTGAAGTTAGAAGGACATATCGAATATAAGTGCATTAGGAAATCGCTGAAGAATGTCTCGACTAAATGGTGGATAATATCACTTTTAAGGGTCAAATAATCACCGAATGTGAATAGAATCTTCCTTTGCTAGTCGAAGCTTAATATCTTCCGGTGGGAGCAGCTTGCATAGAGCCAAAGCCTCCTCAAAATTACTAGATGCTGTCAGTTGAACAATCTGCATTTTGGAAAGGTAAGATTGAAAAAGAAAGAGTATTATCAGTACACAAAGATGAAAGCATAGATGTAAGGACGATACAGACAACTTACGGAAAATGCCACAAACCAAAATGTATTGAGAAGTAACGAAAAACACAATGTTTAAGAGAAACTCTAGTTAAATGCAGGTTCATTATGTTAGAAGACTACCATCACTACAACCACAAGAGAGTAGAAAAAATTAAATGAAAACCAAGAAAGGGCACAACTACATAGATCGTATAACACAGATATTTTGGACAGTCTGGCAAATTTTACATAAACGGTGAAAGAGTAACAAAAAGGAAAACCCCATTGACCATGATAAGTCAAGTTCTCATAATTTCTGGAAAAATGTATAAATGTTAGTGGATAATACCTGAGCACCAAGAGAAACGGGTAGCAGTCCATAAACAGAATTGTCCAATACAGCAAGTATATTGTTATTACTTTTAAGCAGATGAGTGTCACGGAGAACAACTGTCTGCACTAATGGATATGGAACTCGAAGTGATCTTATCTACAAATGAAAGCATTGGGGAAATTAGCGAAAATAACAGGCATGGGTACGACCTCATTAGTAACAAACGAAAGGTGCACGAACAACTAGATAGAGCACCTCAATATGTCTTGTTAAACGAGCTATTGCGTATTGCATGTGGATGACAACAGATATAGGAGCTTCAGACCAAGAAATGCGACCATCTTGAAGAAGCTTCCCATTTTGATCAACAAATACTCCAATGTTATCCTAAAAAGGAAACATACATTGAACATCAGCAATACTAACATAAATGATTTTATTCATCTTTCCCGAATGGGTAAAACAAGTGTAAGAACTAAACTGATGTTACTTTTCCATGAATCCTGTACTTGAGAAAAGCCATATATCCAAGCTCACTCATTTTAATCGAAATAGTCAGTGCTTTGTTTTAACGCCATATCACTTGCCTATATTATCAGTTATCTTCTGCTATCGTATTACACATCTAACAAGATCCCCTCAGTGACAACTTCTGCTTGTAGAAGATTAATATTTTCAAGAAGTTAAATGGGTCAAAGAGAAATCTCAACTGCTATAGTTCAACGAAAATTACCTTTCCCAAAAGCAGCTCACCAGATGGAAGAGAAACAACTAAAGGAGGGGCAGTTCTCCCAGACTGAAACACTTCAGTTAAAGCCCCGGTTGTGCTATTTAGTATCACATATTCCCGTCTAATCCCCAAACAAATATTATCACCAGACCATGCCATTGACTTCACAACATCAGGAACCCCAAAATCCTTCACCTCCACGAAGTTTTGTCCACCTAACCAAAATACATAAGTACTACACCATTGCTATATGAAATAGGGAAACATATGGAAAAAAGTTCACAGATCTACACTTTAGCTGTTGCCAAATAACAAGTAAGAGCTAGAGCATATCAAATACCGCATAATAAGTTCAATGGTGGAAACAAGATGGATCTCATGCTTGGCTATACGTTCCCAGCATAGTGTTTCAATGAAAACTCACCGTTCGTGTAAATTATTCTATAAGCATTGCATTCTCGGATTATTCTGACAACAAGATCCCTGTATTTCCACTCTTATCCAAAGCAATTGCATATAATACACAAGAAGTGCCATTGTGCTAAACAAAAACCGAAATGACCAAGACACGAGGTTAGTCTTGTTGAGTTGCGGCAGATACTAGTTTTCTGCAGGCTGCAGCATAAGTGATTCATGCTCCTAAGCGAGCCGGTTGCTTTGTAGCTTGTCATTCCAAAAGTACGTCAGTGCAAGTTTCTACTAATGTAAACATATTGGCCCTCCTACTAACTATAAGCACATTCTATGCCAACAACCAAGTGCAACTGAGGTATAAGAAAGTAGTTCACCAAAAACAGCAGTAAAATAAATAAATCAAAGTACCGAAATTACCCTCAAGTCTGAAAATGCAGACTCTTTTCTGCCGTCCAAAGCAAAGAAACCCTTTCTGATCATCCCAAGCAAACACCGACGCACCTTTGGCCTTCCCCAGAACACCAATCACCACTTCCAGATTTGGAAGTCGATGTACAGTAATCGATTCCGACAATGAAATCAATATATTTCTTGATTCAGACAATTCCATTGAAATCAAAGGTTTTTTCCAAAACCCTTTACAGGTTTTCTCAATCACATACGGTTCTCGTTTCAAATTACCCAGAGAATCAGATGATGACGATGTAGGTGACGATGGTGATGGTGATTCTGGTGTGTAGATTTTGAGTGAGTAATCATTGCAACCTAATAGAAGTTTAGAGTTGTAAATTGAAGCTGAAATGATTTTGTTTGGGCAATTTGTTATGAGTTGAAATGAATCATAAGCTGAGTGTACCATTTTTCTGGTGTGTAATTTTAGGGTTTTTCTCTGAGGGATGTGAGATTTTGAATTAATTGTGTGTTGTTTTTGGTATGACAGTAGAATATTGGAGGGAGCAGAAAATGGAGAAGAAAGGGAAAGGGAAAGGGAACTGTAAAGGTGTTACTGAAGTGTAAGATTAAGATTGATATAAGTATTTTGTTAGTACTCCTTGGTCGTGGAAAAAGGATATCACTATTTTATTTTTCATTTTAGTTTAAAAATGATGGAAAGTTGAAAAAATAATACTACATTCGATTTTGAAAAAGAGATATTATCATCTTTTTTATTTTATCTTAAAATTAGGTCAAACTAAAAACGGAGGAAGTAAGATTTCTTATAGGGGAGTAAAAGAAGAATGTGCAATTGGGGATACTAAAACTAATTGAGGGATATGTGCCGGCATGGTTTTTTTCAATGAAATCGGCATGGTCGATGGACTGCCGGCATTGAAAAACCATGTCGGCATATATCCCCCAATTAGTTTTAGTATCCCCAATTAATCCTTCTAAAAGAAGATGAAATCTGTGAACACCCTCAGGTCATGACAATTGCCCAAACATATTGTATATTTTAAAATTTTAAGGTATTTGTATGGTGGGCTCTTTAACGGCCAAATCTGATTACCAGGAACAAGCAAGTTGAAAGTTGCAAGTATCTGGATGGTGGGTAATTTAGCATCCACGTCAGGTTGCAAGCACAGTCAAAACGAAAGTTGCACGGTCGCTCCACTAACTAAGATAAAGAAAGTTAGAACAACCAGTCATTAGTTGAACAGCCAGTAAACTGCAGCGCATTTTATGGTGACTATTGCCGCTGTAGAGTATAGAGCCTATCAGCCTAAGAACGTCGCATGAGAAATTGTTTGAATAGACTTTCCAAAGAACCCTGTTTTACCAGGGATGCAATTTACTAATGACTATGAATGTCGACAGGCTTCAAATAAAGAAAGTTTCAATTATTGTCATCTCCAAGATGCATTACGACACTTTCTGTGTTTTTTTTTGTTGGATGGATGTGCATCATGCTTGGGTGTGTCCCAGATTATAGACGTATTAAATCTTAATAATAGTAACTATGCCCAACTCCAATAATGTATTAAAAAGCTAAGATGACACGATTGAACACCTTTCCCATGATATTGATTTTTTATTACTTCCGTTTGAGTCATTATAATATCTAACAACACACTCAGAATACCTGCAGTCATGAGTTGTTGTCAAATTGCCAAACCCATATTTGGCATTTTAGTTTAGCAATTTGGTTTCAAGCGTGGTGGTGGTGGACTGACTGCCCAACAGAAAGGGGGTTTAAAGCCGCGTGTGAAGATCACACGGCATCATTACATGTGTTCCATAAAAACGTTATTGATAAACCCGTGTTCTGCAAACGGATTCTATAAAACCGTGTGGAGATGGACGTTATTTGAAATTGCGTCAAAGATCCGTTAACTTTTACATAGTTTGTAAAAACATAATTTTTATTATTTCCTCCGTTTCAAAATAATAAGCTGGTTTGTGTGCATTAACTCAAAACGCATTTATAAATGACGTCGGTGTTCAAACGCATTTATTAAAAGCGCTAACTCAAACGCATTCTATAACCACATCTCAGCTTGACGCATTTACTAAACCCGTCTCACTACGAGACACTAATTATGACGGCATATATCCACTTTCCCACGTTGTTTATGGTAGCTTCCATCTAACCATCTAGTTATTATCCTCGTCTCGCCAAATTGATTTGCCACATTTGGCATAGCAAATTAGAAATCTAACAATCTAGCGACTTTACCTCCCCTGATTGTGCCTAGTTTCTTTCTGCCAAACTTTGGCTTTTGACTCCAACGTTCCGGACGCTCCCAAGCCACAAGAGTTGGTGTCTTCTGTGTTACATCACATTTTTGAAGCTCAACAAATGAGAACTCGAGCGAGAGAAAAAAAAAAGAAAAGAAAAAGCGATGAGGTTTTGGTTTCCTTCACTTGTAGATATTTCATTGTCGATCTAATGTTTTGATGCAAATGCGGAGCCATCTTCTATCCCCTTTCATCTGCATTCAATTTTGTAGCTGAATATTTGAGGCCAAGAGCAGTATCAATCACATGTCTCTATTTGAATTCGATTTTTCAACACATTATCCCAATTCCCGCCACTAGGGGTGAACATGGGTATTCCAACCCACCAATTCGACCCAATGCACCCGCAATTTAGTGGATGGATACCCAATTTGCTAATGGGTGGATTGGACATGGATCTATTTTTTTTGAAAATCCATCAAATATCAAATCGGGTGTGGATGGATGTCTAGAAATTCATTAAACACCAGCACCCGCTAGGTTAAGGGTATTTTTAGAATTATGCAAGATGTGAAGGTAATTTATACGCATTTGTATATCTACTTCGCATTGTTCATCTATGGAAATTTTAGTTTACACGATCGGCCTAGTAAATCACGGAGAGGGATTAGTTAAACATGTGAAGATATTTATCTAAGAACGATTTAAGATGTTACAAATTATTAATTAAATTAAACACGCGTAACTTTTTGTGGGGTGTTGCGGAAGAAGGAAATTAGTTTGGATAGCTTGGACCAAAATCTGCATGTCTAAAGAGAATGAAGGGTTAGGAGTGAAGGTCTTGAGGACTACTAATCAATCTTTATTGGTTAAGTTTAAGTGGTTTTGGAGATACTCGAAGAACAAAAACAGTCTTTGGAGGAAAATAGTTAACCAAAAGTTCAAGAGGAATACAGAGTTGTTGATGCTGGATGTTGATAACAAGCCTCAGTGTAGAAGTTTATGGAAGAATGTAGTGAATATGGTTCCCATTGTTCAATCCATGGCACAATTTATGGTAAGAAATGGCAAAGAGATTAGGTTCTGGATGGATAAATGGTTAGATAGAGGGAGATTGCAAGACTTGTTCTGCGTCATCTATAAAGCTGTTAAAGCGAATGATGCGAGTATTGTTGATATGATTGTGGACAACAGATGGAAATGTGAATTCACGAAGGCGTTGAATGCGAATGAGCAGCTGGAATGGGATTTGCTGAGACGTGATGTTTCTCACGTACCTAAAATTGTAGAAAATGATGATGAATTGGTTAATATGGAGAATTTTAGTGCACAAAAATGTTATGAAGCGTTGGAAGGTAATTTAGATGCTTGCAACTTCAACGAACCCTTGTGGAAAGTAATTATTCCCAATAAGGTAGGCTTCATTCTTTGGGCTTGTTTTCATGATTCGCTTCCGACTAGGGACATGTTGGCTCATCGCGGCATAGGCATTGAAAGTGATTTGTGTGTTATTCGCAATGATGAAAAGGAGATATCAAATCATATGTTGTTGCACTTAGGGGTGTACATGTCCGGTTTCGGTTCGTTTTTTTCTCAAACCAAAACCGAAACCGTTACTCCAGGTTTTTGATTTTCCAAATCAAAACTGTGCCATTAACTGACGGTTTCGGTTTTTAGTTTTACCGTTGGGTTCAGGTTTTACCATTCGATTTCGATTTTAACATTAGTTTGTCAGTTTCATGTAAATGACAGTTAAAGAAAAATACACAAAAAATTGAAAGACTAAAATATAGTTACACATAAAATTGCATACTAAAATTATATAAAATTAAATATAAACATTTATAGATTAAATCTACACATAAGGTAAATCTAATGGTTGATATTATTCACATCAAAGCTAATCGGGTTTACCGTTGGTATTCGGTTTGGTTATTACATCAAACCGAAACCGTTACTCTTGGTTTTTATCTTTTTAAACCAAAACCAACCATTAGTAAATGGTTCGGTTCGGTTTTCTCCTAATTGGTTTAGTTCAGTTCGGTTTTAGCAGATAAACTTTACCATGTCCAGCCCTAGTTGCACTGCTCCTACTCTTTTGAGATTTGAGATTATTTCATTAAGGCTTTCAAGATTTCTTGACCTATGCCAAGAACTTTGTTCTAGTTTTTTGAAGCATGGTCGGTGAATGTGGCTTCATGGTAGAGGTAAAGAGGTGTGGAAGATTATCCATATATTACGCTATTTGTTGGATTTTGTGGAAGGAGAGAAACGAAAGAGTGTTTGGAGGTCATCAAAAAAGTGCATTAGAGACTATAGATTTTGTGAAACAACTTGTTGTTTTATGGTCTTGTGACACCAATGCTTTCAAATTTATTACCCCTAATCTCATTTGGAGACATTGGGAGGATCTTATGAGGGAGTGATTTGCGTTGTATTTTGTAAAGTTTTTTTTCCTTTTAATATAGCCTTTTCTTCAAAAAGAAAATCTTACTTAAATAAAAAAATTAGGTAGAAATTAACGTTCAATCCCATATTAGTTGTTTTGGACACTCTAGTTGGCCGACCAAAGGGAGGCCTTCTATAGGATGAGAAATATGCATCTGTCCGTCACAATGTTTATGCAGCAAATTTCAAATCAGACTTTTCATTTCCAAAATCTCATCAAATTGAGATCCAACTTTACATAATCTTAAAAATTGACTACAAATTGCCTTCCATAATAATCAAAGACACAAATTATCTGTTCAAAGTTCTTGAAATTACGCATTACATTGATCGTAATCGATCAATTTCAGATCATTTTTGTTAAAAAAAAAAAAAAAAAAAAACTCCACTTTTAACAAATCTACCTAAACGAATGAATAACAACATCATAGGTTTCAGATTTCATTCAAAAGGAACAAAAAGACTCTCCATATCAATAATTTAGTCTTTTATTTCGGTCGATTTCGATAAAAATCGCAGGTGAAACTGAATTTCCCCCCCTGCAAAAACAGAGCACACATACAGTGATTCGGATATTTCGCGGTTAAGAAGAACACGGGTACGGTTCTGGTAATCCGACCGATTATTAACACCCGACCCAAACCGACACGTTATACTTGCCCGAACATTTTTTTTTTCTTTCTTTTGTGCCGACACATATACAATCAAACCTACAGATTTTCAGTTCAAATTTTTCCCAAAAAGTCATTACATCGACTGGATGATTTGGACTCTAAACAGTTGCAGTAGCAGAAAAACGGGCGAAGAAGATGACGGGTCGGGTCGATTCAAACCCGAACCAAACAATAAGAGTGCCTAAATTCTTCCAAAAAAGAAAACAAAAATTTGATCGAATCAAATCAATTACAAAAACCAAAATTGTCAGTTTCATAAAATTAATCAAATTAGAACCATTTTACAAGCAATCAAAACCATTTTTATTAGAGTCTCATATGATTGCAACAAACCCATGTACCGAATTGACCAATTACCTGATCTAACTCGATCAATTTTCACTGTTCTGGATCAGTTACCCACTCAACGAGTCACCCATTTTCTCAAATCTCATTTTCTTCTTCAATTTTAATCCAAATCTTCTTCTCTCATTCTTCATAAACCCAAAAAATAAAATCAGAAACCCATATCTTCAAATCAAAAATCAAAGCTCTGAACTTCTCCCTTTTTTATCCAAAAGGGTTTCCTCCCTTAATCACTTTAATCACCACCAACCAATGAGACAAGAAAAACAAATTAAGCTTTAAATTTACGGATTAAATAAAAAGAAGCAGCAGCAAGAGTATTACATTTATGACATTTCATAAAGAAACGGGGAAAACCAAAGAAGTTGAAGAATGAGTTGGTATTTACTTGTTAAAAACAAGACGAGAAAACCTAGGCTTACAGCATGTTTGTTTTCTTCTCTATATACGTAGAGGGTTCTACATAGAGGTTTACCTCTATATCTATATGAATACCACTACCTAGAGCCTTCGAAATTTATGTTTGCTTAACCACTATCTAATAACTCCATATTTATATATAAATTTGTATATTTCACATTTTACCCTTAAGCAATTCAAAAATTCCAAGATTCATTTTAAATCAACATTTTCAAAAGTTCAAAAGTGCTTTAAACAATTCAAACCGTTACACGGATAAAGTGAAATACAAACTAATAAAATACCAAACCAAACCCCCCTTCATCCTCACCTGGATGGGTGGTAATAACAATGAACAAAGGTACATTTAGTATTTCACTATTTCTGTTACTACTACTTGCTTACTTTAGTCCTTATGAGATTATTTTTGTTGCTAATAACATTGTAATATGGCTTTATGTACCAGTACCATGCTTAGTTCATCTTGGGACTAACCCACTGGATTAGGGTCTTTGCTTGAGGGTTTTGGACTGCATATAAAGAAGGCCCTTAGAGGTGTGAAGGTTGAAGTAACTCATCGATAAAGTATGCCCAGACTTATGGGTTTTCTATTCAGCGAACACATTGGCCCTATTTGCAAGTTGGAAATCAACAAAGGCCAGATTATCTTTCCATGGAGGTTGATACACGCTCAATATTTTTTCTATAGCTTCATAGTTTTTATGCATTTCATTTAATGTGCTATAATATTTTTCGATGCAGGTTTGTAAAATTGTGGAGGGTAAGAGGTATTCGAAAAGACTCTATGAATGCCAGATAACTGCTCTTTTGAAGGTTACATGTCAGCGGCCATAGGAAAAGGAGAAAGATATTATGCAGGTAATGTTGACATTGTAGCTAAATATTATGCCGAGTTTGTATACTTTTAGGAATTACTGCATTGTCTACGTGTTCAATATTCTTCTTTACCTGAAGTTTTTATGTAATACGTTTTTGTTGTAGACTGTTCGCCACAATGCTTATTACGAGGACCCACTCGCTTAGGAATCTGGAATAAAAACCAGTGATAAGCTTGCTCAAGTTGAGGATCGCATTCTTCCTGCCCCATGGGTAAATAAGCTTACACATCTTCATTGTTAGTTGTAATTGATAAAATTAAATTTACAAGGCCATGGAACTAGTGTATTCTTATTTTGCTGTGCTGTTAACTGATAACATACGGTTTCCATACAGCTGAAGTAAAGTGAAAATGGTAGAGAGAGATTGCTTGCCCCAAGTTGGGCAATGGAATATGATGAACAAGGTCAGCTTTATTTTTTTGTGCATTCTTCCGTTTAGTGTTTTCTGTTTTAGTAGTTCTATCTATTACTTGATTTATTATCTGGTTTTTCTTCTTTACCGTACTTTAGTACGCCTGCTACGTATATGGAAAACTATGCTGGTAATCTGAATTGTATCCTGATCTTCCTTCTTGATCTTTTGCAGTCTGTAAACTTTAAGACCATTGCACCGCCTCGAGTTCATCCACGGGTTTTTTTCCCAGTTCTCAATGATTAAACGGTATTCATTTTCTGATAAATTTTCCTTTGCATGAACAACAACATAGGACGGGATGTGTTATTGGTTGTTTGAGGAAAATGCAGAACTGGTGTTTGCCTGCTGTACTTGAAGAGTACCAGAGATTTGCAGGTGCTAAAGCTAGTCCAACTGATATGAAGTTCATTGAGAACTATGACACTTCACGTCTAAGCCAGTGCCTCTACGGTATCATCTACCGCTATGTTTCTCATAATCGTCGTTTGGTTTACCAATAAGAGAGTGTGCAGCAAATCCAGACTAACATACTTGAACGTGTATGCTACTGCCACATTTGTAGGGGAGGCCAATAACTGCGTTTTACGATTTATATGATAATTTTGGTTCTGTTCAAAGAATGTATCATTTTTTTCTTTCTTTCATTGCGCAACACACTTGTATGATTTGAAGTTAGCTAGGTAATGCTATTGGAGTGGCAGGTTAACTTGAATGAATGTAAATGTGTTACACTGGCAGGTTAATGTGAATGTGAGTTACTTTCGGCAATTCAATTTCATCCCTAATTTTTTTTTCAAAATAGTTTTATGCACACAACTCCAAACAAAAGTTGCAGTTACACATTCATCTACTGAAAACATAAATTGTTATTTTTAAATATACAACCTTTAAGGATGTTGTGTTATAGTTACACATTCATCTACTGAAAACATAAATTGTTATTTTTAAATATACAACCTTTAAGGATGTTGTGTTAGAGATTATGACTACACTAGACAAAGGATGTGAAACAAAGTATAACAATATAAATAAGAGTTGTGGGAGATTTTTCAACTATTCTAACAAGTGTAGTAATAGTGCTATTCACAACCATTAGAGAAGTTGTGTTATAGAATTTTACTACACAGATTAAATGTTGTGAAATCAAGTTTTACAATATAAAAGTTCTCCAAAAGTATGAAAGGCTGGAGGACTTTGGACCATCCATTCCAGTGTGGTTGAATTCTCTTTAACAGCCCAATTTAGTTCACTTGGAGCAGATTTTTTGTCACTGCTTAAAGTGATTGCGACGACCACGAAGGGGTCGGCACCCGAATGACCTGTCCGCGAATCAGACCCAGTATCCAGGTGCGGAGATAATACATAAAATACAGTCCTTCTCATGAGGCACTACTTAAGAGTTGTGTTAGACTTTCAAAAAAAATCGAAAGAAAATCACAAATGAACCACAAGGTAGTCCAAACTTGAACCACAACTACGTTTACGACTCTTAGCTCGAAGTCGTAATAAATCGGGGACCTTCTACACCCCCCCCCCCCTTCCACAACCCATAGAATAGAGTCGTCGTAGGTCTACTACAACACCTGTCAGGGGTTGTCAAAGTATGTTTTTCCCATAGTGTATGGAGTCTTGGTGGAGACTTTTTTCGAAACCTATATGCACAATAGCATTGCCAGACCTAGAGTAAAAAAATTGTTCACTTTGGCAAGAAGGTTAAGAGAACCTTTGAGATCTCTTACCGACAGGTGGAGAAAGCTATGCACCGATATTGGGAAAGTACCAGTTGACCAACAAATATTCGGGTTTGAGAATTCCCTCGGGAAATCAGACCCTATCTGGATAGCCATGTTCACCGAAAAACCGCAGACACTGAAGGAAATGAGTAAAATGCAAGAACATTACATTGCCTTGGAGGAGATACACGAAGGAGCGCAAGACAGGGGAGTGCAAGAGGCTAGCGCAGCAACAGAAGCTGCTCCCAAGGAGATCTCGAAACGACCCGAGGAAAGATCGGGACCACAACACAAAGCTTCGGGAAAGAAGGAGTGGGTCGAAAAGGGAAAGAAACCTCGGCACGAACCAATAACATATACGCCCTTAAATGCACCACTGTAGGAAATTTTCAAGGAGGTAGAGAAGAGAAACAATATCAGGTACCCGAAGACTAGAGGAATACAGTTTGACGAAACGAAGAACCATCCTGAGTTTTGTCATTATCATCAGTTCCGAGGACATTCCACCAATGATTGCTGAGAAGTAAAATACATAGTTCAACATTTGATCCGAGACGGTTACCTGAGGCAGTTCGTCAAGCAGACAGCACCAGCACCCGATGTTCCAATACACCAAGTCAGGATCGATTGGGGAACCCAATTTGTGTGTAACACAATCTCACATTCCGCGACTCAAGGGCTAGACTTGGGGGCGGGAATCACATCAAGGATCCATAAGAGAGATCGAACCGGGAAGGAGATCTTTAGTGTGGCCAGAACCTTTCCCATGGAGGCATAGATGATGCAACCAATCACATTCTCGGCTAAAGATGTCCCGATGAATGGTAAAGCACATGGAGATCCACTAGTTATCACTTTACAGATCGAATGGGGTATGAAGAGGATATTGGTGGACAGCGGGAGTTCTATTGAAGTCCTCTTCTACGATACATTCAAAAGAATGGAATTATCCGACGATATCCTAATCCCCTCGACCTATAGGATTTATGGTTTTAACGGGACGGTGACTATACCAAAGGGAGAGGTTACACTCAGGGTTTCGGACGGAGAAGGGTACCTAGATACCCTTACCACCTTTTGCATAGTCGATGTCGTGTCACCATACGAGGCAATCATCGGGAGACCATGGATTGAAGGCATCAAAGGGGTGGCATCAAATTACCACCAAAGATTGAGGTTTCCTACCTACAGGGGCGTGGTAGAAGTCTTAGGAGATCCACAATCCGCAAGGCAATGCATATAGGTGGATATCCAGCAAATTGAAGATAAGCGAGCTCGATTACGCCAAGAAAAGAACAAAACCAAAGAAATCAAGGCCGGGCTGGAGTTGGGAAAAGTAATTTCGCAAGAAGTTATGTCCTACGAAGCATGAGAGGACAAAATCTTATAGCAATCAAAGATAGCAACACCGATCAAAGATTCAAAGCCGAACTTCACAACTCTAGAGCCCACTCGGGAGGTTAACCTAAGGACCGAAGAAGAACCGAAGATAGTGAAGATAAGGTCGTTGTTATCAAAGGAGGAGTCAACTCAGTTAATAGCTTTACTACGAGAACATATGGATGCATTCGCCTGGAAGATGCACAATATGAAAGGAATTGATCCATAAGTGTGCTGCCACTACCTGAGAATAGATCCAAAGTTCAGGCCAGTCCGACAGAAAATGCGGAGGATTGCCCCTGAGATACAAGCAGCAGTAGAGATGGATCTGAAGAAGCTGCAGTCACCGGGAATCATCCGAAAGGTACAATACCCGCAGTGGATTTCGAATATGGTGATAGTGCCTAAAAAGAATGGAGGAGTTAGAATCTTCATCGAAATTAGTGACCTAAACAAAGCCTGTCCAAATGATAGCTTTCCCCTCCCAAACATCGACATCGATCAACTGGTAGAGTCGATAGTGGGACATAAGGCGATAACATTAATGAATGGATACTCGGGATACAACCAGATCCCTTTGGCCCCCAAGGATCAAGAAAACACATCCTTCTTTACACTTAGAGGACTATACTGCTACACCATCTTGCAAGCTTACCCGTATTACAAAGACCCGAGCCTGAAGAAGTGCTTACCTTATATCTCGGAGCTATAACCTGTGCTATTAGTGCAGTACTGGTTAAGAATGATGGGGGAGAAGAAAAACTAGTATACTTCATCAGTAAAACCATGAATCCAGCGGAGAAGAACTACACCAGAATTGAACAATTAATACTCGCGTTGGTATTTACAACACGAAAATTATGGACATACTTCCAGACCCATAGGATTAGGGTACTAACAAAGTCCTCTATCGAGTCAGTACTTGACAGTGCAGCGAGATCGGGACGAATATCCAAGTGGAGCGCTCAGATTAAGCAGTTTAACATTTTTTATGAAATGAGGACAGCCGTAAAAGCACAGGCGGTAGCGGATTTCCTTGCTGATTTCCTTGCTGGTTAATGACGACCCCCCCGACATTCTCGAAATTTGTAACCCGACACGATGGGAAGTGTTCATAAGGATCGGGAGATCTATACTATAACCCAAGGATGATGCAGCACGAGGTTCCCCGAGGAAGAGCGACACGATGATGTACAGGGCGAGATGACTTGGAAGGAGAACCAAGCAAGCCATCACGAGGGATAGTATAGAACTCGTCTGAAGCAATGAGAAGATGTATGATAGCTCCATCAGCTCGGCAAGACCAGGCCTTCACGAGTCTAATTTGCCTATAAATACCAGTCCATGTAGAAGGAAATGGATATGTAATTTTAGATGGTCTTTCTACGGAGAATTCTTGAGATTTAGACAAAGAGAGAGTAAGAAATCTAAGTGATATTTATAGCTCTTTCAAGGATAAGACCTTAATCAATACAGAAAACATCTTCTTTCCCGTGGACGTAGGTCTTCATGGCCGAACCACGTTATATGCTTGTGTCAATATTTACTTTTCATGTTCTTTACATATTGTTTATCTTTGAATCTTGCATTTCAAGTAGTTTATAGCCTTTAGATTTATTTGGGTATAGCCATCAGAAAAGATGCAACTACATTTTGGCGCTAGAAACATGGAGGTATGAAGATCTAATCTACCTCCCTAGTAATAGCTCTATATTGTTTTCATAATCTCTTTGAGAGAAGTGGATTTCACACCACTGTGTAGAATTATGTCCAAGTTCATGAGTAGATCTCGGACACAGCACGATCTACACGATCAGTGAAGTCCTGAAGAGCCTCAGAATTATCAGATCTACATATTTTTCGTTGATTTTCTTTAAAAATTTTGTTATTTTAATATTTCTTGTATCTTCCTCAAGATGCTCAGGAGAGTTGAAGATCGGAGTGAAAATGAAGTTTTTAGCACTTCAAAACAGCACTCAAACGATCTCCTCCATGAAAGAGCTTGGAAGAAGTTTAAGTCAGTAAACTTTATAAGAGAAAACATCATCCTATGAAAGTTGAAAAGACGAGTTACTCATGATGTTCTTCATCTTTTAAGAAACTCAAGATAATCCATAATCTTCTTCTTAGAAATCTAACTCTAAGTCAAGGGGAAGGATTAATGAGTACATAATCATTCATCAAACTCAAAGTTTGTTCAAAATCAAAAGTGTAATGATGATGAGAAATATTTCCTAAAATGGGAAAATATGCTCAATCATCATAATTTGGTTTTTTCCCAATAAAGGTATGACGTGTAGAATGAGGTATTTTTCTCGAAAAGAGAGACAAACAAAACGCCTTTTTTCCATCACTAAAACTTTATGCAAGTAGGGAATGTTTTGACATCTTCACATTTCTCCAAAATTTACTGAAAAGTCTTCTTGTACTAAAACTGTCCAGTCTGAACTATGACTTAGTAATTGCACATGACCTGCAAATTTAGGGTCCCCACTTTTCTAAAGGAAAAGACAAATTAAGCATTATTGCATATATCGCAGGTAAGGCGATAGTGACGAAATGATCCGCTCGCACGATCCAAGGTGAAAATGGTAGAGCCCAACCCGAAGGACTAGGCGAGATGGAGCTCGGCGAAACTATGCACAACGGTGTACTCCCAGGAGAGGGACAACCCGATAACCAATATCGGGAGGGGTTAACAGATAACTCCATCTCTGACGAAGAGGGAAACCCCTTCGAAGGGCAGGGCGATATCCATCTAACTCAACTAGTAGGGTTGAATAGTTTGTCAAGGCAAACAGTAAACAATGATGTAAAGAAGGATAACCCTTCTACCCTCGGTGACACCACTGCTACTATCGCAGCCATCCTAAAAGCACAAGAGGTGTAGGATGAGAGAATGAAAAATTTAGAAAGGTGTAACGAGAGGCTAGAACGGAGGAACCGTAGGCTAAAACGCAAAACGAAGAAAAAAGTGCCACTCATTATCATGGAGGAGACCCCCGAGGAGGAGAATCCTTTTGAGAACTTGCAAGATGACGAGCGAGTTCACATCCCTGACACCTCGAACGAGGAAACATGGGATCGCTTTCCTAAGGAAAGCAGATGGGTCCCAAACGAGCAGGAGAGTCCATCCGAGGGATCGTCCGATGTCGATCCCAAGCATAGACGAGAAAAGAATAAGGAAGACGAAGTAAAAACCAACTGCGTGGCCGAGAACCACGCAGTCATAAACCCCAAACGAAGGAAGACTTTAAAGTCAACTCGCTCTAAGATAGTGATGTATGCCAAGCAATCGGACGAAGACTCAGGGTGATCAAGATATCGCCGCCCAGAAGCTTCCTTCTCGCCCGAAAGAGCGCAAGAACGAAGGAAGAAGGCCGAAACGAGGCACAATGATGACCAATTAAAATCCCGACTCTGTTAACTCGAAGCAATGTGCAAAGAGGCTACAGGAAAACAAGAAGGAAAAAAGTTGGCGGAAGTAATGCAAGAGGATGGACAATCTCCCTTATCGGAGAGTCTATTGGCCCAACCATTTCCAAGTAAATGCTCGCTCCCAACGTTTGCAACTCCCTTCAATGGGACCGGCGATGCGATCGAACATCTCAGATCCTACCGCATGACACCGACATAGTGAAATCATTACGACGTAGTGATGTGTAGGTTCTTTCCAGCCAGTCTAAAAGACGATGCCCTAATATGGTTCAATAACCTGCCGAAAGCATCGGTTAAATCGTTTGATCATCTATCCGAGTTATTCTTAGAAACATACATACATAACTGCCGAGTCAAGCCAGAAATCGATATGATATTCCAATTAGCTCGAGAACCAAATGAGTCGCTCCGTTCTCTCGTGACTCGCTGGAGAAAGTTATGTGCCGAGATCGGAAGAGTCCCAGAGGCCTATGCGATCTTGGGATTCAAAAACAGTCTGAGAAAAACAGACCCCATATTTGTCCGCATGTACGAAACCATGCCACCATGACTAGGAAAATTGAGAGAGATTCAAGAGGACTACATAGCCATTGAAGAGCTCCAAGATGGGACCTATGATAAATTGGTAAGAGGAACTAACAGAGGGGCAAATATGGTATAACCACAAAGCCATCAGGCGCCATCCCAAGGAGCAGGGCGACCCAATAACGGGGTCCACTCAGTTCGATAAACATCAAAGTGGAGGATGGAAAGGGCGAGACCGAGCCCAACAAAAGAAGGGAAATTTTGTAGACCCAGTCTACACAAATCTAAACGGTCCTATATCCAAGATATTCAAGAAGATCGACGGAAAATATAAGATCACTTACCCATGGAATAGAGGACAGCAACCCGAGCGCGCTACAAACAGAACAGATTTCTGTGAGTTCCACCAGTTCTATAGCCACACGACGGACTCGTGCAGATATCTAAAGAAAATGGTTCAAGACATGATTGATGAGGGTAAACTCCAGGAGTACATCGCGCAACCAGCGATACAACCGGTGGCAGGAACACCCATACATCGCGTGGAAATACCACGCGAGGCACAATACTTGGGATGCAATACGATATCACACTCAGCTATCACTGCTCCCACGCCTGAAGGAAGTATCACAAGATGAATCCACAAGCGAAACATCGAAGGTGACGAAGTCTTTAGTGTTGCAATAGAACCCCCCATGCAGGAGTGGATGAAACAACCTATCAGCTTCTCAGCCTCTGAAGCACCTGATGGAGGACGAAACCACAACGACCGACTAGTGGTCACGATGGCTATTACACTCCCCGAGCCTGAGGGAGAGGAAGAAAAGCCTAAGGTATTTCCATGGGTAATGCCTAAGATATTGATTGACGGGGGGAATTTTTTCGAAATCCTGTTTTATGAAACATTCAAGCAAATGGGTCTAAGAGACGAATACCTAATACCATCTACATATAACATATTCGGCTTTAATGGCTCGTCAACCCGCCCAATAGGCGAGGTAACTCTAGAGATCTGTGTAGGAAAAATCCTCACTCTAACCACATTCTGTGTAGTAGATGTACTTTCACCCTACACAGCTATTGTCGGGCGATCTTGGGTCCATGGGATCAAAGGAGTCACTTCAACTTACCACCAAAGGCTAAGGTTTCCAACTCCTGATGGGATCTCAGAGATCATCGGAGACTCAGACGAAGCAAAGTACTGCTATAACATGGATGTACAAAATGTTGAGGGCATAGTAAACTCCCCAAAAAAGAAGAAGAAAAGGGCTAAGAACGCCAAACACCAAGCCGAAATCGATGCCTACATAGCAGCAACGAACGAGGCGAGACGCTCGGACAATGTCCCAATCTCAGATTCACCTATGGATCCCTTATAGCAATTACAGAACCTTTCCGATGTTGGAGAGATTAATTCCAACTTATCGACCTCGGAACCTACAAAGGAAGTAAATATCAGAACACCCGAAAATCCAGGTATCGTTAAGATTGGAACTCTCCTTTACAAAAAGGAAGAAGAAAAACTAGTGCAGGTGCTAAAAGAATATTCTGATGTCTTTGCATGGCGCATGGAAGATATGCCTGGGATAGACCCCGTAGTCTGTTGCCATCATCTGAAAATTAACCCAAAACATAAGCCCATGAGGCAAAAGATGTGAAAGGTGGCACCAAAATATCACGAAGCAATTCAAAGTGAGTTGAGAAAAATGGAGGCACCAGGAGTCATCCGAGAAGTACAATATCCAATATGGTAATAGTACCAAAGAAAAATGGAGGAGTGCGAATCTGTATCGATTTTAGCGATCTTAATAAAGCCTGTCCAAAGGACAGCTTTCCACTCCCCAATATCGATCAGCTCGTAGAAGCAATGGCTGGATACAGATTGTTATCCTTAACGGACGCATATTCGGGCTAGAACCAAATCCCTCTCTCCGAGGAAGATCAAGAGCACACTTCCTTCTTCACTCTCCGAGTTTTATACTATCATACTAAGATGTCATTCGGATTAAAAAACGCCGGCACGACTTACCAGAGAATGGTGGATAAAATTTCCAACAGCTAGACATGTAAAACCATAGAGAGATATATATAGGCGACATGCTCGTTAGGAGTAAACTTACACAAGACTATGCAAACGAGGTACTTCGCATAAAATGCCAAAAATTTGGTAAACAAAGGCATGCCCCTTCAATGGATTTAAAATCTGTACTAAGACCTTGGCCACTAGCCAAGTGGGTAGTCGACATCGTTGGACCCCTACGAGCTAATACAGGACAAAGAAAATATTTGATTGTTTCCACAGACTATTTCACAAAATGGGTAAAAACCTCAGCCCTCAGGCACATCAGAGATCACGATGTCTTTAAATTTCTCTTCGAGCATAACACCTGTCGTTTCGGTATCCCATCGTCATAGACAATGGAGCCCAACTCCGAGGGAAAAACATCGATCTCCTCTTTAACTATTTCAAGATCAGAAAGAATAAATCCACACCCATCTACCCTAAGAGCAATGGCCATATAGAGGCCACTAACAAAACCATCGCCGACGTGCTCAAAAAGAAGCTAGATGGACATGGGGCTAGCTGGTGTGAGCAATTACACAATGTTCTGTGGGCCTGTCGGACCACATGAAGAAAAATGGCAGGGATGACTCCCTTCGCTCTCACCTATGGCACATAATCGATCGTACCAACTGAAGCGATAATCCCAACAACCAATACCGAATCTTGGGAAAAGAACCCAACCTTGGACATGATACTCACTAAGCTAGGCGATCTCGAGGAAAACCGAGAAATAGCTCTTCAGATACTAGAAAACTACCATCGGAGGATAGCCTGAGAATACAACAAACGTGTTCATCAGAGGCAATTCAGTCCAGGCAACAAAGTCTGGCGAGAAGTCCCGCCATACCAGCGCGAGTCAGGAAAATTTGCTCCCATCCGGGAAGGACCACTTATAGTCATCGCCAAGGCAGGTGATGGAGCATACAAATCGCTTAAACCTAATGGGGAAGAATTAGAACGCCCATGGAATACTAAAAACCTCAAGCAGTATAACGCTTAAACAGCTTAACACTTAGAAGGCCAAACTATGAAAATAGGGTTTGAATCCCTACTTGTAAAAGGTCATTGAACCTCACTCGAATGTACTAAGGGATTATAAACCCTCTTTTGAGAATAATAAAATTACTCCTTTTGTGTACTTATTTCTATTTACTTTGATTTATGTTTGTTTATATTTTACTTGCAGTTTTTCGCCTTAATTTTTTGCTTTATTTTTTCTTGCACTCGCATGTAGCATAATCATACCTCATTTGCATTATCAACCAAAGCCCATCAAAATTATGGCACGGTGCTAGCCACACCTTCCATTCTACAACAAATGATGCGGGTAAAATACCTAGGCTGCCCAAGATGAACACAGACCTAAGGCAATGACATCTAGCCGAATGAAGCAAGATGAAGCGGAGGACACCCTAAGCTACCTAAGACGGAACTAGACCTAAGGTAATGCCATCGCGATCATGAAATCGGATGATGTCCTGCCATAACAGGAGATATCCAGAATCAAGGTACTTTCCTTTGGCTAAGGCAAGAATCACTTGACCGAGATATTGCCCTCTAAAGAATTGTTAAGTAACAAGTGACTCAAACATCTAATCACTCAACCCAAGGGCAAGTGTAACCTAAACTGGACACTATTAAAAACCGAATCCCATGAAGGAATAATACTAAGGCAAGAAAGGAAATGTACCATACTCCAAGCCCAACACCGTAAGAATTGCCCTATCCAATTAAGGAATTGATCACTTCTTGGCTTTGTCACCCATGGTTGGACCAACAGTAGGACAAAAACTCCCTCAGAGCAACCACAATAAACAAATCATGTGATATAATTTAACAAAGGAAATTATCATTCACATAAAATAGCTACTTCCAAAGAAAGTATTCATTGCCTCCCACATATGAGGACTTACCAAAATATGAGTAGCAAAATAATGCCTCAAACACAGAAGAGGACTTGGTTAGCATGCTGACCAATCAAACCAATTAAACATTGCCTCACAAGGAGCACGGGGACTTACCAACTAAACAATGTTTTTAGAACATCACCTCGGAAACAACACGAGGTTTAAGCACAAAAGAAGGAAAGTAAAGAGTTCTTAGAAAGCAAGGCCTACATGAGCAAGAAAGTTCACGAACTTAAGCTTGTTTATCGCCAGGAACACCCTGATCAGTATCCATCTGATCCTCGCCCTCGGCAGCATCAGGAGCAACTTGCTCGATCTCGGGCTCAACAGATGGAGGCGGAATCACAACATTGGCAGTAGGAGCTGCAGCAACTCTTTGACGCCCACGAAGGATGACATCCTTGCATGCATTTGTCATCATGATCTTGTACTCAACATGAAGATTGCTCATCTTCCTATGCTTGTCAGCACGTTCAGCCTCCAGCTCTTCCTCATGGCGATTAACCAAGCCATTAAGCTCCTCATCAAGACTTTGCTTGGCTCCCTTCACTTCCTCCAATTGCCTCTCCAACTCTGCATTACGCTTATGAGCCTCTGCAAGAGAAATACAAGGAGACAGTCAAGATAAAGGATAACTCACAAAGCATGAAATATATTAAATCAAAAGTTGCTAATAGGCAACCTTCATGTTCAATCAAAACAGAAGCTAAGGTCTGTTCCACTTGGGCCTTTTGATTATCTAAAGCACTAATCTGTGCTTCAACAGGAGTTATGGCAGCATCACCAGCCGGGCACGATAACATGTGTCTATCACGCTCTCTCTCAATATAGATAAAATCTTGCTTAAGAAAAATTAACTCTTCTCTATCATCCTCGGCCTGCGCTAGTAGGGGCATATGGTCGGACTACCACTCAATCATCCCATCTTTCTGAGTTCGGAGAAGCTTGATCTCATCTGAACGAGCTACAGCTACCTGCTTAGCTTTATCTAACATCGTACAAAGCTCAACAATGCGATCTCGATGAACATCCACATCTTTCTGAAGTTGTGCATTCTCATGTTCCAGAGAATCAATCTTGCACTGCCGAGAGATCACATCGAGCTTTAGATTGCAAAGTTCCCTAGCATGCCTATGGCCGGTATTATATATCCTCTCCTCCAAACCTTTGATGGTGGCTACCAATAGAGGGACTAATTCAGAAATCTAGAACCTATCAGGGAGACGAAAAACTTAGACAAAGAAGAAAATAAATACCTTCCAACTCTTTCTTATCTTGGCGAAAGGACAATGCCTCCTACTTAGCCATTTCCACAGCGAGACGCAGATTCTGGTTCTCATGCTCCACAGCTCTATCTCGCCTCCTGGCAATGCGAGTCTCGGACAACATCTCGACTCTTAGATTGTTGCTCTAGAAAATCGGACAAAATCACCAGTTAGATTGGGGCACTAACAAATACATACTATTAAAAGTATAGTCAAGCTTTAATACATACCTCCTGCACAAGCTGATTCTGAGAGGGCTTATCCAAAGAAGTTAAGATACGAGCTTGCTCGTCCTCGCTCAACCGAGCATACTGACCCGAGCACAATATTCTCATCGCCTCGGACCCTCCACCAAAAATGGTGGAAGACGGACTAGAAGGAACTGCAGGAGCAGAAGGAAAACCACTAGCAAAACTACTTGGTACGCCAGTACCACTCATAACCACATGAACAATATCACCACCATCACCCCCAACCCGAGCACCTACATCGGGAAGAGCACTCTTATCAACGAGATTACTCGCTTGGGGCAATCTCACATCCGATAAGATAGCAGTGCCATCGGGATTGATGGGATTATCCAACAAGGCTTGGTCAACATCATCAAAAAATGCATCACCAAGGTCCACCATCTCATGCTCACCAAACAAAGCGCCAATATAAACATCCAAAGCATGTTCTGCGACCTCCACAGGAGCAGTAGATTGCCCAGAACCATCAGCAACCCTCCTCCTCTGCCAACACAATTAAGCAAAATCAGATGCTAAGGCATAAAACAGGGGCAAGGTATATATACGTGAAAACATTAAGACAGTATTTTCTACCTTAGCATCCTCAATAGCTCGAGCAGTTTGTGATGAACGCCTACGAAGAGGGACCCATTTAAGCTCACATGGCCTGTAAGGTGGCAGATGACTATGCATCTCAGGAATCCCAGGAAGAACATTGCCAATTTCATCCCAACAAAAAATGTAAGGCCCCACAATACGAATATGAGCTAAAAACCACTTGGGATCATGAGTCTTGCGAAGTGTAAGATTGCTGGGATTGAGAGGATACAAATTGGACATAAGAGGAGTTCCTCAGAGAGGTCGCCGAGATCTAGAAATTCCAACTCCAAAGCCCTCAAATGTATCGGACTGTTGGCACCAATAGTTCTCCACAAAAGTCGCAGGCGTATACAAATCCATCTGAGAAGGGATGAACTCGTTCAACTCGTGCTCAGTAACCTTGCCTTGACTTCGCCGAGCACATTCTTGGACGATCCTATAAAAGTTGCCATTGGGTTAAAATATACCTCGCTGGGGACTAAGCTGACAAAGCACCTCGTACTGGAAGGAATCTAGTGGGCAATACATAGGAAGGCGAAGCCCATCATCGAGCTGGCCCACCACCATGATGATCTTGTTGGGACCACAAGGATTGTCTTCAAAGAGTTTCTTTGTCAAGACGCCGGCTTGACCCTCCGGAGTGGCAAAAGTTACTTGAAATCTCTGAAGACGATGCTTAGTCTTCACCGTCTCCAAGAAAGCGGCATCAGACATGCTGGAAGAATGACTAGTGCTCGGAGTTCTCATCGGTCTCTTCTCAGCACTATAAAGAGTAAACAGAAGGAAAGAATCAGAACTTATGCCGGCAAAAAACTGACGAAAACATCATAAAGAAGACGGAGACGACAATGGCGATCCCCAAAGAAACTTCACAGTTGAAAAAAAATGGCGAGAACCATTGATTAAAATAACCTTAAAGAGGAGGAAAGAAGTAACCATGATGATCACATAAGAACTATATAGTTCAAAATAACGGCGTAAAACCACCGATGAGAACAAAAAGAAAAACAAAGGAGAAGGACCATACCATCTTGGAGGTCGAGATGGAGAATTTCTCCCAGACATAATAAACTTCTTTATAGGAGACAATAAGTTAAGAAATAACAACAAAAGACATAGGAGAGAAAGAATGAAAAAGTTCTAAACTCTGAAAACAGAAAATAAAGACATCATTCTCTTCCCCCAAAAGATTTTATAAGAAACCTATGGACAACCAACCGGCGCCTCAAGTCCAACAGGTAAAAACGCACTAAAAGTGCAGACGTGGTGAAAATCACAGACGTGGCGGTAAAGACAAGACGGTTACGAAGTTTTCTTCCGATCATGCCTTTGGAAAGTTGCAAAGAAAATGAGCAAAATGTGAGGGTAAATTACCCGATTGCCACGTGTCAACATCTCAAGGGATGGTATCATGATAAGATGATAAGCTAAGAGCATCGAATCATACTCTAAAAGATGATTTCGTCTAAATCGAGACGTCTGCTACAACGTTACATGAATGATGTGTATAAGGAGTGGTCTAATCGACTCAGATGGTCAAATCTAAAAAGAAGGACTTCATTTAATGAAGGATCAGAAAAGGCGTGGACGAATCTACATCATATCAAAAGGCTCGGGCGATCTATACTATATCCCAAGGATGATGCAGCACGAGGTTCTCCGAGGAAGAGCGACACGATGATGTACAGGGCGAGATGACTCGGAAGGAGAACCAAGAAAGCCATCATGAGGGATAGTATAAAACTCGTTCGAACTAATGAGAAGATGTACGATAGCTCCACCATCTCGGCGAGACCAGGCCTTCACGAGTCTAATTTTCCTATAAATACCAGTCCATGTAGAAGGAAATGGACATGTAATTTTAGATGGTTTTTCTACAGAGAATTCCTGAGAGAGATTTAGATAAAGAAAGAGTAAGAAATCTAAGTGATATTTGTAGCTCTTTCAAGGGTAAGACCTTAATCAATAAAGAAAACATCTTCTTTCCCGTGGACGTATGTCTTCATGGCCAAACCACGTTATATGCTTGTGTCAATCTTTCCTTTTCACGTTCTTTCCATCTTGTCACCATACGAGGCGATCATCGGGAGACCATGGATTGAAGGCATCAAAGGGGTGGCATCAGCTTACCACCAAAGATTGAGGTTTCCTACCTACAGGGGCGTGGTAGAAGTCTTAGGAGATCCACAAGCCGCAAGGCAATGCATACAGGTGGATATCCAGCAAAATGAAGATAAGCGAGCTCGATTACGCCAAGAAAAGAACAAATCCAAAGAAATCAAGGCCGGGCTGGAGTTGGAAAAAGTAATTTCGCAAGCAGTTATGTCCTACGAAGCAGGAGAGGACAAAATCTTATAGCAATCAAAGGTAGCAACACTGATCAAAGATCCAAAGTCGAATTTCACAGCTCTAGAGCCCACTCGGGAGGTTAACCTAGGGACCGAAGAAGAACCGAAGATAGTGAAGATCAGGTCGTTGTTATCAGAGGAGGAGTCAACTCAGTTAATAGCTTTACTACGAGAACATATGGATACGTTCGCCTAGAAGATGCACGATATGAAAGGGATTGATCCAGAAGTGTGCGGCCACTACCTGAGAATAGATCCAAAGTTCAGGCCAGTCCGACAAAAAATGCGGAGGATTGCCCCTGAGGTACAAGCGGTAGTAGAGATGGATCTGAAGAATCTACAGTCATCGGGAATCATCCGAAAGGCATAATACTCGTAGTGGATTTCGAATATGGTGATAGTGCCTAAAAAAATGGAGGCGTTAGAATCTGCATCGACTTTAGTGACCTAAACAAGGCCTGTCCAAAGGATAGCTTTCCCCTCCCAAACATCGATCAACTGGTAGAGTTGATAGTGGGACATAAGGCGATCACATTAATGGATGGATACTCGGGATTTAACCAGATCCCTTTTTCCCCCGAGGATCAAGAAAACACATCCTTCTTTACACTTAGAGGACTATACTGCTACACCAAAATGCCGTTCGGCCTAAAGAATGCTTAGGCCACCTACCAAAGATTGGTGGAGGACATGTTCGAAGACAAAATCCACAACACCATCGAGGTATATGTAGATGACATGTTAGTGAAAAGTAAGGCGGGAACCAACCACATCGACGATCTTCAGGACATTTTTCAAACCATGAAGAAGTACAAAATGAGAGTTAACCCGGCCGAATGCACCTTTTGGGTAACTTCAGGAAAGTTTTTAGGATACATAATTACAGATAAAGGAATTGAAGCAGATCCCGATAAAGTCAAGGCCATCTTGGAGATACCATCTCCGGTAACAGTAAAAGATGTGCAAAAGTTAAACGGAAGCTTGGCGGCACTAGGATAGTTCATCTCACGATCGCCGGACAAATGTAAAGACTTCTTTGAAACGCTAAGAAAGGGAGAAAAGTTCAAATGGAGCGAAGAATGTGAGGAGGCATTCCAAAAGATTAAACAACATCTCGCAAGCTTACCTGTATTACAAAGACCCGAGTCCGAAGAAGTGCTTACCTTGTATCTCGGAGCTACATCTTGTGCTATTAGTGCAGTATTGGTCAATAATGACGGGGCGGAAGAAAAACCAGTATACTTCACCAGTAAAACCATGAATCCAGCGGAGAAGAACTACACCAGAATTGAACAATTAATACTCACGTTGGTATTTGATACACAGAAATTGTGGACATACTTCTAGACCCATAGGATTAGGGTACTAACAAAGTCCTCTATCGAGTCAGTACTTGACAGTGCAGCGAGATCGGGACGAATATCCAAGTGGAGCGCTCAGATTAAGCAGTTTAACATTTTTTATGAAATGAGGACAGCCGTAAAAGCACAGGCGGTAGCGAATTTCCTTGTTGATTTTCCCCTTGGTGAGGAGGAAGAAGTAGAGGATATCCCGGGCATGGAGGAAGATAGGGACGACCCCCCCGACCTTCTCGAAACTTGTAACCCGACACGATGGGAAGTGTTCACAGATGGATCGTCAAATAAAGACGGTTTGGGACTAGGGTTGGTCTTTACAACGCCAAAGGGAAAAAAGATAGTCCACTCTTTTAGGCTTGAGTTTGAGGCGACCAACAATGTTATTGAATACGAAGCGGTGATACATGCTTTGCGACTAATTATGGAATTGAGACTTGAGGAGGTGAGACTAACCAGTGACTCATAATTGGTGATCCGACAAATCAACGGAGAATATGCAATCCATGACCCGATACTTCAAAAATACTGGAAGTTGGCAAAATTCTACATCGATCAGATTCCCAACATTAAATTCCGACATATTTGCAGAAAGGACAATCGACATGCAGACGCCCTAGCCTACGTCGCCTCTTTGTTAACAGACCCGAGCATTGAAGCCCTAAGAATTGGAAGGGTGTTAGTGTCGTCAATACCCTAAGAAGGGGATATGGAGGTACAAATGACAGTTGCCATAGCCGACAGATATGAGGCGGGAGATTGGAGAAAACCGATTCACCAGTACCTAGAATCGGGAGAATTTCCAAGGGGATGAGCCGAAGCTAACAAGATTAAAAGAAAATCAGCAGGTTATGAGCTGCGAGAAGGCATCTTGTATATAAGGTCATATTTGGGGCCACTTCTAAGATGTTTGAGCAAAGAGGAAGGACACTCGATCCTAAATGAACTACATTATGGCGGGGCAGGAAATCATAACTCGGGTCGAAGCTTATCGGCCAGAGCCAAGACAATGGGGTATTTCTGGCCCTATATGAATGAGGATGCAAAGCACATGGCATTAATTTATGATGAATTCCAAAAATTTGGGAAGAAGATACACGCACCATTAGTTTCATTGAACTCAGTAGTGAGCCCATGGCCCTTCGCCAAGTAGGGCATCGATATTGTGGGACCACTACATGTCGGATCGGGAAAGAGAAAATACTTGATAGTAGTGACAGACTATTTCACCAAATGGGTTGAAGCTGCCGTCTTGAAACATATTCGGGACAAGGACGTATTTCGGTTCATCTTCGAGCATATTATTAGTCGCTTTGGCATTCCTGCAGTTATCGTCTCAGATAACGGAAAACAACTACAAGGGAAGAACATCGACCTATTATTCAATACTTATAACATCAGAAAGAGCAAAGCTACACCCATTTACCCACAAAGTAATGGGTAGGCTGAGATCACCAACAAGACAATAGCAGATAATCTAAAAAAGAAGTTAGATGGGGAGTATGGTGAATGGTGTGAATATCTGCACAACGTACTTTGGGCCTATCTAACCACCCGAAGGGAAGCTACAGGTCTCTCACCTTTCATGCTTACATATGGGACCGAGGCGATTCTACCAACCAAGGAAATGATACCTACCACGAGAACTGAAGCATGGAGAAGAAATCTATCGTCATATTTGATCTTGTCCAAACTTGATGATCTGGAAGAGACTAGAGAGATGGCTCTCCAAAAGATGGAGAACTATCAGATGGCGTTACAACGCGAGTACAATAAAAGAGTTTGCCCGGGGGAATTCCACCTGGGGCAATTAGTGCTGAAAGAACTACCTAGCTACGAGCGTGACAAGAAGGGCGGAAAATTGGAAACTAGGTAGGGTAGACCATATACCATTTTGTCAAAAGTGGAAGAAGGAGCATATAAGATACTAAAACCTAATGGAACTACGGAAGCACGGCCATGGAACGCACAACATTTGAAACTATATCACCCATGAGAGGTGTATAGGAAGGTATGATACCTTGTCATTCGAATGCTTTAAATATCCACGAGATATAGATAAGGAAAATGGCATATGCGACTAATGGTCATTCGAACTTGGGGCGATGGCAGTGTGCAAGTGCCGAGGTGACTTACACTCGAATGGTCGTTTCGAACTCGGGGCGACGGCAATGTGAAAGTGCCGAGGCGACTTACACTCGACGGGCTATTAGAACTCGGGGCGACGACAGTGTGCAAGTGCCGAGGTAGTCTAAGGGTTCTGGTGGTTGGAAACCAGTTACCAAAGGTTGTCAAGGCATGGGTCCTTGGCAGCTAGGCAACCTACCTACATCTGAAAGGTTGCCCCCATCGCAAGTGACCAGATTTACTTGCCAGGATAGTTTGTTGATAACTAACCCGGGGTATCGAGACCTAGAATCTAGGAATGACTTAATACACTTCCATTGGTTCGAAATACCATTGATGAGATACCTCGATCAGGACATGGCATTGGGCCCGATGACCTTCCCTGTCGAGTGTGTTCGACAGAAATAGAATTTCTACTAACGCATAAATATTGATATGAAATGCAGGAAATCAAAAGGCTACCGGTTATGAATGACCAGGCATAATATGAACAAACGTAAAACATTGTCAAAGAATAACAAACCTCAGAATAAAGAAACCGATTGGTAACGCAACACCCCATAAAATAATTTAACTAGAAGTTGTAGGTGTTCAAGCGAAAGGAAAATTACAGCCCAAGAATAGGGGAAAAATAGTGACGCGGCACTACAAAAGGCATGAACTACTCATTGGGAGGGATTGATCCTGAGCCCGACTTCTTGGAAGCAACTTGGGCTTTCCTCTTCTCAATAAATTACTTCACACCCTCCTTGATCTTCACAGAGAGCTCGGTCTCATACTTTTCTTTCGCCTCAGTCAGCTGACGGTTTAACTCGGTTGTAGCAGCGTCAGCCTCAACAACCTTCGTATTCAACAAAGTTTCATTTTGATTTAACTGAGAGACCTTCTCTTCCAAAGCTTTGACCTTTGCCTGGTCGGCTGTATAAACAAAAAGGAGGGCATGGTTAAAATTTTAGCAAAGGAAATGATGGCACACCAAAAGGCATCGGGACTATACAAAACATGCGCCAAGACCTGAGAGTTCGGGTAAAACTAGTTTTAAAACTTCATCGGACTTAGAAAGATTGATCTCAAGCTCCGACATCTTAAATACCAACTCGTTATACTGCTTCTCATTAAACTCGTTAGAAGGACAGTATTTCCTATGCTAACCCCACGAAGCTTTCTGCCGATCGTGTGCTGTTTGAAGACCCGACAATTGTGCCCGAGTCCATTCCAAGGCACGCGATACTTGATCAAACATGAGAAGTTTTTCCTCTGACTCTTGGACATACTTTTCAGCCGATAAAGACGTTTACGATCGGAATGAAGGTCCCTATTCTGCAACCTTAAAGAACTACACTGTCCTTCTAAGGAATTAATTAACAAACCCCTATCAGCAGCAACCCTTTGGAACCGAGACAGCTCAGCACGCAGATTATCTATTTCTTCGGGCACATACTCAAACCTATGATACCGAAGTAACTCGGCTTTGAGGCCTTCCCAATCTTGGCGGCCTGACGATCAATCTTATTATATAACTTTTGTTGAAGCGTAGCGACGTGGTCTTTCGCAATGCTCAATTTCATGAACATATGGCGATACTCAGAAGTGGAATCTCTGTCTAGGCTAGATATCTCAACTAAGAAGACAACACTAGACTAAGGATATTGGCACTACAACATCAATCAACAATAACAAAGTTTGACCAAAATACCTTTAGCATCGGCTAGATGCCTTTCGAGTTCTCGGGAACGCTCTTGTTCCCCTTGAAGTCGGGTTCGAATACCAGCCATCTCCTCCAACTCCTTCTGGCGAAGGGCCGCTTCGAGAAGCTTCTGATTTGCGGCCTAAAAGAGGTAGATCGGGTCAGATCACTAATGAGAACAGAGGCACACAACTAAAGCAAGATGACTCACCATGAAATTGAGGGAATCCCTCATGGCAGGACCATATAGGGGCACAACCTTCAATATTTTGGAAACAGACAAAGAACTGAAGTTGGAAGAAGTAAGGGCGCCCAAAGAATCACAAGCGGGGCCTGAGAAGTTGAAGACACTCCAGATTACCTTATATTAGAGGCATTTATGTTCACATTCTCCACTAGCTCGTTTCGGGAAGAACCGTCCTCTTCGGGGGCAGGAATCTCGGGTTCCTTTTGTTCTTCCTTTTCACCTGACCCTTCGGCCTCAGTATTCGAATAAAAGAATTCATCATCATCATCATTCGACATCAGCACAACCACATTTATGTTCAAAATGGTGATTCCCTTACAGGACGAAGGTGCTTTAGGCGACGGGGGCACATTCTTCTTCGGGACAAGCTTATCGCCTTTATCTCCCTTGCCACTACTCTTAGATTGATCACCTACAACGGGAGAGGAGACGTTAGAATTCTTCTTCTTGACAAACTTTTTGGGTATAAAGTGCGACAAGGGAAGACGATCATCTAAATCCTTACCACCCTTCCCCGAAGAGCTCTCAACACCTTCTTCACCAGTCTTCGACTTCTACAAAAACAACATCGTAAGATCCATTAAAGGCAACAAATAGGGGCAAGTACATGTACTGAGAATAGAGCAATGAATTTTTTACCTTCACTGGCTCTTCCTCAGTCAAGGTGCTAGAGACTCTCTTTCGAGTGTTTTGAGTCTTCGACTGGCCACTTTGAGCCTTGGGCTGCAAAAGAAAAAATGCATAAAAGTTACTTCCACCCGAGATAGAAGACCCGAGAAATGAAGAAAACAGCCATACCTGATCAGCGTTAACTACCCAGAACTGGTAGGGCTCGGCAGGAAAGTCTGGAGGGAGGAATTTGCCATGCAAGATAGGGCCACAGACAACCAGAGGAACCCGATCCCAGATAAAATCACTAGTATGTCGGGCATGCTTTTTAGTGTTGGTGCTACCCTCGGGATCTTCGTCCAGCATTAACTTCTCAAAACCGCCGGTTGGAACCTTGTTGCGATGAGGACTAGTAGCAAAACCAGATAAAGAACCAAGAGAGGAAGTCCCACTCCGTTAATTTCCAAGGAAGCTGGCCGAGGTATATTTACTCGCGTGGGAAGGATCATAGGTCGACCAAGGGGTCTCGAAACACTCACCCTTTCCTCGCCTTTCCCATTCAGCCATAAGACGAAACGTGTTCCCATTCCATTGAGCCAAAGCCCGAGAAGAATGAAGCTGAGACAAAACCTCATAGGCAAAAGGGCGGATCGGATCATACAATGGGAGGCGCAACCCGAGTTCTAGTTGTCCCTTGGTAATAATGGTCGCCTTGGGAGAATGGGCAAACCCCTCAACCATCTCCCTCCTCAGTTGACCCTTTTGACCCGACACCAGTTCAAGATCATAATCATGGAGATCGTACTCATCCTTCAAATGGTTCAGAAATTGAGCATCAGTAAGGTTGGAATATTTATAGGTCCTCTTCTCAATCCTACATGCAAAAAGAGAAGAATCATCAGAAAAGAGTGTATCAAGAGAACGCTGGTCATAAAGGGAAGGACTATTGATAGACGCATTATTGTGTCTAATATGTCTCAATTGTATATATTGTTAGTGTTCGATTTTGTATTTATTTTGTTATTTTATGTCTTTGTAGGTATTTTTAGAGAAATTAGCTCTTGCGGCGAAATTGGCTCGAAAAATGGTGTTTTACACCCCATGATAGAGTACTAAAGGCACCCCAGAAATGCACCGGAAGCACCCAAGAAATACACCGGAGGAACCCCGAAAAAGTGTTGAAAACACCCTAGAAAAAGTGTTAATGGCACCCACCTAAATTACTAAGGGGCACCTTCTTTACTATTCAGCACATATTGTTATTCACACTCCGGATTTGGCTAAGGGCTGTCCATCTTCATCTTCGTGAAAAAAACATTTTTTGGCGGGAAACTGTGCTTAACAACTGCATGATTTTAGTTCGGATTTTAGAAGAGTCTTTGAGAGAGTTGAACACGGAATAACTATGTTACCTTATTAACAGGGAAGATGACGTGTTTGGGCAACAAAAATAAAGACCAAATATCCTTGAATTTATGAATTATCGTGAAACAGAGAAAATATTCTTCACAAGGCTGCGAGATTTCTGGGAAAGATTTGGAAGATATTCTGTGAGATTTGTTGACGAAATTTGATCAGGGTTGACCTGTTTCTACTAAACAGGGGTGGTAATTGTGTTGAAATTAAAAGAGGAAGGATATTTTATCGTTTTGAAGAAAAAAAAGGGCAAGTGTTTGTCTACATGAGGATATCTCAAGATTTTGGTGTCTTTTATGATTTACGTGTTACTTAGGGGAAGATATTATCCCTGGAGATTTTATTCTATCGACTGCAGAGAATTTTGAGCTGAAAAATGGAAAGACATGTGAAAACAAAAGAGAAAATAATCCCGAGAATAATATCCCTTTACTGTGAAGATCCAGAGCAATAATTACGAGAGATTTTGGTGTTGTTGTGTATATAAAGCGAGTTGGGGAGTTAGAGAAGGGGTCGAGAGTTTGGGGGAGCTGAGGAGAGCCAGAGAAGAAGAAATCACAAGTTGCAGAACTCGGTTTCTGTTGCTGCTGCTGCTGATGAACGCGAAGAACAAAAGCATGTAAAGGAAAGTCGTTGAAAACTGTCGCTTAATTGCGGCAGTTCCCAACTCCTTTCCAGCGACTGTGCAATAGTGTTTACAACACTTGTCTTTTATCGTTCATTTTGTGATGATTTTTGTGCGTCGCAAAATCCTATTCTACACCATTTTCTCTTTATTTCATCTTTGTAAACCATTTTTGAGCCTAAATAAATATTTTGAGAGCACGTTTACTATGATGAGCTAAACCCCAAAATTGGGGCGATGGAGGAAGCCTTATTTAACACTTGGGTAATTATATTTAATTCTTTTCATGACTTTTGCACTAATTTTAATTGAAATTATGATTTGATTTAATTAGTTGTCATTTGATTAAATGGGTCATGCTTAGCTTAGGTGATTTGATGTCCCATGCTTAACATTTACATCTAATATTTTGAGAATCTATCTTGGCAAAAATAAGAGTCACTTTATTTTATATTTTTATTGAGCTATAATTGTTAAAAGAATTATTATTTGAACCTTAAGAAATGAATTTGGTGGAATCCTAAGCCCTAGTACCTCTCGCCCACTTTGTTAATATTTTTGTATATAATTTTTATTAAATTTAAAAACTCGAATCTTCACAAGTCTCAACGAACCTTTTACTACAACAAAGTTGAAATCACATCAACTATCAATAGAAAACAACGAATCTATATGGACGTTATCTTCGTCAGAAAACGTATAACTTACACACCTCTTTTCAGTCATGGATGGATTTTCAGAAGCCATTAAGAACAGATAAGGAGCGAGAACTGATAGCGTGAAGAGATGAGGAAAAGCAGTAAGAAGCGGGAACCACAGCAACAGCAGCGCCAAAGTAGCAAAAGAGTAAGGACGGAGTTCGAGAAAAATTAGAAGAAAACGATGAAGAAAGTTGCAGAAGCGCAGAGGATGTTGGTTCTCAAATGGGGAGAGAAAGATAAAGTGAAAGAATAAAAACCTTTGGGTTTATCATTCGCATTTATAACCCAAACGGTTACAACCGGCAGAAGAGGTAACGAGTCATAAAGAAGGAGAAAATGGCAGACAATGGTGCGGAATAAGCGGCATGTCAAGAACTGTGGGAGGCGAAGCAGTTCCTTCCTCTCGTGTTGGGCACATGAGCGAAAGAAGGGGCATAAATGTAGTGGTAAATATGTAACAGATACGGGTGGAGCAATCCCAAGCTGCGACTCACTGAAGAAGGAACAAAGCATAACACTGAATCATATCCTATCACATCAGCACAAGGAAGGAATATCTACCAAACACTCATGAGGCGAGCACGTCTAAAGAAGGAACTCGGATATGATGGAGAGATGCCCGTCGGGAATCGAGGTAATAAATACTCTGACAGAGCAGGTGGGAAGAACAGAGGAATCTAGTCAAGGCGGGGCCAGTGACCAAAAGTAACCAATTCGGGTCAGGAGAAAAGGCGACGTCGGGTCCAGGAACGTTAGGCCATTAATATCGGAAGAGGCGTACCGAGAAATACACTTATCGGGATAACATGAGATCGGGCAATAGATATCGGGGAAGACATCATCTATCACCCCACAGGATCATCGAATAGGATATACTGTGACTCATATTATAACTTTGTTGTATGAGCGTGTTAGCCTATAAATAAAGACCCTTGTCAAGAGAGAAAGGGCAAGCAATCTGTAAGTAAGTGAGAGGAAAAAGAGAGTATTGTGGAGAGAACTCTACCTTGTATTCTTGTGTGAAGTAATAACATCATCCTTTCACCCCCCGTTGACGTAGGTAATCATGCTGAAACACGTATATCTTGTGTTCTTATGAGTCTCTTACTTGCTTATGTTTGCTATGAGTTTTTGTGGATTGTTGGATGTAGATGTAGGATTTTCTACACCTACAGACCATATGGGTGACACTCCACTACAAGAGCAATTGCTGAAGAAAATTCAAGAGCTAGAAATTACGGATGCCAACCTGAGAGAAAAAATGGCAAAAGTAACCTGTTGTGGAGACAGTTCCGGCGTAGGTGTTGATTCAGTTCAACGGCCATGACCAACCAGTTCATGTAGAGAGGTGGGTGTGGATCATGACGAAACCGCGCCAACACGGAAAAACGGCTCAGCTTCATCCGAACATAAAGAAAGAAGTATCCTTGACAGTCTAAACCACAGAAGCAGTTATTTGAATTTCACCGATAAACAATCATCTTGCAGTCAATGGGTCAGGCAGTTCATATTTTTGATGACAAAGGACTGATAATTTACTGGTGAGTTTTCTTTCTTTTTTTTCTTTTTTTTTTACTTCATTTATTTTCGAGTGATTTTGAGGGTTCTGTAACTGTAAGTCATAAATTCCTTGAGTCTCTTCTGTTGACTCGAAAGAAAATACTCTCTCCGTTTCTGAAAAATAGACACTACAAGAAAAACGTCCTTTCACAACAGATATATGACAACGTTCTGTCAACCGTTGTAGAAAAGTAGGGTTTTCACAATGTTTTTAAGAATGCTATAAATATAACGTTACAACAACGTTTATTACAAACAGTCAGAGCCGTTAGATTAGTGCTAGTTTGGACACGTGGTATGGTGTTAACCTTTCGATATTCTTACTATTTTATAAACCAGTCTAAACCTAAATCTAATCTCACTTCCGCCGCTCTCTCTATCTTTCTTTCTCCCTTCACTTTATTCACAGAGAAAAGAGCCCAAAATCCATAAAAATTTCCAGATCTGAAAATCAAAAATGATAAAAAAAAAAAAAAAATCGAATTTTCGTTTCCATTTCCTTTATCTCTTTGTTTCGATTATGAAGGCATTGACCAAATCGAAGAGAAATTCTTATTTTCTCTTTTCCTTTCTCTTTCTTCTTCTCTCTTCTTCTCTTCTCTGTTTTCTTCAGTCGAGTGTTGGTTGAGAAATCAAATTAGTGATTAGGAGATCGATTAAAGAGGAGATGGATTATGTGGTGACTGTTGTTGGTGGTGTTGATTCGATTATCGAATCTAGACTTCACAGAAAAGGTGAAACATAGAATTAAAATTAGGGTTTTTTATTTCGTTTTGAAATTTCGTGGAATTGATCAGTATATTGAGTTTCTGATGGATGAAGATCGAATGGGTTGATGTTTAATTGGAGCTTTGAAGTTGATTCAGTGGCGAATCATTGAAGAGATTTGAATTAGGGTTTCAAGAGAATTGCAGAAGAGAATATGAAGATGAAATTGATGCTTAAGAGGATTGATTGAAGGTGGGTTTGGCCTGAATTAGGAAATAAGGTTGAAGTATAACTCTAATTGATAGTTAGGGTTTTGAATTTGATATTTTGAAGTCGTTGATGGAGTTAGAGATTGATTGTGTTTTATGAGAAGGTGATGAAGCTGTTTGGGTGTTGATTCGGGTTTTGAGGTTAACTCAGATGAAGTTAAGTCCCAGCAGATGAATTCAAGGATGGTGATAGGTTAACTTAGAGTTTCAGCAATCGGTGGTTGGTGAAATAACAATCCTAAGGAGGTTAGTGTTTGGGTAAGATTTTATGTTGTTTAATTTCAGTATTTGAAGTTGTATTGTTTGGATTGTATAAATTAGGTGGTGATGAACGAATCTGAGTTTTAGATGAGCTTTGATTGAATGGAAACTTTTAGATGAAAGTTTAGAATGTTGTTGAGTTATATAATTGATAATAAAATTGGGATTGGAGATGGGTATGACGAGTATGAAATGTAATGGAGTTGTAGTTGTAATTAGGTTTGTTTGGAGTTACAGAGAACTAGTATGGATTAAGTTGGAATGGAATTTGTGATTTTGAATTTGGGTTTTTTTTTCCTGTGTAGATTTCTTAAAGCAATTTTGTTCAATTAAGCTGTTAAGAATTGCGATGAATAACAAGGTTTGTTACGATTTGATGTTTTGGATATGTTTGTTTTTGTGTTGATTAAGTTTTGGTTGGTTTACAGAAAGGAAAATCTAAGTATTTTGGGTTTCTCGAGTTTCAATCTCCTGAGGTAGTGAGGTTTGTACTTATACTCACTCTGTGTTTTTTTTTACTTATACTTACTCTTTGTGTCTGGCTTCCATTTGTAACTTGTTTCAAGTTTGTGCTGTTTTAATTGAATGTAATTGTGAAACGTAGGCTGCAAAGATTTTTGTAGACTGTATGCATTAAGTTATCTGTTTTTCGAGCACTTGATGCAAGTTTATACTGTTCAAACAGAGAAATTTCACCCTTAAATGTAAGAAGTTATTTCCATTTGCTTAGTATTTGCTATAATACAAAAGGTTGTACTGTGCATTAGGAATACCGGATGCTAACATACCTAATTTTTATATAACAAACCATCGCAAATCGGATTTCTACGACAATCCCCTGAATAGCAGAACCAAAGCAAAATTCCCAAGATATTTTCATTTCACTCTTACTCACCATCATGAGTTGTTTACAGGACAGAGCATCGGAAGAACATAGGAATTTGGTGGAGGGAATCATGAAGCGAGGCAAGATGGGACGATTGAAGATATAGGCTGCTGGTATTAGTTATGAGTGCCCAAAAAATGTAAACATATTATTTGCTCTTCTATTATCGTGATTCACCGAGTCTTGTTTTAGCAAGGCCCTTCTTTGAGTTGAACCGATTATGTTCCTGATTTACTAGAAATCTTGCTAACCTTGTGGTGTTCTTTTTTAGATGGCATCGAGTGACCCACTGATAGATGGCATTGAGTGACCCACTGATAGAAGCCGTTGAACTGGACTCAAATTGAGTGCAACCAACATAACAAGGTATTGTTGTTTTGAACTGCACATTCTTGACGACAAGTTATGGTGTTCTTCCACCAAGCTTTACACAGCCAAAGCAGAATTCCTTCTATATTTTCATGTCACTCTTAACACTCCATCATGATTTGTATACAGGACAGAACATGGATGAACATAGAAAATTGGTTAAGGAATCGTGTATACTAGCCTCTAAGGACCTTGTTTATCACGCTTTGATTGCTTGACTTCATTTTTTGTCTCAAACTCTCGGGCACCAATCTCAGCAACTTATGTTGATATCGTTATTAAAACATTGATTTTAGTATTTGCTAGTTCAGTAATCTTAAGTCATGCAACCTACTGTGTTCGATCAGTATATTTAGTTCCGTGAAGTAACCTGTTGATCACCACTTCATTTTGCATAGATGCAATTCCAAGTTCAATATAACCTGGCTTTAAGCTTTGACTTGATCCATTTTATTTAGTTCTCCATTTCAGCAGTAGGTGTTTGCTTACACGTGACCTTGTTTTTACAGGTGGGTAGTGTCCAACTGTTTCAAAGAAAATCAAGTTTACCGAAGATTAGGACTACAAGGGACATTGTGTGCAATTTGTTTCTATGCGTCAAGCGCAGAGTGAGTGTAATAATTTTACTTTTAAGATGAATCTTTTATGGACATTATTATTCTTATCTGCGGCTTTTGAGTCCCCGTGACCCACTTGATCATTCTGTATTAATTTTCTTATAGTTCTGTGCAGGGTGACACTGTTTTTCACTTTAAAAGATCACCAAGGACTGCATATAAGACCAATGTAGAGGCTCAGTGCAAAGAATGAAATTAGATTTTATGTTCTTTGTAGCCTGTATTATAGAATTAATGTAAAGAAGCAAATACCTTTTGAGGAAATCAAGTTTATTAAATTTTCATGTTTTGTTAATTTTGTTTTCTGAATTATATCTTCAGCTATTTATTTATTTTAAATCTAAAAATAGTTCCACAACGTTTTTAAAATATTGTGGGGGTGCATCTTACAACGGTTACTGCAATGGAACATAATTGTTGTTATCATATCAGGAATGACAATGGAGTAAACCAGTTGTCGAAATGATAGGGCTTTTCACAACACGCATATATACAACGTTTGGGAAACCGTTGTCATACTAATTCGACAACGTTTTTCATGTGTTGTTAATAGGTGTTTTTCTTGTAGTGAGATACTATCACCTTTTCAATTTGGCCTGTTTCTGGGCTAAAATGAAGAAAAAAAAATGATAGTATTTCTTTTCTAAAAACAGAGGTAGTATGCTTAAAGGATCCTTGGGTCTTCTTTCATTGCAGGAGTCGGGCTGACCTGTATGGTTATTCTGCATCAGAAGCCGTTGGCCAGTGTCTTTGACCTCATTGTTGAAAAGCATGCCTATGAAGAAGGAAAAGAAATAATTCATAGAAGCGCCATGGGGGAAAGCTGGACAGGGCTCTTCCCGGTCATTAATAAACAAGGAAGACGATTTTCAATTATGGCGACACACCATTTTATGATGATTGTGGTACTTTGGTTGGTATAATTTGTGTAACCTGTAACTCACAGCTCTTCCATGAAACTCAAACTACGTTTACTTCTAGAAGAAAACCTTCCAAGGAAGCTGTCTAAAAGCAGTACTTCAATGGCAACTACTGGTCTTAATTCCCAGCATAAACCTTTTAAAGCTACGATTTCTTCCAAGCTGTTTATTCTGGTATGTTTGATCTCTCGAGTCTTATTAATGGAATCACTTTTACTATACTGTCAGTCTATTGATTAAAACTATGAAACAGACATCAAGAATTGCCGAAAGTGTTTTACGGTGGATAACGAGAACTCGGGCGAAAACCATGAAATGCGAAATCCAAGGTGGAAATAGACCATATGTTGATCGGCAAGATTTCTTAGAAACTGTCATCTCTGACCCTAGAGAGTATGCCCAAGAGAAAATGTACCGGGAAAGACTTTTAGGAGATTTTCGCGACAAGGATGAAAGTAAGATTGGAGACTACGAAATGATTACTTGTAGGGTGAAGGGCATATTCTTGCCATGGGAAGGTGGGGGACGAGATGCATCAATGAGAAGGACTACCACCCATGTTATCTATCCCACCATAAATCGTGAACTAAAGGATGCCTTCCTTCAACAGAAGAGTCAGGCCTTAACAAATAAAGTTGTTGTCGAAAGCTACGTATTTAATGGAGATAAAGCTTGTGGTTGTTCATCATCTTCTAGTAACGGAAATCGTCCAAGCAGTATGGTCATTAGTGGTAGTCGTAGCAGTAACAATATGGAGGCAGACTTCTTGAGCTATGGCATCTCGTGGGGTGACTTGATACTTTGTGAACAAATTGGGAGAGGTGCTAATTAAGCATTTGTTACTGTGTTTTTTTTTTATTTGATGATTTTTCATTTGTATAGCTGTTTTTCCAATCTTTGATTTCTTATTGATGTCTCTCAGGCTCATGTGCGACTGTGTATCTGTAAAATCTCCTGAATTGATATGAAATAGATATTCTTACAAGGTTATCATCAGATGTTCATTACAGACACAACTGAGGTGTATTTATACGACTCGCACAGACTTAGTCAGTCAAGTCAGGACCTTATATTCCTAATAGGATCATGGTGTTTGGTGCGGCTCGGTATGTTCTCTTTTCGTGTTAGCTTTTTGAATTTCCTGCCTGCTTAGCACCGGTGTACAAGATAACAGAACCCTATATATAATTGCTACTTTAACACAGGATGTTGCTGTAAAGGTATTTTCTGAACTTGGGTACTCGGAAGACTTGCTACGAACCTTCAGACACGAGGTAGTATTTTGAATTCAACCTAATTAGTTTTATTGCTTTCAACAAAAATTGACATTAAAATTATATATCTTCATATAAAGGTTTCACTTATGAAGAGGCTTCCGCATCCAAATGCTCTACTATTTATGGAGGCGGTAACTTCAGCTAAGCATTTGTGCATTGTCACTGAGTTCCTCCCACGGTTCGTGCTCCAATTTTATTTTACCTACTTCAAATCTTTGTGCTTTTTATTAATAATATGCATATTTTGCTACCTTAATTTTATATATTATTTGCTGTTGCAGTGGGAGTTTGTTTCAGTTGCTTCGACGCAACCCTCCTACATTATATTGGAAACGACGCGTTCTAATGGCTTTGGACATTGTTAGTAATCATCTTCGAACTACAGGTTTCTTGGTACAACTACCAAGTGTCTGGCCAACTCAATTGTTAGACACTTAAAATTTCTAGTTGTTTATTGTCTAATTTTCTTTTCGCTTTCAATCATTGAACGACCAAAGGGAGTCCCTATGTGATGAAAAAAGACTTATAGATGTCAGCCACAACAAATGTGCAGTGAAAATAAAATTGAATTTTTATTCACCAAATTGAGTTATAATTTGACATAACTAAACAAATTTTTCAACAATTTCAATCAAAAGAACAAATTATCAGTTCAAAATTTATCTCATCACCAACTGAATCGATCGGATGATTCGGACTGCAAACAGCAGCAGAGAAACGGTACAATGAGTGGCATTGCGAAGGGTTTACTGCCTAGGAGGAAGAAATTTGTGGCAATGAAAAATAGAAGGCTTCAGATTTACAGTTAATACCAACTATAAGAATATAATGCACAGGACAATTTCTGTTTTCTTGGGTGTACCCCAGTTTATCAACTGTATAAGCTAAGAAGACACCGCCATTCCCATGCTATTGACTTTTTATTACTTCCATTTTGATCATTGAATACCAACACACACAAGCCACCGATCCATAAGAGTTGGTATCTTCTATGTTACATCACATTTTTGAAGCTCAACAAAAGAGAGAAACCGAGAGAAGAGAAAAAAAAACAAGAAAAGGCGTTGAGATTTTGGTTTCCTTCACTTGTAAATATCTCCATGTCGATCCAATCTTTTGATGCAAACAGGGAGCAGTACAAGTTGTACCCATCTTCTAACACCTTTTCATCTTGCATTCAATTCTATAGCTGAATATTTGAGGCCGAGAGCAGTATCAATCACATGTCTCTGTTTGACTCAGTTTCCCCACACATTGTCCCAGTTCCCACCGTTTGGAGCAGCCTTTGGTCCTTCAATGTAATGTTGGCCACCACCGTTTCCGTGATTGTATGGGCCAGGAACAGGAAGTCCATCTGGACCTGGAGGATGAACTTTGCGGGGCTTCGTTCTAATCCCGAGAACTCTTAATACAAACCTTGCAAGCTCGCCATATAATACACCAGATCGATCAAATAGCTGCAGTTACATAAGAAGCAGTTTATGCCAACATCAGTAGATAGATAAATGATAGCATCATGTAAAAAAGTACAACTACTTGACACCGTTAGCTAAGTTTGTTATGTTATTGTTTTGGAGGAGCCTAGTTATTGTCTAGGTCAATTATTTTGAAGATGCTGCAATTTTTGCAACCAACAGGCCTGGTATGGAAGTCTTCTTCTAAAAACCAACATTTCAATCCAATTAAAATCCTAGACCCCTGTTCTGTGAACTCTGCCATAATGATTTGGGAGTAACTTGATATATGTGCGGTTGGTCCAAGTTGTGTCTAAGTTCATCCACTACACTAATTCAATATTCTAGATATATGAAAATATGAAAACAAAAAAAATGAGGCATATACCTGAAGAAGAGCAGACATGAACAAATGAAATGCCTGGGTGTTTTGATCTATGAGGATGGAAATCCGGCCAAAAAACGTCACCACACCTTGCATCTGCCACAGCAAACAAAGTACGATAATTAGAGATCATAAAGCAAGAGAAAAAAGGAACTCTCAGAGATAATGCAGAAAATTTCCTGCTCCAGAATAAGCAATGTATCCAAAGGAACATAATACTACCACTACGGTGCAGTGGTTATTTTTTTTGTTTAGAACCAGGAAAAAAAAGAAAAAAAAGATGAAGAGTTCATTAGATCACCTTCTATACTAATGCCACCTACAATCAACCCAAGCAATGATCTAAATAACAGATTTTTTTATGTTCTATCTAATCATTGACTGAAAATTTGTGAGCTTTTAAATACAGCTAAACGAGAGAAAAAAATAACATAAATGAACCGATAACTGGACATGTATTTTGAAGATGGACCACAAACAGAAAAAATCTAGTGTCCAGGTGAGGGGAGGGGGAAGCGGATAGGAGTATTAGAACACAGGCGTTCTAACTTCCCCCATGAAGGCCAAATTGACCATCCATTGAAGGCCAAATTGACCATCCATTGAAGGGTCTAGAGTTATATATCTGAAGTGGCCATACATAACCTAAAACAGTGTACACCAATAACTGAATATATCCAAGATAGATAATATATCTAGCGAATAAACAAGAAAAGACACAAAACTGCGCAAAACCAAGAATATCACGTAGCTCAACTATTAGAACAAAGAGACTAAACAACTATCTAGCGTAAATAGAATCTCAAGGGAGGAGATGCAAAAAACAATCTAGAGTTCAATTATTTAGTTTCACGGGTAAGCAAACTGAAATTACAGATTTAACAAGAAGATATAGGATGTGTGTCTTACCACTCGTAGGAAAGAAATCCAGAAGCTAGGGGGTTGAGGAGGAGCACCGCCATATGGATTGTTTGGATCTTGATCCCCATATGGACCACCCATGCCCATCCCCCCCATCCCGTAACCACCCATTTGACCCCCTAGACCACCACCGTACATTCCACCACCTCCATACATTCCACCACCTGATCCGTACAGCCCACCGCCATACCCACCTCTATTATACATACTACTACCACCGTACATTCCACCACCATAAGTTGATCCTAACCCACCTCCTAATCCACCATATGTTGTTCCTAATCCACCACCATACATGCCGGAAGTGCCATATCCAGTGCCATAAGTTTGACCCGAATTATACCCTGCATTGACAACCAAATCATCAGCGTGATGCGCATGATACAGTAATTGCCAGGGAAATTAATAGGATAAATATTTACCTCCAACTCCAGTCCCATAGGTGTTCATTCCAGTGTTTGGCTCCCAAGGCCTTGAGGGTACTGGCCTTGCTAGAGGTGTTCTGTTTACGGCGGCACTCTTATCAGCTGCTGTTACAATTTCTCCAGGTCTTGAAGTACCTGAAGCCTCAACAACATCACTTGTGCTACCAGGTGTTGGGGGTTTAAAAGGTGGGGGGCCAGAAGATGTTGGTCCAGCTCTTTCCCAAGGTTTTGGTGGAGGACTACTACCTGCAATGGAATAAAATCAGATTCCAGACTAGCGATCGAAGATGAATTATATTCAGGTAAAGGATAAACCGGTATCAGAAGCAGAGCACACAAGATATGATATGAAATACCCTAGACCAGCGAGTTTTCTATAATTCCGCATCTTTAGTAGGCAAATCATGATAATCATAGTAGCATATGGGAAAAGAAATGCTTCACTGAATTCACGTGGCAAGAGCTCAATTCAATCTGTCTAAATTAATTGTTCCGAAATTCAGATTTTACTCAAAAGGGAATCCCCTGTAAAAGCTACATAATTCACATCGCTTTGTTTCTCTGGGAAAGGTATTGAAACACAAAAAGAGCGTGGCGACGCATGTAAGAAACGTAAAGTAATCATCAAATCAATCAGAATAAGCTTCACAGACAAAGAAAAAACCTACTAAATCCTCCAACTCTCTCATAAGCAAAATTTCCAGAACAATCACCAAAAATCAACAACAAAAATTCTAAGAATCAACAAGTATCTAAGAACCGCAGCTTCTCAAAATCAATAACCAAACCCTATTACGTCAACAAACAATCCTGAGCTCAAAATAAAGATGGAATTCAAAAAATGAAAAAACAAAGACACCTCCAAAATCAAAACCCTTGAAAAAACACATAAAAAGGAGCTCAATTTTTCACAAATCACCTCTATTGGATCTAAAATCACTAATTATTATAGATTCCAAACATACAAAAATTAAATAATTTATTCAAAAAAATAAACCCTAACTAACGATCACAAGATTAAACCGAGACGACCACATCAAAGAAGAAACTAAACAAACCCCATGATTTATCTACCATTAAATTACCTAAACCCCATGAAACAAACCATAATCAAACACAAAACAAAAAATAACACCCAGAAAACCACCATTAAAATACTAAATTTTCAAGATTCATCGAAAACAAAATCATGAGTTACCTTGTGGTTTATTGTCCATTGTAGTAGTCGCAGAGAAGCGACATACAACGGTGGAGCTTCTGTCTTGAAAACTACGATTTTCAGAGATATAGATGAGATGAGAAGAGAAAACGGACAGTCAGAGGAAAATAATAAAGACGGATTTTTCTTTTTAATTTTCTGGACCTTGAAATGACTATATTAAAATATTTATCGAAAAGTTTGAGGTGAGGAGGATTTTTCAGCCCTGTCTTATCTCTTGGTTTACTTTAAGGAGGGAGCGATATAATAACTAACTTTGAGTAGTTTAATGGAAATAGGATTAATCCGATTCCTTTTAGAGTAAGGTCTGGTTTAGAGTTGGTATCTTTCAAAGATTGCAAACTCATCCAGCAGTTCCTATGAACTCAACAAATTAAGGATTTGTTGATTTTGATCCCACTATAGACTCAATAGATATGAAAAACGGATGTACAAACCAACAAATTTGTTGGTTTGTTGAGTGAGATGGAAAAAAAAACGCGCAGTTAATGTAGAATCCGGTGAGGAAGCAAAAATGCCAGCGTTTGAGGAAGAAACGCTGGCGTGTGATGTTTGATGTCCCTCACATCTTCTCTCTCCAAATCTCGGTTATTATATTAGGGTTTATTTTTTATTATTTGTTTTATTAGTTAAATAATCAGTGGGACCCAACTCTTATCAGTTTATATTAATAAAATCACTAGTGGGACCCTAAAATATCATATTTATTCATTTTTCCTTGGTTTCCCATAGTGCAAAAAAATGTTTGTTCATCCACGTGGCTCAACAAGAGAAAATTTTTGTTGATTGCCATAGGAATTGCCCTCATGGGATAAAGGGATAAGGCTTATTCCTATGCACATGCCAAAAAAAACATGTTTGGCATACCAGGTGGCATGGCAAACGAGTTGCGCCACTATGGGAAAACCACGGAGCGACAAAGTTTCAATCGACCGTTATTATCCAGAACGTTGGCGATATTCTGAGTATCGCTGGCATCATACATCCCATCGCTCGTTATAAATAGTATCGCTGGCGATATTCAGATTATCGACCAGTAGTTATTTTGCAACGCCTATTTCCCCCCTGTTGGTTCCTATATATACGCCCTTGTACTTCTCCAAGTTACTCACACCTACTTCACCAATTTCTCCATCTCTATTCTCAATTTTAAATTTCATAATCATCAATGGCGAGATCCAATGAAGAGAGGAATCTTATTATGAATCGATTTAGATTACATCAAGAAATGCATCAATTGAGGTTGCAACAACTTGATGATGAGGAAGATGAAGATAATAAACTAATCGACACGTTGATGCTTGTACATACGGGCCAAATACCTAGAGTTCCAGAGCCACAAGAAGTATTCTCAAGAAGTTTATGCTCAAATGACTAATTACCTTCGAAACCAGAATATGTATGACAGTTTAAGAAATGATCTGAGAGTGAATCTTTGGGCAGAGCATGGAAGACGGTGATTATTAAGTTACGTAATTTGGTTTAATTATTAAGTTATTTTGGTTTAATTATTAAGTTATATATTTTGGTTTAATTATATTTATGTATTTTGGTTTAAGTTAATATGCGAAACTTATTTAAGTAGACTGCAACAGCATTTCAGATTAATCAACTTTTCATTTCAAACTAATATTAAGTAGAATGCAACAACAACATATCAAATTAAAATGCAATACTTCAAATTAATACATCAATCATCTAAAGGAACTACTACATTGAACTCATCCTCATCATCATCACCACTAGGTTGGTTGTTAGTAAATCCAGCTGGTTGTTCAATCTGTGCTTGAATCTTGTCAAATTTGATTTGCCACACATGTTTTTGCTGGGCGTTTATAATTGAAGTGTTAGACTGAAGAATGTTATGCTTGTCATAGTCAAACCCAATTTTTTCTTGAGAAAGAAGACCTTTCTTACTCTCCTTGTTTTGAAATTTCCTATCAATTGCTCTTTGCTTCTCGACGGTCTTTTGATGTTCCATAAACTCCGATATGTTAAATCCACTTGAACTTACTCCTTCTTGAGCTAATTTTCTAGCCAATCTTGCATTGTTCCTCCCTGGAAATTTTCTCTTACCACCATCATCATTGAGAACTAAGTTCGCATTTGGGTTTCTTGGGGTATCTGGTGAAGAATTTGATGGACCTGGTAAAAATGGTGAAGAATTTAGTATTGAGGGAGAAGAATCATATTGTGACCTTTCAGGTACTTGTTGATTACCTACCAACACATTTGGATTATATTTTTTCAACACCTTCAAAATATGATAACTGTTTTCCATGTTTTCATTGTCAATCCATACGAACCTTTGTTTCAACATCAACATCCACAAGACCACTCTCCCGGCCTCTCTTGGCTTATATTATCAATCCAACATAAGCGGTTACTTCCCTGTTGATTACAATGAAGTGTTCTGCCAACCCTTTTGCATCACGAGAATTGATGTTCATGGTTTCTTCTTCATATTTATGAAATATATTTTCCCACATGGTGTTACCATGTTGTTGTGCACCATCGATACAATCTTGGGTCAAAAAACATAATTACGACAAATGCATTCATCTTCTGTCATGGTGTATTTTGCACCCCGGACTTTGACCTTTTTACCTTTATCATTGCCTTGGCTTTGAGATTGTAATCCATATTACAAGAAATTAAGAATTGTAGAGAAGGTGTGATTGTTTTAGATTTGAAGAAGATTGAGAGATTGAGAAATTCTAGAGAGATTTAGAAATTCAGGTGTGAGTTGAAATGAGTTTGAAATTTGGTATTTATAGAGGGGAAAAATTGTAGTCGTTGGATGAGGAACTGATGAGCGATGATCAAAACAGCGAGCGACATACTAACTAGTGCTGGCGTTGGAATGACCAACGAGCGATCTTTAGACCATCTAGCGATGGAATCTCTATCGCTCGCTGGAATGTCTATCGTTTATGCCTATATGTTATAATTGACATATATATATATATATATATATGCATATAAGTTTGGCACTTTGGCATACCCATAATGGGTGCATATATGGAAAAATATGATGTTTGCCATATGCATAGGAATAGGCCTAATAGACTGTATCGTAAACTGTTCATCGTTCTAAAAAAAAATGAACTGGACGCTAAACTCTGTGGTTCATTTACTTTAAAAAAGAAACAAATTTGAAAGTTATACAAATTCTTGAAAATCAAAATTACTAATGCGGCTAAATGTTTTGCGTTTTTCTTTTTCTTGAGTTTCATACGTAGATAGTTTGTCATTTTCTTTTATATTTTAATTTTATTCAGCAAACTGTTTGTTGTTTTTGTTTTGTTTGTTTCGTACAGCTAACAATATGGCATGTGGTGAAGACTTTCACTCGCTCAAGCGGTTGAAAGAGAGGTTGATTGAGTTTAGGGCATGGAGGGTTTCCCTCTATTCATAATGGGATCAAATTTGATCAAGTCTATCATTATGAAAGAGACTCTCAACCCTCATAGTCCTTGTTCTGGAGTTGGATACCATGTCATATAGTAATCACCTGATAATAGGTTCTACCTAGTCCTTTTTGAAATGGGAATACCATAAGGCCAGTTCTTAAGGCTAACTCTTATATGTATGTTAAATTTCAATTTCAATTTTCCATCTAGTCAATTTGAATTGGAGATCAACTCTTATGATTTCACTTAATTTAAGTAAATTTCGCTTTTTGGCAAAAATAGTGGAGCCATTGAATAACTGGCGGATCTTTCCATCCGATGAATTTCATATTTCTCTGCTCTAAATGATTGTTCACAACAATGTAATTTCTCTGCGCAAATGGTTGGGCAAAAAAAATGTGATTCGACTTTCACTACAAATATTTACTTAATCCCCAAACTTAAATGTAAGATTTAGTCAAAGATTTTCCAACTTGAATCTTGAATTGGATGACCACAAGAGTTAGCCTGAAAACATTTAGGTTTAAAACCAATTAAATAGATTTTTTTTTCTTACTAAAAAAGTTCTCAATATATTAAAAACCAGTTTTCTACTAAGAGGGTAGAAAGAAGTTGAAAGAGACAAATAAAAATCATCACTCACAATGTTCAAAGCGACATTATCAACAAATTTTTCTTTTTACTCATCTACTAATAAAAGATCAAAATTCTCACTTTGTCAATAACCGAAACATGAGAATTGTACTTTCCATTGAAAAAATATGTTATTCCTCTATATCCAAATGTCCCACCAAATTGCAAATGGAAATTATATTCAAAATATGTCTTCTGACAGAAATATTTGAACTTTTCTTCCTTTGTCATTCCCATATAGTACTTCTTACATTATCCTGAAAAATCCATTGTATCTAATAATCATTCAGAAAATAATGTCATACTTCCTTAGTGAATTTGCAAATGCAGAAAAGTTTGTTGATTAGTCTCGGCTCTCTTTTTACAAAGTAGACATCCATAAACTGAATTTGATATCCTATAAAAATCTTATATAGGAGTTGAATTATAGCATAAAGTTATAATTTCCATTATGCCATCATCTTCTACAATCTTATAGCATTCAGTAACAACAAAGGACTTATTCCAAGAAATCCATTAGGTATCACCTAGCTAGGGTTACACCGGGGCTCAACCTTTTTGTGGTAGTCGACTTTTAGAATTTAACCTGGGTCATACTCTATGGCCCGACATTGTTACGTAAAGCTAAAAGGTTTAGTTTCTTCCACTTTTAAAATTAGATGGGGTTGTAAGGTTATGTTAAGCTAAGAAGTTCAGTTCTTCCAATTTTAGGATTAGTCGAGTGTTAAGTTAAAGTCGGGTTATGGTTAGCTTAGGTCGGGGCATCACATAATCTATGTCATCCAATCTAAAGAAAATCTCGGTCATCCTTCTGCCTAAATTAATACAAATCACTCCGCCATCCTTATCATGGATACTCTTTAGTTAGATCCACTACTAGGGTGTATAATAGGAAGTAAGTTAGTAATATGAGCTATGTCAGTTACCCCCACCTCATTTAGTGCTCCACGGGAAGCAAAGTTTCAATTGTCATTCCAGATTATGACACATCGTGAGTTGTAGGATCCTTTAACTCGGAGATTTTGAACAAATTTGGGAATTGAATTATTAGGGGTTTTTATTCACCCATATGTCTCCAAAATAGACATTTGTCACCGCAATCATCCTAAATAGATGATCAGTTGAGCTTTACATGAGACCAAGGTAGTTAATATCGCGTATCGGTCAAGTCCGATACACCTATATAAAAGATAATATCGCTTTTTAAATCATTAGAACTAGAATTTCAAATATTTATAAAATCATATTAAAAAAATAATAAGAATCATATACATATCTCAAAGTTTCAAAATAAATGCTGGTTTATTGGCAAGCGTTGTGATTGTTGTTCCATTCTGCCGGCAAAATCTTTCTTATTATCCTTCACTTTTATATTTTATATTTCCTTGCGTTGCAGTCGAAACAATCTCCAATCTCTCCAACTTTATTAGAGTCTAGAATCAGTACATGGCCCCTTAGATGTTGATGTACCATTAGTCTTCCTCTGTCTAAAGCGTCTCTCAAAATGGACTCTTTGAACCATGACGTACCAAATGGCATTCCTACACAAAAGAAGTGGTAATCTGCTAAGATAGTTCCTCCTGATGTCTTATATATTTTATCTCCATTTTGATGATAGTTTAAGTAGACTTTCTGACTCAAAATGACCTTCAAATCCTTTGAAACCAACCACAATCAAGGGTCTTGCTAGAAGCTTTCCATCCCTGCATTGAAACCAAATTCCCTACATACCCATCCATTCTATCACTACCAAGACTAAAAAAAATCCTTTAATCCATAGCCTAAAATCAATAAACCAAATTCCCTACAAACCCATCCATTCTATCACTACTATGACTCAAAAAACCTTTAGTCCATAGCCTAAAATCAATAACAACCGCTCATATTCTCCACTATCTTCCCCCGTCCATAAAAAACCCAAATCCATTCAAATGTCACCTCAATTATGGTTGTCATCTTATGTCCTATCATATAGTCATTGAATTTATATATCATAAATATATCGGGGCTTTGTACCTTTCCCAAAATTGTCTTTGTACTTGTCTGTAAAGACTAGATGCATGTTGCTCGGAAAATTTATTCTATAAAACCAATATTATCAGTGTATAGGTAAAACCGATATATCGGGTTGTACCGGCCGATACGAACGTTTTTATCGTTCCATCTTTGTATCGCCGATATTCTCGATATCGTATAGGTATTTTCCGATACCCGATAAGAACCTGTAATATCAGCATGTACAACCGATATTGACTACCTTGCATGAGACCTGCATTTTAGAATTCTAGACCAAAGATTTATTTACGCTTTTTTGTTATAAAAATTTAGATAAAAGGCTTTTAAATTTCCACCATGTTTCTAATCAATAACTCTCCTCCATAAAGCTTTATTTTCCTAGATGGCTAGTTCCACAAAACCTGACCCTCAATACCAAATCCTAGATCTGAATCCTAGCTACATCTCCGAGTCAGATAATGCTAAATTTTTGCGCGTTCCCTACCACAAGAATTGGTATCTACTAAAAGAAGATGTAACAAAAATGATCCAACAATTTTTCGAGTCAAAATTTCTCCTCAAGGAATAAAACTAAACTTTTATCACTCTCATTCCTAAAAAAGGACTTTCCAGAAACTCCTGCTAATTTTCGGCCAATATCTCTCTGCAATACCATATACAAAATTATCTCGAAATTGCTTGCAAACAGAATAAAGCCCTTTCCCGATAATTTCATCTCTCCTTATCAATCGGCTTTTGACCCTAGTAGGCAAATAGCATATAATATTGTGACATCCCACGAAGTTATTCATACCATGAGAACTAAGGAACTCAAAAATGGTTATATGGGCCTAAAATTGGATATGTCCAAAGTGTTTGATAGAGTTGAATGGAGCTTCCTATCCCAAATCATGGAAAGACTGGGCTTTAACAAGGATTGGATTGACTTGATCCTGTAATGTAGTACCACCTTTAGTGTAGTGCTAATAAACGGTTCGCCAACTAGCTTTTTCAAACCTATTAGGGGGATAAGACAGGGATACCCACTGTCTCCTTACCTCTTCATCATATGTATGAAGAATCTGTCTAGGGTGTTAATGGAGGCGGAAGCCAATTTTTTTGATAACAGGAGTCACTTTCTCTAAAATGCCCTGTCGATCTCCCATCTTCTTTTTGCGGACGATTGTCTCATCTTCACGAAAGCCACCAAAAAAGATTGCACAAACCTCTTAAACTTTCTTGAAAGCTTTAGTAGGACCTCATGCCAACTAATAAACTATGAGAAACCTGGTATCTTCTTTGGGGAAAAGGTTGTAGAGGAAGTAGCTAATAAACTGATAAACATTCTAAAAGTGGGGCGTATCAAGCTAGATGACAAATACCTAGGAGTGCCTCTATTTACTAATAGGTCCAAAACCATTTGTTTCAACTCTATAGTTGAAAAACATAATAGAAGATTGGCAGGATGGACAAGTAAACTCCTATCTGGGGTTGGTAAGGAAGTGATGATTAAAAATGTGGCTGATTCTATGGCAACCTACCAAATATCTTGTTTATTTATCCCAAAAGCAATCACAAAAAAGATAGACAATAGGAATCATGCTTTCTGGCTGGGGCATAATAAGGCTAACTCAAGAGGGACATGCTTTAAAGCATGGACAAATTTCTGTAAGAAGAAAAAAATCAGGGAGGACTAGGATTCAAATACTTTCACAAATTCAATAAATCCATGTTAGCTAAAATTTCATGGAGAATTGTACAAAAACCAAACCAGCTGTCGTCAAAAGTCCTCAAAGAAAATACTTCAAAAACTCTTCCCCACTATGTCTATGGAAGACAAAACAAGCAAGCTCGTGACTATGTAAAGTCTTGAGTGAAGGCCTTGATATAGTCAAGCATGGGAGCCAATGGAAAATAAGCACTGGCACTTCCATCATGCTTTGGGAACACAATTGAATCCCAATGAATCACCCAAACCAACTCAATCCTGATGATACTAAACCTATTATTCAAAATACGCTGAAAATGGTTAGTGAAGTTTTCGACGAATCTACAAGGAATTGGAATCTCAACTTCTTAAATCAAGTTTTTTAGCCTGAGACAGTGGAGAATATATTATCTATAGATATTCACAAAACGGCGATGCAGACTGATAAACTGATTTGGCCATATGCCAAAAATGGCATATTGACTGTCAAATCGGTTTATGAATGTTTGTCCTCTCCAGGAGGCTCTACCACTGCCTAATCAAATTCCAACCAAATTTGGGGAAGAATCTGAAGATAAGTGCTACACCAAGAATCCAGTTACTCGTATGGAAATGTTACATGGATATTCTGCCAGTTAGAACAAAGTTTAGTAGATGGAACAATGACATATCTCCTAAATGTTGCTTTTGTGATAATCAGGATGGAACAATAACTCATATTATGATACATTTTCCATTTAGTAGAGCCGTTTGGTGTGGATTAGGATACAGGATCCCAACAAAGGCTAATGTAAACATAAGGGTTTGGATAGAGTCCTGGTTTAATCTATGAGGATATGACAAAACAGGTAGAATGTATGGCAACAACGTGCTGGATAATTTGGAAAACTAGGTGTAGGGGATGATTTCAAAATGTAACAATCAATCCGTTCACAAAAACCAATGAGATATAACATTACCTCAAAACTACTAATCACAGCTTCCGATCCATCAGCTTAAATAAAAACCTAACCCTCATTCAACTGTTATCAATGCAAACCACAACCCTAACCCCAAAAATAACTGTCTCAATCTATTGTCACTATGCAAACTGTCTCTCTGAGTCAATGATTCTTAACTTGTTTACAGATAAAAAAGACAGAGTCCAAGACAGGTGAATCTTCACCAGCACAATAGCAGCACGAAAGGAAGGAATCACTATTGAAGCTATAGCAGCAATGACATGGTTGAAAACTAACAAATAATGATGTTGTAACCTTCAAGTAGATGACAAGACGGTGGTGTAGGAGATCAGGCAGCAGTGGAAGAATCTCCAACAACAGTCCAAGATTACTATGGTTTGTAACAATGTAGACTTATTTTCCTTTTTTCGTATGTTTAATTGCTTTCCCTTACGACAGATGTGGTTGCCAAGCTTGCAAGAGATAGTTGCTCTTTATTTCTCAAACCACCAAAACTGTGAGATGAGAATGTTATACCCTGACAATGACGAATTTGTAAAACATGATATTAAGCAGGTTCTTAATTTGTTTAGTTAAGCTTTAATATTATGTGGTTTTTCGAGGAAAAAAAAAAGAAAAAAGCTTTATTTTCATTACGTATCTATGAATCCACTTTGAATGTAATGCAATGTTCATTAATCTCAATTTCTTTATGGCTACTTCCCATCTATTTTTGGGAAGACAAACTTTGCTCCACATTACTCGACCTTTCTTAGATTTCTGATTAGAAAAATCGCACAAGAATTATCCCATTATCCTCTCCATGATTAAATTAATATTCGTCGTTAGTCGAATGATAGACAAACTCAACTTTCTCCCTCTTCTCTCCAAGTACTTTCTCCCCTAAACCAATTGAAACACTAGCCATATGGAGTTTTTTCTTGCTCAGATTTGCTCCTTTGAAGTAGATCTGAGCATGAGAACTTCTATTCATCTACTTTCTCTACCACATTTATTAATTCTTTTGATCTTGGTTTTTGTTTCTTATTTTCTGAACGCGGAAGACAAGGTTTTCATTTCTTGTCAAAAGTCTTTAGTCTATGAAGGGTTTTTTTTTGGACGTGTCGTTGATTCATTTTTGTCTAATTTGCGCGATAACGTGACTCGCCAAAACAAAAAAAAAGTGAATATCACACCAATTTCTATTCTTGATTAATTATGATTCGACGCAATTTAGAGATCAGTGCACCAAAATTGAACCCGATTTTTCCTTCGGAACCGATAAGACTAAATTTAGAGCCAAATACAGTCCTATCCTATATGTCGCTCCTTCATCGATTCGTGGCATTCAATGTAGGCTCACCGTATTACAGAAAAAAGATTCACCGGTCCAGAGTTTAGATGGCTCGAGTCGGTCCTTACGTTTGGACTGACACCTTTTGGTCTTACCTCTATTTGTTCCGTTTTTTGCTTTTATAGGGTGTTCGGTTGAGATAATCCAAAGACCAATAATCCAATTACCGGTAATGAATTGAATTACTTGATAATGTTTCCTTAGTTACAAATATATGTGTTCGGATGACAGAATTTAGTCGAAGTTTTAGGAAATGGGTTGGTCAAAATTAAGATGCCTTTAGTACCCCTAAATCTGCTGCTTTCTATTCCTCAACGATCTATTCTTTTTGATCGGTATCTTCATGATTAATCTTAAATCTCCACTGTCATGATAATCCAAAACATGAATAACAAGATTGAATTACTATACCTTATTATGAGAAACCTAGCTCAATTTGAATGTTACCAAAAAAAAAAAAATAATCTAACATAATCTTTATTTGGATTTAAGGTTGGAAAACAAAGTGATTTATTCACTGGCATCCTATGGATTTAGAGTTCCTGGATTAAATAAGTGAAACGAGACCTAATTAATTTTTGGTAGAATATTATTTCTTAGAAAGGGACAATTCAGTCAGTTTAAATGAAATAGGATATCGATTCCGGTAATCCAATTCCATTGTAGTCTCTAACCGATCGAATCCAAAACGCGGATTTGGGGGAATCGAATTCATTCAGAATCCAATTCCAAAAAAACTCCACCTGTTCGGTTGGGCAGAATTGGTCAGATTACCTTGTAATCCGATTATGAAGGCTTCAATTCCCCCAACCGAACACGCTGTTAGTTCCAAGTAAAACTGCTAATTAGAAACCTAGCTGGTCGGCTCCTTGACTACACACCAAAAGGTCGTGTTCCAGGCAGTTTCACTTGTGGGACAAGAACTGAACCTTCACACATCTTATTTTTTTCTCTATAAACTATTTTGCAGACGCGCTCTAATCACTAGTCCACACGCTTTCCTTAACACGGCTAAGAATTAACAACATACCACTCTTATTTTTCACACCAACAACGACTTGCTTAGAATCAACAAGCCATCACTCTCTGTTTACAAGCATCCTTGTTGGGCTGAATTATCCATAGCTGGTCGGCTCCTAGGATTGACTATACAGCAAAAGGTTGTGTCCACTCGCTTTCCTTGACACGACTAAACAACAGCATACTGACCTTATTTTTCTCAGATTTTTGTTAAAGGGAGAGTAAAATGTGATCTGAGGAGAGCAAATATCTCGCTAACTAGGACCAACTCGTTATATTTATCATACTCGGACTAAAACATCCATACATATCACACATAGCGCACGATTCAAAAATTGTTCATCTTCCTCCCTCACACAACGAACTTAAGAACACTAGGAAAACAATTGATGCTGTAAAACGGTGGATAAGAAACAAATTTCACGATTTTTTTTTGTCGTTCTTATAATATTCATAATATAACAATTGCACAGCTAATCAATCGTCGGAATAAAACTGGAACTTCAAATAAGAAAACTAAATTTGATGAATCTCCACTTAAATAAGAATAAGAAATTATCGATGCTCTTTAATGTCTAACAGCACCAAAAGGATACTTCACTATTTCCCCTCTCAGGATTTTTTTTTTCTTCAATCGTGAATTAGAATATTATACAAGCAAAAATATGTACATACAGTGATTGAGAACTATGGTGGTGACGAGTAACAGCTTCTTATGATAACAGGCCGGCCATAATCACATCTACAACTACAGCTACAGCTAGTGCGTAAATCAATCATTTCTTTTTTTCCTATGTTAATTTAATACCGTTTCAACAATTTGGATTTTCAGTTTATGCTTCAACAATTTTTTCGTTTTTTTTTTATAGAATTTTTAGTTGTAATTCTTTTTTAACCTTGTTCCTCGATTCTATAGATTTTGTCAGGAATGATGAACTAACATCTGAATAAATGCTGAATTGAGTAGGACTTTGATCAGCCAACTCATTCCCTCCTGCGTCAGGCATGAATTGCGCAGAAGCTTTTGTTTTCCCTGTGGTTTGCGCACCCAATGAAGAACTAACTTGTTCATCGATAAGGGAAGATAATCTCTGAAGTGACGCCATTGCAGCCCCTTGCCAGAGCGAATAGCAACCATCGACTAATTTGTTAGTTCTACCTTGAAATCCACTTTGAACCCCCTGAAGAAATGCCAACCAGTCTATTAGCTTAAGCAAGTCTAACCGATGAGCCTCATTAATCAATATCATTGTCGCCAACCCACAAAAGGTGTGCGCACCATGTGCTTCGGAGCCAGGTTCACCAGCAATACCGCCTTCATATGTCTGACAGCTTATTATGTAATTTCCAACGTTTTCAGCGATCTCCTCATCCAAAATGTTTAATACACTCGCTACAGAAATGGCAGCATAACAAGCCCGCACATCGATTTCACCTTCTTCACGCATTCTAAATCCACCTGACGAAACTTTCATCCTCAGCAGGAACTTCCGTAGCTCGAGTCTATTTATCGATGATAATGCCCTCGCCACCCAGAGTAATAAGAGAAAGTTGTTGCTAGATGAGGCAGCTGCCCAGGTCCGCCACCGTATCCTCCATCCGGGTCCTGACAACGACTTAAAAAATCAACAGCATCATCCTCCAGATCACAATCCCCAGACTCTCCCAGTAAAGCAATTGAATGCAGTATCCAATAACAAAGCCATGGCCGAGCAGCATCTAAACAACAGAAGCCAGGTCCAAGATGTTTCAAATCTTTTTTCAAATAATTCAGATGTTTATAACGTGTGGCTTTGGATAGGAGAAGAATCCATGTACATGTCAAAGACTTCGGTTTTTACCTTCAATTGTTCAGATTGTGACCGAGTTTGTTTCTTCGAACTCATCGATTTTGCCATACTGAAACTGATGCGAGATTTCAAGAACTATTCTTCTTCCCATTACAAATTGTTTGCATGGAAAACCTGTTTATTTAAAGAAGTGTGCAGTTGCCCAATTTTTATACTGAAGAACTTTCCTTTTAGAGTCAGCCCCCAAGATTTAGGGTAGTCCATGAAATAGGGTTCAAAGGAAAGAAGAATTGTGGAATCCAGGGAAATTGCTAAAGATGACCCTGGATTCTTCATCTCTGAAATAGAAGATATTAGAAACTAAACAAAATGATGGAACTCTGAAAAGCGTAAAAAAGAAAAACCACAAAACCATGCCGAAAAACGGAATCTAGTTCTTTCATAACTCTTCATGAACCTAAGCTTTTATCATTCTGTACATAAAACAACAGCGCAGTACTGTGATGCATTATTATTCCTTCCTTCCTAAGAGAATGTACATATGTATATTTTTTACATCAACCAAGGGATATTATGAATCCCTCCCAACAACAAAAACAAACCGGTAAAAGTGATTCTAGATCTGCCTTAGCCTTAGAGACAATCTTACCGGTTCGGGATGAAAACTTGTTCTCGCAAAACTTTAACCCATCTCATGTGATCAAGCAATTGCTACTAACAGAGCTACCCATTACGCAAGGAACATCACGCACAACAAGTTTCATACTGCGAGACCCGATAGTTTCTAGTATCTCCAAACACTCCTCTAAATCAGATTCACTCACTAACATAACCCACTCTTGCTCATCATCCAAGTACTTGAGCTGAAATGTCCCAATTGATAATTTGAATCTCTTTCCTACTTCTTCAAACAACTGCTGACATCCAGCAAAAGGTTCAAACTTGAAACGCACCGTGTCATCTTTATAAGTAGCCTTTACTGTAATTGCAGATTCGCTACTTGCAGAAGATTTGCTTTTATAAGTATTCTGAGTGAGGAGGGAGCTGGATGTGCAGCCATTCACCATTGAGCCTGAACCGTTGGATGAACCAGTCGTGTCTGAACATGTTGGTTGGTTGTGCTCAACTACCCCATCATACGCCTCGATGCCCATATCCATCTCATCGACTGCCAACTTAGAAGTGGTCTCAACAGTACATGCACCTCCATTGTTCGAAATCCACCCTTCACACCTCCGTTTTACAAAATAAGAGCTTTGTGAGACATCTTCAATAGATTCCCAAGGCATACTTTCAATGCCAACTTCTTGTAATGGTCCGGATCCTAGTTCAACAAGAGGGATATTGGAGTTCCCTTTCTCCACTTTGCAAGTATGATTAAGAAGCATACGACCTATACTCCCAAGTTGGGATCTACCCATTGTGCACCCATCATCTTCCAACTTCACAATACCGTTCTCACACTCGATGTAAGGAACTGAACTAACTGAAATTACATCTTGGCCTCCTAAATCTGAATTTCTAGTAATCTGTTGTTTGTGTGAGAAAAAGCTGTTGTGTGCATCGTGGTCTGGGGTGAAGGTGGCTGCTGCTACAAGCCCCCCAGTGATAGGATCAAACTTCAACCCTCCTTCAACTCCTTCGACTGAATCAATCACGGTCTTTATTTTCCTTAAAGATCGATTCACCTTGTTTATTTTGCGAGATGGCCATCTCGAGATTCCATGCTGTCTGCATATCCGTTTCAACGTAGTAGGGCATACTGCAGATACAAGGATCCAATAATTAATGGTTTTCAACTACTATTATAGAGGATTTCTCCAAAATAACCAACATTTGCATTATAAGCGTACGAACTGTAATCGTCTTTGTTTGATATCTAACAACATGTGCAAACACAATTTTGTGAGGGTTCTCTTTGAATGACGATAATTCACAGTTCATAAAGCAAATCTTAAAATAACAAGACAACAAGACTTTCAATACCATGCCATTCATTTTAAACCAACGTGAACCTAATCAACTCTGAAGAAATTGGAGAGAGTGACAAAAAGAAATGAAAAAAGATTGTCTGGGATGCAAAATCTCTTCTAATCATACTAAGGTTCGCATGTTTTCCCATTTGGTGTACTCATCAAACTTTACCACTTGTTTCTACAGATCCACTATAAGTTTCCAAAAATCAGATAGTTACAGCATTCAGACATGCCAATATAGTTTCACAGACATGTGGAAAAACTAAATAAGCATGGTGTGGGAAGATTAAGGTATGACTTAGCTCCTCGGCTACCCCTAATCGTAATGAATCGATAATATGAAAATTGTACATGGTCTAGTCATATTGAGGCAAACACATGGACAAATGTGCAACAAGCAGTCTTACCACCAATGGCTTTTGCTGCATCCTTGAGGCTCCCAGAAAAGTATTGCTGAAGAACACTTAAGCTGATATTCTTCTCAGTTGTAGTTTGCCTTTTCTCCCGCTGTCTTTTTAAGCCGCTCACCATCTACAATATCAATTAAGGCATACTCAGCATATAAAATATACATAACATCGTAAGGGTAAGAAAAAAACCTAATGAAACAAACCACAGAAAACAAAACAAGGGTAGTTTTTGGATTGCTCAGATTCTATGGGTCAATAAGATTCACATAACCGTCGACAGAAACATTTAACTGGATACGCAACGAATTGGAGAACCCCGCACTGCAAAGAATCAATAAAACAGTAACAAAGGAAACCAGTACACTACACCATGTTGACATTAATACTACATCATCCAATCAATACTATAATTGTATGACCTAAACCAATTTGTATATAAGAAGATTTTCCAAGTATTGAAAATACAAGTTCCATTAAGTAACTTCATCTGGTGCTTTTTGTTTTTAGATTACTGTTAACCCCGAACTATTCTTCAATACGACACTTCACGAATGAAAATCATGTTCACACTTCACACAAGGAACTCTATTATCTAACCTAAGAATTCATCGGTAAAAAGGCAACCATGTATAGAGTACATGTAGATCATAAAAGCAGTTTCCGACCATATGGAATGAACCGATTCAACGGCCCTTCCAGATAATAGCTCCACAACCATCGGACAGGAATGCACTTTAGCAGACTCACTGTTGGGACCAACAGATAACAATATCATACATACCCTATTTACATATTATGACTTCATCGTGAGATGAGAAAGCCTGGTAATCTCATGAAAACACACAAAAAGCTCCAAATTTTCAGTGAGAAAATGAGAATCACAAACTACCTTTGCTAATGACATGCAAACTTCCTAAATTGAACAATTAACATTCCATAACAATCAAACAAGAAAGACAAGCGTACATACAAAGGGATGATGAAAAAAATAAAATAAAAGAAAAGAATAAATAGAGAGAATATAATCACCTGATCAGAGGACCTATCAGCTTCAGTGCCATCACTCACAGCATCAGACAGGTGCAAACCCAGCATTTCAGCTGAATCCGATCGGCAATCAGGGTTACCGGACAGCACACTAGATGGTAAGTTTATTGGTGCTCCCTTTTGAATTCCTAGTTTTGACTCGTCGACACCTACTAGTTCTGCATTTGAGACAGTTCGCAAACTCCTACAAACCCTTTGCATCGTGTTAGAGAGACTGTTTAACAACAATTGTTGCTCCGCACTCCCTGTGCAATTGATAGGGAGAAAAAACTCGAGTATGTAATCATCATCGCCAGTGTAAGTACTCCTAAGCCTGATCGCAACCGCAGCATTAAGACCATACTTGCGTGAATGATGTACAAGAGGGTAATCTCTGATGGCATATTCCTTCACATCAGGGGAGAAGAAAGGATGATTCGATTGAAGTGCTCTACCAGCAATACCTTGTCCTTTCTCGAGGAACTGTTCTGTGCATGCACGGACAAACCCTTGCATATCTGTGTTATTCACATAGCACGCAGTATCCTCAACACACAATACACTTTTTTTGCTAGAACTATTTTTATTCTCTCTCAAGGGCATCTCAATGTGTTCATTCTTTGCCACCTCTGGGTAGCTACAAGGAATCCATGTTAGAGCCAATGGTAGTCTATGTGCATGACAAGCAGCTCTTAGCACATCAACTATCTCTGCCAGCGCAGCTCTTTGGTTCTTTGAGAAGCACTGCAAAACAATGATTACCTTGTAGTTAGCAATTAGATTCTTTAGAACATCATAAATTCTGGTTATTATCCCACTTGCCATAAGCTCTTAAACTGGAAAGACATGAGTTTAATATATACCTGTGGATGAACTCGGGGTGGTGCGATGGTCTTCAAGTTCACAGACTGCAAAAGATCAAGCAGGGAGATCAGGATACAGTTTTCTATATATGCAAGGAGTGTCCTAAGGTGCCGGAAAATAGGGATGGAGGATGACAAGTTGTAAAAACCTGGTAATAAGTAATCACAAAGCTACAAAAGTTAATTGTGAAAATGCATACAAAATCAACTAATGAGAAAAATAGAAATTTCAAAACAAATACTGAATTCAGTGATAGGTGGTATTATCAAAAGAATTTCACTAAATGGACCTAAATCCTTATTCTTTCACGAGTCTTTTCCCTCATATTAGGTTTACCCCTACAAATCTCAGAGCTTCCAGCTGCTGAATATTGATGCCAGTTAAGCTACACATACCATCAACGAGGAGAGACCTAAACAATCAACAATTGATTACAGTTCTGATCTTTCCATCTACTTGTAGAACTTAGTCGAACCTCAGCTAGCAGCTTAACTATAATAAACCTAGAATCTGTTACATATATTACGAAATCCTTCGCTTCCGATAAACAAACAAGTTAGTATGTCACCATTTAAAACTTAGACATGAGACTGGAATAGACATTAAATCAATGAACCTAGACAAAATAAACAGCGCTGTGACAAAGAAAAAAACTAGAGATATTCATCTAAGGAAAGCATAACTGACCTGAAGAGCGCGACAAACATTCTCAATCTCAGGATCAAAATTAGGCTTTTCTTTCACAGTGACAAGCTCAAGGACAGCACAACAAGACTGGTCTTCGGGATTGATAATAGGTAACGCAAGAGATCCACGAACTTCATGATCAATTGCAAATTTTACGCGCAAGTACTCAACCATATTGTAATACATAACATTTGAAGTCCATTCAGGCAATTTAGAACTAAAAACACGGCCAGGAAGTCCAGGATAACTCCCAGGCCTCTCCTTAGCAGGAAATGTAAAACCTCTGGATACTTCGCGATATCCTTCGAGCATTTGATCTAGTAAATAAGGTTGGTCACAAGTACTTAAAACAATCTCATTTCCTTGTGTCACAGGTACCCAAACTTGAGCAAGAATACCACCTCCAGACGAATCCTTAAACATCCCCAAAGCTTTCAACATTCTTTCAGAAAATGTCCATGACAGCGGCCTCGGAATCACCACATCCACCATCATATTACTCATTCTCACAGGAGACAATTCATTATTACTCAATTGCCCCACATCTGAATCATTCACTGGCAAATCAATTTGTGCAGTAGTAGTATCATCATCAGTTTGCTGAAACACCAATTTATCAGAGAACGCCGCCGCATCCGGAGAACAACCACCATCACCACCATCACCATCAATCATAGGAAACACACATGAACTCTGAGAAGTGAAATTCAATGGACTGAAAGTTACAAACCCATCAGAAATTGATGGAACAGAAAAACAATCAGTAGAACCACCACTACAGAATTCACCATCTCCACCACTATAATCAAAATTCATCAAGCCTGAGAAATTATTAAACGAATCTATTAAAATCTGATTACTATTATCTAAGAAACCCCCTTCAATATGAACAGGTGCTGATGAAGAAGAAGAAGAACCCCAATAATTCACACCCTTATCTCTAACTGGGTAATTGAACTCCATTTCCAAAGCCCCTTTATCTCAGAAAACCAAATCCTTTCCTCATTGATTTGAGATTTGCAGATTTTATAGCCCCCCGTCTGCAGATAACTCCAGAAATAACCTTTATGGATAAGAAATCAGAAACCTCATCGATAGGGAAACTGACCAAACAAGATTAACACAAACAGGAAACCCTTCGTGAGAAGAAATCAAAGTTTTCAATTGAAAGAAAACTTCACAGATTCGTCCACAAAAAAGGCTGAGATTTGATTTTTGTGCAATTTGAGATAGAAATTGAAACGCTAAATCAAGCCAACACCGACTAAATTTATAATGAAGAAGAAGACGACGAGATTTTGCCGATGCATACCCTGGAAGCAGAGAGAGAGAGAGGACTTTGTAATAGTAACTAGTACTCAATTTGGGGGAAATGAAAACCCTAGGAAATTGCGGCGATATTTAACGTAGTGGTACGTTGAGATAACAAAGTAAAAAAGAAAAAGTAAAAAAAAGAAAAAAATATAAGTACCTGAAAATTATACTAAAAAGGGAAATCTTTGTTTGATTTGAGTTGATCTCTCTGTTTGTTGTACTTTGAAGAATTTTTAGTTGATGATGGACTTATATATATAAGATTTTTGACTATGACTTGGTTTTGATTTTGATATTTTTTTGTAATATTTTTAAGTAAATTTATGTCATATTAATTATAAAAATGGAAAGGAAATTGATGCAAATGGGTTTAGTTGGTTGTATACAGCAATTATATGAACATTTTTGACCAGTAATTTTTTAATGACCAACATGGTGATTTTAATAAGTTATTTATATCATTGGTTTGATTTTTGTGATATATATAATTGGTTTGTTTGTTTGGTTTCACATTAGGGTTATTTGGGATATAATTGGTTTGTCATTTTTGGTGTTTAAACTTTGGCTTGTATCTGCCACTGTCATCTGTTTATATCATGAGCAGCAGTTCCTTACAGGAGGCCGGGAACTGTACAGTATGGGCATCTACATTTTCAAAAAAAAAACGACCATACAAAAAAAAAGACAATAGAGCAGGAATTCATGCATAGCGATATCATGATTGGATACACATGCATTGTCGTATTGTACGTTGAATCCGTTCATGTTTTCTCTATAAATCCATCCAACTGATATGCCTCTCTTTCTTTCTTTCTTTTCCGAAGGAATATGCTCCCAATTTCATATATTGGTAAAAATTCTTACAAGAATCAAATACATCTTAATTAAAATACATGAACAAACACAAAATTTATGTATTCTAAAATACAATAAAAGCACTAAATTCATGTAGTTTCGTTCAGGAAATCTATGTTATTTGACGAATGATGTGAAGTTTCTGATTCTACCATTTGAATTGTTGTTCTTCATTGAGAACAAGTTTATCTTCTTCTTTAAGATTTGATGCTCTCATAACAGCGGAGTAATATGCTATGTGTATTGAAAACACGATCACATTAGCCAATGTAATTCGTCCTCGAAGAAGTATAATTGAAACGATTGCAATAATCGATAGAACCGCCTTGAAGGCTACATGAAATTGTTTTACAAACATATAATAAGAAATCAATATAACAGAGATAAGCCATCCGATTGGTCAGAAATATAACAAGAACCACAAAAATTGTTGGAACAACAATTTGTTTTATTGAAAACTATATAAACGAGGAAGATTAACCTTGGTCTGCCCAGAAGATCCGAAAAATCAGATCAAATCTAGGCAGATCAAGATAAAAGCGAAGAAGATGAGAGTTTTTTTTTGTTTTTTTCTTCTTCTTGAAACGGTTTCGGGGGGGCGGGGCCCGGGGGGGGGACACGCAATCACTATCCGAAAAATCATATCAAATCTAGGCAGATCAAGATAAAAGTGAAGAAGAATTGAGTTTTTTTTTCTAATAGTAATTATGGTCTTCTCTCTCCCTTCTCTCTGGATCCATTAGCCAGTTGGTTCTCAATTCATTTTATTTTATTTTTTTGACAGCAAAAGAGCAAATTTGAATTAAAAAGTTTTGAGTCACCAAAATAGTGACATCAAAAGCACACAAATTACACATGTGAGTGTACTACCAAATCCCAATTACAAATCAGGTTGGACAAAGTAAAACCTGAAAAACATATCAATTGAACAACAAACACTTTATGTCCGCAATCACTTGATTCGCATCTTTCCCAAGGTTATCATAAAACCTAGCATTGTGTTCCTTCCAAATTCTCCAACAAATAGCAAACTCCGTATCTTCCTAATCACATTTTTGGATTTCTTTACCTTTTTATCACCTAATTCCCAGAGATTAAACTTAACATTATCAGAAAGGACCCATTTGATACCAAAACTGTTAATACCTCTCAAAGACGTAACTGCAATGAATGAACAAATGCTCATTCGTCTCCACCATCTTATCATAATAGAGACAGTTGGAATCTTGAACTAGTCCGGCAGCATAAAGCTTATCTAGGGTTGGAGCTCCACTATGACATAAAGTACAAACTAAAAAGGATACCTTTAGAAAATTTATTAGTGACGGTTGACCAAACCGCCACAAAAAGAGAAAAACCGTCACAAATAACAATTGTGACGCCACTGGTCACGACGGCTGGTCATCCGTCACAAATGTTTATTTGTGACAGCTATTCTTCTTTCGTGACGGTTTTTTTTCTTCTATTTGTGACGGATTAAAAACCCTCACTAATAGGACCTATTTTTGTAGTGTGCCCTCCATCCCACTCATCATCCATCCTAAAAATGAATACTCATCATCCTAAAGATAACCAATATCCTCTCCAAAATTATACTTCTTTTCTATTTTTGGAAACACAATCTGTTAGAAACAATTAGTTGAAAAAACACATGTCAACATCTGATTTGTCCCCCATGCCCCCATCAAAAAGCGCCCCCATCAAAAATTTATCCCCACCTATTTCACCTCTGTATTCTGGAATATGTCTTAGACTCTCAAATAGCTTTTTGTTCTCATTCATATTTATCCTAGCACAATGGTATTCGTTTTCTATTACTTCCATTTTCATCCCGACTCCACCACTGGTTTTGAATTTTGCGCAACATATTTTCTGTTTTTTTATCATAGTATATATATACTATACAGTTTGCAATGGTCCATGATCTAATATTTTGTGAATCAAGTTGGACGGAAAATATCACTCGAGAGTCGAGACAGTCAAATCTTTAAGACCATGACATTTTTGGTTTGAGCCTTTGAGATTTTAGCTTAGGACAGCCCCTACTATAATCTCGTTCTTGCTTATCTTCCGCTTTTTTGGATTATCTTCCATTTCCCACCATCACTTCATGGATGGACCACTTTAATATCGCAACAAGTTTTCCACATAAAACTGTGCTTGGAGATGCGTAGGAAGAAGAGAAATAAAAGAAAGTAAAAATTACAAGAACATAATTTTTTCCCAAACAAGCTTAATCCAACTGCATTAACCACCCAAGAATCATATTTATGATATAGTTTTGATAGGACAAGAAGTCATGGCTGGGATGTCTAAATTTCCAATCTACCTACAATTTGTACTTCTTCTCTTTCGATTGCTTTGATGTTGATCATGTTCTCACCACCACGATTCAGGTCAACTGTCCGATATTATCATTCAGAAAGAGGTCAAAGTTGAGAATTCATGAGAATATATATATATATATATATATATATATATAAATGCTCAATGGTCCTACTGATGATGTTAGCAGCTAGGCATTAATGGCAATGGCATCCATATACCTCCATCAGCTTACAAAGAAATGATTATATTGTTCGAAGGTGATGCGAAGTCTGTTATTGATCAATTTTGCTAGTTTGACGGAGATTCGCGTACGGATGCTATTTTCAAAGACATTTAGTTTTTCTCTTCTAGATTAGTAGTTTGCATTTTTAGTTTCCAACCGCGTGTTTGTAACTCTGTAGCTCATGAACTAGCTCAATGGGCTAAAATAAAAAATGCCTCTATGTACTGGTCTGTGCCTTCTGTTTGGCTCTTGCCAACCGTTGAGGGGGATCATTAGCCTTTTTGAAGCCTTTGTCTAAAATAAAATAAAAATGTTGTTTTAAGATATTGGCAAACAAAATTTGTGGATACATTCACTTTCGGAAAAAGAAAATGTTGATAATTAGTGGCTCCTAAAATTAGTTAGTGATTTTAAAATATAAATGTTTATAGCTTTTTTTGATAAAGAAATATGAATGTTTATAACAGAAAATAGCACTTTACCATTTGTGGTTGGCCACTGAAATTGTTTTGCAGGGATGCTATATTTAGTACTTAGAGTATAAAAGTGCAACAGTTGAGTTAGTTCCAAGAGATCCGAAGTTTGAATTCCACTTGCATCCGAGTTTGGGGATATTTTATTTATTTCTTTGCCAACTTAACTGGCCTCGTTGGAATGCAAGGACGACGAAGCCGCCTAATGCAAGGGTGTGCACTTGCACCCTCTGTCAAGTTGACTCCGAAGCTTAATTTGAGAAAGTTTTTAGATTGTGTCCTATTTTCAAGTTTATTTTTGTGTTTTTGCACTCCTAACCTAACTGGCTTAATGGATAAGTAAATTTTTACACCTCATCCCAGAAATCTTGGCTCAGCCCCACGAGGTAGGATGCCTCTTTTTATCCAAGAGGGTTTTTCAACAATAAAAAGTTGGTATCGTAGAATGATACCTTTGGCCCTTTGCCATCAATCATTATTGTAGAGATTTTCTTATATAAGAATTGTTAATTTTCTCCCCACAAAAATGCAACCCTACCAAAAGATTTTGCTAGACAGTATGATCTTCATCTGATAGTAATTTATACAACTAAGTACCAAACACCAGAAAAAATCTGTACCTTCACGAGAAAAAAACACCAAAAACTAAATGCCTAATCATATTTGACAAATATCTGTGGGATCTTCAAGTTCTAACATCATGGTTTAGAATAAAATTTTCTCGGTCTTACAATGGTTTTTTGCAATCCATTTTGCCAATTAAACAAAGGAAAAGAAATAAACTTAAGATGCCAAAAACATAAAATGGCAAAAAAAAAACTTATGAGAAAAAGAGTGACTAATCCAAATCCTGATTGATTGATTACGGTAGTTATAATTTATCATCAACATATAGATTAGCAAATTAAAAAATGGGCCTAATAATTAGCACTTACGGTCTTGATTGAAGTGGGACAAATATGTCCATTTGGTGGACCTATGAGAGAATTTAGAAGGGATTATATGTCATTTTCCTAAACTTTTTACGGGTCTCAGTTTGTAGCTTCTAAGGGCACAAAATGTCATGCATTGCACTGTGTAAGAGTCACTAAAATCAGACAAGACTTCGTATAAAGGGAGAATCATTTTAGGGCAAATATCTCCATTTTTGAAGATTAAGACCCCATGCATTTATGCCATGGGTCCTGTGTTAAGTAAGATCACGTGGGATACGTAAATTTTAAAGATTTTCTAAAGAAAAAAACATGAGTCGAACTGTGTGGACATCTTTGAAAATCTCTTAACAAAGACCATGCCATATGGTGAACCGGGTGGAATTTGGTAACCTGTTGTAACAATATTGCAAATCAGTGTGTAAAATTGTTGCATGGAGTTTATGAACTATGGGGAATTTTTTTGCATTAGAATTCGTATCACTGAAGGCAAAAGTTAAACAGGGATTCGTTGAGATACCAAAATTCAACCAAGTCTTCTGGCATACTCAAAGTAGTGTATATGCATAATGCATTTATCTAATGAGATTTCAGATTAATATGTTCCGCCAGGAGAAAAGAATCCCCAGGATATCTACAAGATGTGCACACCTTCACTTGAATAAACAGATAGAAATTGAAGATTTGGGGTCATGCAATCTTCAACATTGATGCATGGCATTTGAAACCTGTCTTTGACTTCTCTGTCCACCTATTGTCGGCCGTCCTTCTCCTGTCCAGGATGAACTTCTCCACCTAATTTTTCCTTTTTTTCCGTTTTTTTTTTTTTGTTCCAATTTATGCTAAATAATAACAACAACCTAAGGCCAGCCCGAAACATGTCTACACTACAGAGATTACCTATATATTTTCTCCTAAGAAAAGAAGAAAAAAGAAGTACCTATATACTGTATTTTCTTATTACTTTGGGTAAAAGAAAGAGAAAACCTCTCCACCAAGTAGAATGTATGGATACCATCGGTAAAAAAACTGGTATGGTCAGTCCCACCGGTGTGGTTTATGTCGACCCTTTGTGCAGACCATAAGTGCAGTTAGGTTCTTTTGTATTTGCTTATAAAAAAAAAAAGGTAAAAAAACTGCTTCATCAGAAATAGAAGCCAGTTTTAAAAATTAGAAGCCAAAAACAATATGTTTCATGAAAAGTTTACTATTTCAACCTAGCTAGTTTGGGGTCTAGGAATATTATTTGGGGCCTATGACTACAAGACAAAAATATATATTTAGAAGTAAAATGTTTAATTAGTGTTAATTTGAGTGATTAATTAATGTTTAATTATGTTAACCTACAAATCAACTAATCTTGATTCATCATCAAAACATGAATTTTTTTTATTTTTATTTTTTTGTTGTGAAAAAAAAACTCAACCCAGAATTGGTTTACGTTTTCGGTTTACAAGTGCTTGAACGTACACCAATTGTAAAATTCAAGAGTTTTTCTGTGATTTTTTTTCGCTACAATCGGTTTACATAAATGCCCACGTAAACCGATTGTAAATCTGGGCATTTAATTTCTTCGATTGTTTTGCTCATAAATTCTTCGTCCGATGTCGGAATGACCTCATTCTTTTTGCGTTCAATTCGTAATTTCATACTCTATAATATAAAGATAAAAATTTCAAGATTTGTGAAAAAATTCAAACATGGTTAATGAATCGGTTGGTGTGTGCATTAGCATAAACCTATTGTGGTTGATGTTCATCACATCAACCAAAAATCGGTTTATGTAGATGTACCATATCTACCGATTCTGGGGAACATCATCAACAATCGGTTTATGTTAATGCTTATATCAACCGATTCTGGTTTAGTTTTAGAAAAAATTTGATGAGAAATTTCAGAGATTCATAGTTAAATCGTTGATGAATCCCTCTTAAAAAGAACGGATTAAAGGGATTTAACTCAATCACTCGAATTTATTTGTCGCCGAAATATTTTTCAAAAAGAAAAAGAAAAAAAAGAATTGAATTGCTGTTTCTGAATAGGTTTTAGTTTTTGATTTTGATGAATTGAGTTTTAGTTTTTTGATTGAAGATTGTTAATAGAGATTTTAGTGTTTGTTTTAGATAGTTGGAATTATTAAGAATGTATAAGGGTAATTTAGTATTTTAATACACTTCAGACACCCCTTGTCCTTCTCTATTGGGTGGATGAAGAAATACATAGGCCCCAAATAAATGGCATAAGCCCCAAACTAGCTAGATATTTTAAGAGTCATTCCAAATGTAATTTCTTAAAGTGAACAAAACTATTGCCAGCCAAATAATCATTTCTGACTTTCCAATCTGATTTTCATCAGGGAATTTTTTTTCTTTTTTGTTCAATCCATTGGAAAAGCTAATGATACTCGAATTTACCAGGGAAGAATTCCAAGGACATGAATAACACAAAAGTGCAGAGAAAATCGGTGCGACTCCATGATCATACATAGTAGGAATACACCCAAGCCAATAAATGGTCACATGTTCTCGTTATCCCTTTGTTCATGAATAACAAAAGTCCAGACTCCAGAGTAAAAAATGGCAAAATATATGTATTGGCGTAATATGATGGCACGTAAATAAATAACCTCGTTTAATTGGGGCCCCAAGAAATAATTAGGGGCCCTAGATTTTTATCCCCACCCATGAGAGGTGGATAAGGGGTGACTAAATCTAGTCAAAAGACTAGATTACCCCAACCCTTAGGATTGTGACATGTGTCATCCTATTTATATATTTTTTATTATTTAATTAATTATTTTTTTATAAAAAATTATCTTTATCTTTCTAATAAAAAAAATTTAAAAATTTATTTTTTTAATAATTTAATTTTAATAAATTTATATTTATATCTTTTGTTGCATATTTTATTTTTTTGAGAATTTTAATTCCATTTAAAAGAAAAATCAGGATAAAAAATTTGAGTCGTCAAAATTCTCAATTTTAACAATGACGACTCTTGTAAATTTTAAGATCGCAAAAGTCGTCACGGTTCAAATTTGTATACAATAACGACTCAACCAAATCGTCATAGTATAAATTTATTTATCATGACGACTCTACATGAAAAAATTAGAGTCGTCATTGCCTTAAATTTTAACCATAACGACTCTTGTCAATTTTGAAACAGACATAGACTTTTATAAATGTTATTACAGTAGTCATAATTCATTATTTTAATCATAATGACTCTTATAAATTTTAAAACTGATATTGATCATGAAAAGTCGCCACTTTTTAATTTATAGAAGATGACGACTCTTTAAAGTCGTCATTGTATGAATTTAAAGAGTGACGATTTTTCATAATAATTTGTTGACAGGATGAAAAGTCGTCATGGTCGTAATTCAATACCGTGACGACTTTTCATGTCAATCGGGGAAAAAAAAAAATTTCTTTCAAATAAAAGTTTAATGTTTTTTCAAAAAAAAATAAAAAAATAAAAAAAATAAAAAATTTATTAAACCTAATTAGATTAGATTAACACTAATTAAGTAAAATTATTCTTAATATAAGAAGGGCAGATTAGCCATTACATAAAATATTTGGATAAGGGGTTTTTGAAACCTGGCTTGATTGAGGTATACCCAGATTAATTGGGGTATACCTAATGAGATAAAACCTGGGTCATTTAGAAGTAAAACAGGCCACCCCTTAACCATGTATTTTCTAAATGGCTAATATACCCTTGTTTAATTAACACTAAAATTTTGATTAGCTTAACTAATTGAGTTTAGATTAAAATTTTGAAAATAAGAATTCAGTAGATTAAACCTTTTGTCTGTCTTATGAGTTCGATTTCGATCAAAAATTTCGGTTCTCAAAATGTGAAAAGTCGGCAAGGTCGAAGATTGAATAAGGTGCCGACTAACTTTGGCCGGCAAGGTCGACGTTTGAATAAGGTGCTGACTAACTATAGCCGGCATGGTCTTCGGATGAAGAAAACGCCGACTATTTCTGGCCTGAATGGTCTATGAATGAAGAATATGCCGACTATCTTGGGCCATCTATCTTATGGTCGGCATATAAATATTTCCTATACTGTCGGCTATCATATAGTCGGCATGCAAATAATTTCTTACATTGCCGGCTGACTTATAGTCGGCATGCAAATAATTTCTAACATTACCGGCTGTTGAAAAGTCGGCAATATTACCTTGCCGACCTATAGTTATACCCAACAGAAATTATAATAGGGGTTCACTCCAGAAAAGTCAGATACCTTGAAAAAAGTTCTTGGATAAATCTCCTCTTCTTCCTCCTCTGATGATGTATTCTTCATAGTTGAGGGGATTGCTAGGACTCTCCATAAACCTTAGAAATTCTTCAGAATCTTTCTTACCCATCAGAAGTAACTTTCTTACTGGGCAATTCTCTTCAGTTTCATCGTTAGGATCTTCTAAAGAAGGATAAATCTTGTCAATAAATTCCAATAGCTCTGCTGCATTGCTAACAAGACAAGGGATATCTTCTATTTTTCCCTCTGAGAACCTAAACAATACACAAATAAAAGATATGAAAATTATACACATTGAAACATGGTTCTGGTAAGACAGTCGGCATGGTCGATAATCTGAACATTGCCGACTAATACATAGTCGGAGGGGTTGTAATCATCTACCACGCCGACTAACACACAGTCGGTATGGTCCTATTCAAGAAAGATGCCGACTATTAACTCAGGAAAATCAAGTTTCTGTGACCTAAAGTCAGAACGGTACAAGTCTAAGAAAATGCCGACTAGAGATAAGTCGGCAAGGTTGGTTATTGAATACCTTGCCGGCCCTGGTTATTGTTAAACAGTCGCCATGTGTGTTATGAAAGGTCGGCATGATCTTCATGTTACGACCTTACCGACTACCATTAAAATCTTAAGGCCGGCATCTAAAATTTCAAAAAACCCTGCCGACTAAAACCCCTGAAAATCATAGTTTTCGATTTCTAACTTAATATAACAATCAAAAAACACAAAACAATAATGGGTTTGAGTTTAGAAATCACTTACAATCTTCTTTTCGCCGGTGGAGGGTTCTTCTCAACATTCTCAGGGATTGCATTCTTGGGTTTACTCATTCCAACTTTTCCCTTACCTTTTTCCCCTGATTTGGATCTTTTGATGTAACCTGTTGAATCTCTATTGCTGTTTGATCGTATAGAATTAACCATTTTTTTGTAAAAAATAAAAATTGAAATTTTAGGTTGATGGAATAAGATGAAGGAAGGAGAAGAGGAGAGGGATTAGAGAAGATAGATTAGAAGAAGATTAAACGGTTTTTAGTTTTTAAGTTTAGGGTTTAGTTTTTAGGTTAATTAGTGCAGGGGTACTAAAATAACTTCACCCAGTTTTGATCTCCCCTTAGTAAGGGCACTATGTCCATTTTAATATGGGTATACACCAATCAAATCAGTTTTAAAATTAGGGTTGAGTGACCTATTTTGTCCTCTAATGTGGGCCTCGATTAAACATTGATAAATAACCATAGCCTCCAATAATTGTAACTGTTGTCATTTTATTTTGCATTTTCCCGTCAGAGATAAGACAGTTGAAGTAAAGGTTACATAGTATGAACGTAATATACTAGGAACACGTGTGAAATAATTATTAGACGATGATAATTATAGATCTGGAATCTCATAATGATGAGAATCATTGCAGATTCCAAAGATCTCTTTGTCTTTTTCTTTATGAGAACAGATTCAAATTCTGACGTCGCCACCTAAAAACCAGAGCTGTCTACCGGCCTAAGAACCCTATGGCTATAACCTATGACTCAATATTTTTTTCATTCCGATTTATCTTAATGTTCTTTCATTAAGATAAGATTTAGCAAAGTGCCATCCATGTTAGTTTATAATTTTTATTAAAGGATCTCCACCTTATAGGGATGGACAATGGAAAACCACTACATGCCGTAAAAACTACAGGGTTTTGATGATGAAACACATACTTCTTATCTTTTCTTCACACATGGTTGACATCAGATAATCCGTTTTGGAATAAAAATAACCAGGCGAATCCAGTGGTTGATGTGAGCTGCCAGTTACCTCACGTATGTTGGTTCATTAAAAGTTTCATTCTGACACGTTATGGTTCATTACGTCAAACCACTAGTGACTGATGTTAGTGTGGTGTGCTTGCTTTGATCACTAAATGCAGCATGAGTGGGACGTACATCCATTAATAGGTGGATAATGGAACACACCGGAGCTAGATAGCCGCTATAATTAGTCACTAGTAACCGATGGTTATCTATGACTTTTTGAATAACAACAAATAAGCATACTGCAAAGAGATGTAGACGCATGCACACGACATGCGGGTTCATTTTTAGTGTAATTAACATAAGGGCCTAAGTCCACTGGATTGCGTACCGAGAGAGCTCGAGAGTGACATTATAGTAAAAATGTTCCGTTTTGGTAACGTCTTGATCAAAATAGAATAAATATCACAGGAAAAAGTCGTTATTGTATACCAGAAGTTGGATCATGTAAGCTAAATATAATTACATGTCTTTTTCGATAACTTTAGACAAGGGTGGAGCTAGAAATCTTGATGTGGGAGATACATAATTTTACTTGGGGTTCGGAAGCCCAATCTAGAAGGAAAATTTAATCGGTTGCACACCCATGCTTCAAGCTGTCTCCGCTCCTACTTAGGCTACTATTCGTGCGTTGGTAAATCGAAATAAGGAATCCCAACCTTTGATCATTTTGTCATCATCTAATTGTTCTCAAATGGGTCCATTCAATAGTATGGAATCCTATCCTCTTTTATTTCTTCGTGTTTTTTTTTCTTCATATTTCGTTATTCCCCCGACGTGACTTTCGAGAGCTTATCTTATTGATGTGCGCGGTACAAAATCATAAATAACATTGTGGACTGATGAGTTTCATCAGTTCTATTAGATGATCCGTTATTTTTTAATATGATAGTAAAATTATTGGATGATAATAGTAGGTAATAATATGAAACTGAAATTTGAAATTCGTCACCATCATATATCAGATAAAAAACAAAATCCAAAGATAATTATATCATTCTTAGGGTTGAAATTGCAGTTTCTTGCGTAGGTACGATGTATCTAGCTCGAAGACTCTGCGACCGCTAATTATATTTATAACAATTCAAGACTGATCTATCACTAAGTACAGTATTTACGTTGTTTAATTTCACTGAACTCGATTTATTTCCTCAAACTTGACTTTACTGATGTTTAATATCCTAATTCCCAAGGATCAATGATAGTGAGTCAAAATAGATTCACTTCAGACACCATGACTCTAGGGAATCTTAAAGTGTACTCATTAAAAGCACCAGTACACTGTTGTTCCCCATACATCTATTCAGTGTGAAGGCTAGTAAACATTCATGATCGAATAAACATGCATAAATTAAGTACTTGCAACTTGTGTACTAAACATGTAAATTTTATGGTCGATCTTGTGCTTGTGTAAAAGGAAGCCAAGCATAATCGAAATGCATATATGCGTGCACTTTTGCCTGGTTACGTTGAAGCTTTCAATGTTTGCAAAACTTTTTCATGCGTGCTTTCTACTTACTAGCTAGTATAAGTATTATATCAGTCAGTACTGTATTATATTACCCTTTTTTTTGGTCGACAAAGAAAATAATATTGATTGTAAAAAAGGAATTTACAATAGCTGAAAAACAGCTGAGACCCAACACAAAGGAGCGGAACAACAAAGGAGACCATGCCTAATAAGCCACGACAGGCAATCCAATAGGATCCCAAAACAAAGAACTAAAACTTAAAGAAACCCCCTAATGGGGATCAAAAAACTTGGAATTCCAATTTACAATGATATCATCCAAAGGAGTGTTCTCAAAACACGGCATGATAGAAGTCCACGAGAAAGCTTTAATCTTAGCTTCCAAAATGATAGCAGTTGGACTCTTTTCTTTCTTATGAAATGTTCTATTTTTCCTCTCCAACCATAGGCACCATAACACACTAGCATAGATTCTTTTCCAGAGCTGATCTCCTTGAGCAGAAAGTTTAAAGTTTTGCCAAAGCTTGATAAATTCTAGGACAGAATTAGGAGGAGTAAAATTTTTATTATCTGCGTCAAAGAAGAAAGTCCAAACCTGTTTAGAGAAGGAGCAACTAAAGAAAATACTAAATCGATACACGATATGGTAAACAATGATTCTAGCTAGGGCTTGTTTTCACAAAGAAAATATCTAGGTACTACTTCTCACGTCTGTTACATCATCAAACCATAGACAGTTGCAAATTATAGAAAGCCACAACTTGAGTGAGTGCCATATTTATTTATATAAGTTAGCTAGCGCGTAATAATAGATTCCTAACCTGCTTTGAATCTCCGGGATTCTCAAAATCCATTGCCAGCTACATCCTACATTCAAAGCTGTCTGTTTCTTCTACCTATGTGACCGAGTCTTTTTCTCGACTCCTTGAAGTAAACACTTACGGACAGAGAGATAATGGCAAAATTCAACACTAGCGACCTATGAACTTCAGTTTTCTGCCACACAGAGAGATATAAGTTGTCATACGATTTTTATCTCATGAAGACACGTTAAGGTACGCCAAACTAGTATGACGCGGGTGCTTGCTTAAGTTACAGTGCAACTACTGCATCGTCAGTGGGACCCATTTCGTTGTAATTCGTATCGGCTCGTGGTGGTCTAGAGGTGAGGGAATGGGGTGCGTGTATGTGTGAAAGGTGGTGGCCGGGATCACCCATTTCAAGTGGGATACAAGTGCAGTTTATATAGCCAATGGTACAGGTGTTCAAACTAATAACATTATAGTTGCAATAAATATTCCGAGACACAAAAAATGCTAGTCATTGGAACAAATGTAAGCGCATCATCCCTGTTTGAGAACCAGAGAGGCTAGTTTAAATTACTTATTGCATGGCAGGGCACATTATATAGTGAGTGGTTCCTACACTAATAACAAGTAACCTGTTATAGGGGCTGATGATTCCATTGGAGGAGCTGAACCATGATAATAATGTCTACCAAATTGGTTAGGGGGTGTCCTAGTGTTATGTTAAAGGTCTAGATTACCCTTCTATTTTTAAAAAGACTAAATTACCCTCCTATTTATTCAAACCTAATCATTAAAAAATAATAATAAATCAAAATCAGTGTTTCTTTGATAATCATCATCAAATATATTTAAACCTAAAAAAAAACCCTATGATTTCTCGAGTTACGGTTAGTTATTCTTCAATTGCCAACCGTAAACTCGAATTCTGAAGGTGTTACGGTTGGTTACTGAAGAACTACCAACCGTAAATCCTAAAAACTATTTGGTATATCCAGTTACGGTTCATTTTATTTACGGTTGGTTTCGATTTTAACAGTACCAACCGTAAAAATTCCTGAGTGAAAATAGGTTAAGTTTTTGAGTTTGATCACGGGTGGCTTTGACTTGAATGTTATCAACCGTAAGTAGTTACCGTTGGATACTAGCCATCGGCAAAGGAGCCGTAACCTATTTACGGTTCGTCTCGTAAGAGAACAATCCAACCGTAAATGGTTTATGATTGAGTTTTCCCAATTTTAACCAGTTACGGTTGGATGTTCATCATATACTAACCGTAAATGGCACCTACGGTTGGCTTCTATGGTTAATTCCAACCGTAAATGGCTCCTACGGTTGGTTTCTTTGGTTAATTTCAACCGTAAATTGCCCTGAAATTGAAATTGGAGCTAGTAGATCAGCCATAACAGGATCTCCATTGTGGGTTATCTGTAAAATATGGTTTCTCTATCATATAGAGATTCACCCACCTCCAATTTTCCACTGAAATCATTCATTTTGTTTAAGTAAATCAAAATCTAGGTTTTCGAAATAAATTTCTAGAAAAAAAAAAAAAATCTCTCTATTTTATCTCTCCACCAAACCTAACTCTTAATCTAACTTAATTTTTCATTAAGTATAAAAAAAAGTTCATTAACCTAATGATTAGCTAATTAAATTAACAACACTAATAAATAAAGGCTTTTTAGCCATTATGAAAATTATATAGATAAGGGGTTTTTGAAATTACTACATAATGACCTTTATTGTCCCACTATATCAGCGCCTCTAATGATAATGATTTTTTCGGCCTCTATAACAGGTTACCATAACAAAGGTAGGCGTAAAGAAAGATTCTGACGAGGTAAACTAATACTTTTGACCATTACCTTTTCACATTTTTCAAGCTGGACCACTGTTTTTGATACAAGCCATGAGATACTAGCATGATATATCTTTGCATGTTTATGTTTTTGGGTGATGATGCCGAAGTGTCACCATCGAATTCTTCATCGATTAAAATAAAAAAATTATTCTTGCGTGTTCAGGTTTAATATTTACGTGTTTAAAAGTTTAGTACCTTAATCACACTTATAGGTTCGAATAAAATTTCATCTAACGTGTGTGACATCACCAAACACCAATTACCAGTTTTAGTAAGCCACTTGTATGTTACCTTATTATTACTATTATAGATCTGAAATCATATTATGAATCTCCTTAAGATTCCAAATTGTTGACGCCAGCTTTAGGTTCAAAGTTCTTTCTCCTACCAATGTCGTGTACTATCTGTTCCCGTTTAAGTATACACTTGGTGACAACCCAATAAGGAAAAAAATAAACACCAGAAGAAGTAGCATTGGACTGGTGGTCCAATTGGGGACCAGGATGTGGAAGTTTTGATGATGGAGATGCTTTTCTTTTCGACTACTAACCGTGAATTAGTTCTTAAATAACAATACAAACTGTACTTGGAGAATTTCTTAGACATGTTTAAGTTAAACAAAGCGTCTTTTTAAGTCTTCAAGTGTCCAACCTCACTAGTAATGCGTGTAACCACTGGTAATGTACGTGTGCTTGTTTAAATAAAGAAATAAGAATTACAATGTTAAAACAGGGTGCATGTTCCCATGAACTGAGTCCGTGGAACAGGGTGTTGCCATGAACTGAGTTGAATCTATCACTAGGTGCAGTTTTTACGTTGTTTAATTTCACCCAAACTGATTTTTTTCACCCTCAAACTTGACTTTATTGATACCGTACGTAATATCCTAAGAATGAATAATAGCGAGTCAAAATGGAGTCGCTTCAGATGCCAAGACTCCTTTGGAATCTCAAAGATTACTCGTCAAAAGTACCCCAGTACAATGTTGTTTCCCATATATCTTCAGTGGGAAGGCCAGTAAACATGTTATTTCCCATATATCGCCTCAACATGCATAAGTACTTGCAACTAGTGTACTAAACATGTAAATTATATGGTCGCTCTTGTGCCAGTTTAGAAGGAAGCAAAGCATAATCGAAATGCATATATGTGCGTAATTTTTTCCTGTTGACGTTGAAGCTTTCAAGGTTGGCAAAACTTCTCATGTGTGCCTTTCTACTTGCTAGTATCAATATTTTATCAGTCAGCATAGGTCTGTATCACTGTGTTATTGTGAACACAAATGTAACGATGGTATCATCGTGTCCACAAATAATATTCGCAATATGCATAAAGCTACTGAAATGATTGTAATGCATATAAACTAGCACTTATAGTCGTATGGGAGACTCTGAGCCTTCGGGCTCGTCCTCGTCTCGCATCAAAGGATAGTCTATGATGATTCAAACGATGCATGATACATGAATACGAAAATTATCAGTGCAGAATGTAAAGGAGACAACGATTTACGTGGTTCAACACTAAGGCCTACATCCACGGGGGTTTGGTTTTTCACTATGTATTATATAAGGTTACAATGAATAGTCGAATGACTCTGAGTAGGGAACGATGCTAGGAAGAAGGTAAATAAAACTCATACTTACTCTTACAATCTCTCTCTCCTGAACTATAGTTCTCTCTCTCTCTCTCTCAATTTTGTCCTCCCCCTCTCTTAGTGGAGTTGGGTATTTATAAGCCTTTTGTATGAGACCCTCTTCTCTGAGACAGCTGTTCCTTATCGTCTTGGTTAGTGCACTGGTCCGATGATATCTACGTCCTGCCCCGATGCCTTCCAACGGTAGTGCGTTGCGACGATGGTGCACCTTCTCCTTCTCCATAGGATGTTCGACACATGCCATATGTCTATAGCATTTAAGGCGGGTGGTTGAGGCAGTCTGCACGCCTCAGGCAGCTGTTGACGCGTGTGTCAGCTGCACTTCCTCTTGTTCGTCCGATCTGGATCTTCCTTGGGATGATAAAAAGTAATCTCTCGGAACATCTATGGTACTTCGCGGTGGTTCTTTCATCAGGTGTACCTTGATTCGTCATCGTTGGATTCGCATGATGATGGATACGTGGTGGATGAAGGTGATGCATGCCCCTTAGGTGCTTCAGCGTGGCATCGTTGTTTTGATGCTCCTCTGTTCTATGGAGTACACGTGTTTTCTTCTTGACACGTGGTCAATTATTGATTATGTGTATACAGTTATATTACAGAATACACTACATCGATCACGATATGGTAAACAATGATTCCAGCTAGGGACTTGTTTTCACATAGAAAATATCTAGGTACTACTTCTTCTCACGTCTGTTACATCATCCTACCATAGACAGTACCAATTATAGAAATCCACCACTTTAGTGAGTATCATATTTATTTATATAAGTAGGCGCGTAATAATAGATTCCTAACCTCTTTTGAATCTCTGAGAGATTCTCAAAAATCCATTTTATCGTTTTCTGCAAAACTTCTGATGCCAGCTACATTCAAAGCTGTCTCTTCTACAAATGACCGAATCTTATCTAGACTCCTGTAAGTAAACTTATCGACAACCTTAAGTATAAAGGCAAAAATCTACTGGCACGACATGATCACATGAACTTTAGTTTTCTTCGCAACAAACAACGAAGTTGCTATACCAAATTCCATTATGGGTTACGAATACTATGCAAAAACCACATCATTATGGGATTTGGTAATCTTCTGTAGCAGCGTGATACTAACTTAAGTTGTCAATAATGTCACGTAGGTATTGATTTTTATGTCATGAAGAATGGCATATTTTTTGACACGTTAAAGCATGTCAAACTACTAGTGAGGCAGGTGCTTGCTTAAGTTAAGCTGGAACCACTGAATTGTCAGTTGGAACCTTGCCGTTGTGATTCGCACCAGCGTGTGGAGGACTAGAGGTGAGGCAATTGGGGTTTGTGTGAAAAGGAGGTGGCCGGAAGCACCACTTCCAGTTGAAACAAGTGCAGGTTATACTGTCACCCAAATCCTTATTTTGCGTATTCACGTTTGGTCCCAAAGGTTTTTTACTCATATCCTGTCCTCATAGTTTTTCAGAGGTAGTTGGCCTACCTTTTCCTTTTTGATCGATAGATTTCTTCTTTATCGATCAAAAAAAAAAAAAGTTTATGGACTTAAAAGGCTTAAGTTTTCAAACAAAATAGAGCTGTCCTTATAAAGGTTTAGATTTGTATAGGAGATCCGATGAGAAGAAAGATTTGTATAAGAAAATATCTAAATAGCTTAATCGCTATTAAAACAGTTTGATTTTTTTTTTATCGGTTATTAAAACAGTTTGATTATGTCTTTGTCTTAAACCTTTATGAGTCAATTATGTAGGTTGATGGGTTACCATCGGTACTTACTTTTAGGGTACAAACTGTCATGCATTGCACTATATTAAAAGGTTGATGACAAATACTAATCCATCTATAACTTGCAATGTTGGTATTGTTGAAGTTGCACTAAAGATTCCTCCTGGTCATTGGAGCAAATGTAAATGCATCTTTGTTTATTGACCAGAGATGTTAGCTAGTTTATTAATTACTACTTAGGTTTAGGACAACTCTAATGATATAACCAAGCAATTAGATTTGATTGTCACTTTACATTTTACAAGGTAGGCGGAAAGAAAGTGCTTCCAACACTTACAAGGTAGGCGTAAAGAAAGGGAATCAAACATGTAAAATAACATACTTTCACTCATGCTTTTACATTTTAAAAATAATATATTTTCTCTCATGCTTTTACATTTTACAAACTGCACACTGTTTGTTACACAGACCACGGTCCATGGCATTGGCATGATATATCCTTGGGTGTTCCGCGGATGCACTATAATAGAATGGTAAAGTCTCCGTGTATAATCACTAATAATCTGGATTGGAAACTCATGAATACCAATTTTTTTATTGATTAAAATAAAAAAATATGAAGAAATTGGGTCAATTGTCCGAGATTCCTTAAAATATAATTATAATGGACAAATAAAAATTAGGTATGGGTGAAATGGATACCAAAAGTATTAGACATAGTTGTCTTGTCCCTCATTTATTTTCTCTCTCTCCAATTTAAGAGCAAATCACAAAAAAATTCATAACTTCCAAAATATATATCCGATTTTAATAAGATTTATATTTTTGGAAAGGATTTTAAATTATCTACAAAATAAGATCCATTGTTGTGATAGTTTTTTTTTTTCACAAAATAATAGTTTGGATGAAACTGGTTGCATCCTGATTTAAATTATGATAGAAAAAATTATTCAGAAAATAACTAGGATGAAACTGGATGCATCCTGATTTAAATTTTTTTAAAAAAATTATTTCAAAAAATAGCAAGAATAAAACTAATTGCATACTAGCTTAAAAAAAACTTGGGAAAAAGTTATATTATCACCCATTCCATATAAAAAAAAATTATTTAAAAAAAAAGAGATCTTGCACAACCACCATGACCAACGGCATATTCAACCGCAATAAACACCACATTATTGCCACCACCACCTCTAATAGTAATAAAAATACAACAAATACCACCATCACCTTTAATGTAAAAAATATCTAAATATATAGGATGAAAACAGATACATCCTCAAAAAAACATATTTAATTGTTAAAATATACAAGATGAAACCAGATACATCTTGACAAAAATATTTGTTTGTCAGATTATACATATGATGAAACCAATTTCATATGGATTTAAACGAAGATGAAACTGAATTCATCTTGGTTTTTAAATCTATAACTAGGATTATATATATGGCTAATTATCTTACATAGTCAAAATGCAAAAATAATGCTTGGCAAGTTATATATGTATACACGAGCCTACATTCAAAGGGGAAATTGGTGCATACACCATCCCACTGTTACTGTTCCAAAACCTTGAAAATCTTGATGCATCATCAGCACTCTAATTAAACACTTTAAGTAAGTGGCAAATTTTATATTATCAACTGATTTATGCCATCATTGATTTAATTAAGTAGGATCTGAAGAAAAAATGCATTATACGCGTGTCACCATTGATTTTTGCGAAGCAAATTGCTTTGTTGCTTTGTGCTGACACGTGTTTCCATAATTTGTGGTGTTATGCAGGGATATTTAAATTACGTAATACGCCTTTCGTCTACTAGTGTGATCCGGCCGTAATTGGCGAGCCAAAAAGATGTTATGGGTGTTTTCGGTAAAAGAATTTTTTTTCTTTTTTTCTCTCTAGGTGCATATTACCCAAAATGGTTAAAAGTAATTTAAACGTATCAAATTTTACATGTATTTTTCACCCATAAATTGTTGTTTTAGGGCTAATTGACCAATTTTGTGAAAAATATCCTCACGTATTCAGGTTTAATGCTTCTATGTTCACAAGTTTAGTACCTTAATAACTCATAGGTTAAGTAAGCCAAGAATTACCAATTTAAGTAAGCCACTTGTATGTTAATTATTATTACTATTGTTATTATGGTTACGTAAGGGCATAATTATAGATCTGAAATCCAATTATGAATCTCCCAAGCCTTTATATTTTATTTTACCTCATTATAGTTTATATGGGATTTTAAGAAAGTGCCATTGTTTTTTTCATAATTTATTTAATACCATATATTTGACCTTTTCCATCCCATTTTTTGGTTGACATCAGTTACTGCGTAGGTGGCATTTATCCAGTTTAGAAAAAGACATCTACGCCCTCAAATCATCTTGCTATAACTGAGTTAAATCATATCATCTTAGCAAGTCATTACCGAGTTAAATCATGAGTCAAAGCTATGGAACATCAATCTCGATGTACAATTATTTTTTGGATTCCACGTGTTTGTAAAGAACATGCATGATCGACAGATGTAGGGAAGCTTAAAGGAAAAAAATGGTTAGTAACACAGGAAATCCTGATACCTGCATTGATGACGATTTGTAATCAATTGATTAAAAGAAAGATAGATTTTGAGTAAGTATATATACTGGATTCTCTCTTCTCTCGACATTAGACTCACACGTGCTCGGCACACACACTGCACACTAACAAATGACACGCTCTGCTATTAACGGTAACTTCAGTAATTATTGGTAAAAGCCTTAAACTTTACCTATCCTCTTCCAAAAACAGCGCCACCACCTTTCTTTCTCATAGTCTCTCCTCTCCTCTGATTTTCCCTCGGATTATGATTGTGGGATTTAGAAAAAGATATAAGGCATTAATTTTGTAAGTCATTTTGGAATGGGTTGAGATTTGATATGTTTTAAGTTCTCACCAATTAAACTATTCATGTCCCTCGTTTGATTTTATACCTGAGAAGAAGTAATTGCTACCAATTAAAACTTTATGAATGTGTAATTTTTATGCTACTTGAATGTTTAGTTACTGCTACTGTATTTTCAAAATTGAATCTCTACCGCTTCAATCGATGGGATTCAGTAAAATAAATGGATGAAAACAAAAAACATGTCGTTCGAATACGGGTTTCGTTTTCACCCAACCTGCTGCTCCGTCTTCTTCTACGTACCAAATTATCTCAAGAACAACTCTGTTTTTTTTTTGTTTTTTTGAACGGGTCTGTTTTTTAACTACTGTAATGTTTTAATTGCGATTTCTGATGTTGCAATTACCTTCAACATGGAGATTTTAATTTCTGTGTGTGCAATAATGTTTAGTAGAATTCGATTATATTGCCTCAATTTCAGTTAGCAATTCCTGAAGTAGGCATATTTTTTTTCTTGTGAATTTGTGATAAGTATATCAGGGTTTTCAATGGCAAACATATAAAACGCGACACATTTTTTTTGACCAAGTCAACGAGAAAGTTTTGACCAAGTCAACGAAAAAGACTAAATATGTGCCTTCTAATGGATAAGTTAACGGTAGTGGTATTTAATAAATTTTGAAAAAAACGGTGGTTTTTATTAAACCGAAAAACTAAAGTATGGAATTTTCTTAAAATTCCGTAGTTTATAAACAAAAATTTCCGAATTCTGACGCCAGCTTTGGGCTCGAACATATCTCTCTTGCCGATGTTGCGATTAAGTAAACACTTGGTGACATCCCAATAAGGAAAGTAAAAATAAACACCAGAAGAAGTAGCAGTGGACCGGTGCGTGGTCCAATTGGGGACCAGGGTGTGGGAAGTTCTAATGACGATGGAGATGCTTTTCTTTTCGATTGTTAACCGTGAATGAGTTTTAAAAAAACAATACAAACTGTACATAGAGAATTTCTTAGACATGTTAATTAAACTAGAGCTTCTTTTTAAGTCTTTAAGTGTCCTACAACTAGTAATATACGTGTGCTTGTTTAAAAAAAATTTTGTTTCCTTTTTGACGTATACAACAATAATAAAGAAAATAGAATTAATTATCACAAAATTGGTCAATTAACCCAATAATGACAATACCTGGATGAAAAATAATATGTAAAATTTGATACTGTTTAAAATGACGAGAATGTAAAATATAGCTAGGATGTAAACAGTTTCATCTTACCAATTTTCAAATATTTTTTCCTATTTTTAATTTACATCGGGATGCATCCAGTTTCACCCTCGCTGTTTTTTAAGTTTAAGTCAGGATGAATCCAGATTCATTCTTGCTATTATTTTGGTGTCAATTTCTCTCATACTAATTTTTACTCGTCCATTAGAACCATGTTTTAAAAATATTTCGACAATTGACCCAATTTCTCATTAATTATAATGTTAGCGAACAGGGTACTGTTGCCTTGAACGGAGTCTGTGAAGTACATTATGATGCTGGGCATGTGTGAGTTGAGTAAATCACTAGCTATCTGTTTGGGTGATCAACGAAACGAGGCGAGCTGCTTATACCAATATGTCAGCTTCTAATATACTATGTACGTACATTAGTAGGAGACAAATAGTAATCCATTATCTATGATCAAGAAGCTAAAATGAAGTATGAACAAAATTTGCTAGCATCGGTATTCACCGGTCAGCATCACTGATACTGATCGATGTATTTCACCAGTCAGTACTGATGCCAGATCGATATCCGATACGGTAAACCATGATTCTAACTAAGGCTTGTTTTTGTCAAAGAAAATATATATCCAGGTACTACTTCTTCTCACGTCTGTTACCTCATTAAACCCTAGAAATATATAGACACTTACCAATTATAGAAAGCCACCACTTGAGTGTCAGGTTTATTTATATTTATATAAGTTAGCGCGTAATTGTAGATTCGCAACCTGCATTGAATCTCTGAGATTCTCAAAAATCCCATTTTATCGTTTTAACTTCTTATGCCAGCTACATTCAAAACCGTCTCTTCTACCCATGACCGAATTTGTCTCTTCTACCTATGGCCGAATCTTTTCTCGACTCTTCTAAGTAAACAACTTATCCACAACCTAAAGGATAACGGCAAAATTCTACTAGTAGCAAGATAGATAACTATTAACTTTAGTTTTCTAAGATGAGCAAGGTTGTCACTGGGAGTTATCAAATTCAAACGGAAGATTACCAGCACCAACTAAGTAAAAATCACCTTTCAGTCGTGATGAAATTGGTAATCCTTCGTACCAGAGATACCCTAAAAGTATGATGTATCTGATGATGTTTCAAGCTACTACCAGACACCGGTGATACGGATGCTTGGTGGAGTTAAAATTACAGTGGGAAAAGGGAAATGAGGGAATGGGGTGCGTGTGAAAGGAGGTGGCATGAAGCGTCATCTCAAGTGGGAAACGAGTGCAGGTTATACTGCCAATGTTCAACAACATTCAACTTCATCACCTATATTTTCTTGTGGATAGACATCGATCTCAAAAGTATTGTAAATGACAAGTGGATCCCGTAAGCTAAAGATTACATGTCTTATTCGGTAAATTTTGGACAGCGGCCGAGCTAGAAATTTTGCAATGGAGACGCATTGTCTTGCTAGGGATTCAATCAACCAGAAACTAGAAGATATTTTTTTTAAGTTTGGGAGCCAGCACATCCGTGCTTCAAGCTGGCTCTGCAGCTGCCCCTGCTTTTAGACTTCGTATGCTCAGGGTACACAAAATCATAAACAAAATTGTACTGACGAGTGTCATCAGTTGTATGATTGTATCAGATGATCTGTAAAATTGTTGGACGATAATAGTAATAATATAAATTTGAAATTTGAAATTTGCGGCATCCTATATCATATAAAATAAATTTCAAAGATAATCATATCATTCTTTGGGTTGAAATTGCATTTTCTTGTGTAGGTACGATTTATCTAGCTCGAAGACTCTGCAACCGCTTATTAAGCTGTCATTACACGTTGCATGAGTAATTCAAGACAGATCTATCACTAAGTACAGTAATTTTACGTTGTTTAATTTACCGGAACTAGATTTATTTCCTCCAAGTTGACATTAATAATAGTTTGATATCAAAGATGAATAATAGTGAGTCAAAATAGATTCACTTCAGAAACACAAAGACTCCATTGGAATCTTAAGTTTCTCATTAAAAGCACCAGTACAATGGTGTTTCCCATACATCTCTTCGGTGTGAAGGCCAGTAAACATGCATGATCAAGTAAACATGCATGATTAAGTACTTGCAACTAGTGTATTAAACATGTAAATTTTATGGTCGCAAGTGTGCCAGTTTAGAAGGAAACCAAGCATAATCGAAATGCATATATGCACGTAATTTTGCCTGTTGACGTTTAAACATTCAATGTTAGTAAAACATTTTTATGCGTGCTTTCTACACTCTAGTAATCATACTATATCAGTCAGCATGTATTATATCAGTCAGCATGGGTCAGTATCACTGTAAATTATATTACTGAATGATTCTAGGGTTTTGTTTTATATCAAAGAAAATATCTAGGTAGTACTACTTCTTCTCACGTCTTCTACATCATCAAACCATAGACCGTTACCAATTCCAGAAAGGGAACCTTGGGAAAATGCCCCAATATAGGGTGCAATGTTGGAAATTTGCCCCAACGTTAAAAATAGTTGGGAAAATGCCCTATTCCGTTAACATTGCCATCCAACTCAGTTAAGTCACATGTGTAACGCCACCATCACCACCAGAACCACCACCTAAACCGCCGCTGCCACCACCTGAACCTTAAATCCCGAACCTTAAACCCGGAATCCTGAATTTTAAACCTTGAACCCTGAATTTTGAAGGGTATATTTGTCTTTTTATTCGCATGTGTGGGCTCGCACATATGACTTAACTGAGTTTTTGATGGAATTGGGCATTTTTCCAAATTTTTAAATATTGTGGCAGATTTCCAACATTGCACTCCGTATTGGGGCACTTTGTAACCTGCTTTGAATCTCCGAGATTCTCAAAAATCCATTTATCCTTTTCTTTATAACTTCTGATGCCAGCTACATTCAAAGCTGTCTGTCTCTTGCGCCTATGACTGAATGTTTTTCTCGATTCACTTATGGACAACCTTAAGGATAATGGCAAAATTCTATCGGCAAGATATGCACTTTAGTTTCAAATATTCTGGACAGACCGTCAATCTAGACTCCCTAAAAACCACACAGACACAATCACACAAACCAACCTAAAAATGGGATCCCTATTTTTCCCAGGATCTATATTTTTTTCTATATTTTTCCCAGATGTGTTTCCCGATTGTTGGCATGTCAGGCTAGAATTATTTTGTAACACATAATTATAATTAAAACTTTAAATGCATATTAAGTTCAACACCATGATCATCCAAAATAAAAACCTTAACCATCCCAAAGGTGAGTTTTAAAAACTTAAAACAACCACAAGTCTTATAAAATTAAACTTTTAATATCTAAAACTTAAACTTGAAAACTTAAAGAGCAGCAGCAGCACCACTGGGAGCATTTGCAGCACCACCATCAGCAGGAGCACCAGCACCAGCAGCAGCACCACCACTATCAAGAGCAGCATCTTCTGCCTCAGCCATGGCTTGAAATTGAGCCATTTCTTCCTACAAACCTTCCATAAATCCATGGCGATCCATCTCAGCTGAAATCATGTTTTTCCTCATCCTAGTGAACCTCATGACCTCATGAAGCTACTCCAGTGCAAGCTTGTCAATCAATGCGAGGGCTTGTTCAAGATGGGTCTCACGCCCATAAGAAAACTTATAGAGGCTTCTTTCTGGCATTGTTTGTGGTTCCCTAAGAATATCCTCCAAGGTGAGCTCTCGAGTGTAAAACGCTAGGTGTCCGAAATATCTACTTAAAAAAAAACAGAAATCAAGTTAACAATCGGTACATAACTAAACATATGTAATTCGATTCTCAACAACAAAACATACAGGAATGTCAAACACAAACAATTTAGCCAGGTTAATTAGGATTTACTGAAAATGGAAAGATTAGTATTTATATGAGATTGTTTTAGGAATTAATGTGGGGGTAAATTAGGATTTTTGAGAAGTTTGGTAGGCCCAAATTAAGTGGAGTAGGCCCCAATTTAGCAAGGTTAATTTGATATGAGAGAGAAGTGTCCCCTCTTCATATTAAGAGAGAAAATAAATAAAAAAGTGGTCCCTAAATGGGTAAATTAGTAAACTAATAACATTTGACTTTTCAAATGAAGAAACAAGCCTATTTTTTTGAAATGGAGGGAGTATAATATTAAGGAATTTTTAATTTTTTTTTTTGAATCATGCATTAAAAGAAAACCAAACAAAATTGTTATTACACGTGGGAATGAGATTCCCATAAATTAACTTATTAGAATTTGATTAAGAAAGATCACTTATCGGCATCAGTATTTAGTATCTTGGTAGATCCTATTATTGATTGCAAAATCTAAACTCTGCTACTTTGGTAGTTGTTGGATAGATATATCTAAACCCGACAAAGGAGTTTATTGGATTAAACAGAAGAGCCTTTGTCTAACTCATATCACTGAGATTGAAGAGAGTTGTTACCGAACAGATTTGTTGTTCCTTTACTGTTTGGAATACGAACCAAAGGAATTGTTCCAGTGCGTGCACTTATTGAATGTCGGAAGCGCATGGATACTGAAGAAACTAGGTGAACTATAGGTTTAATTGTTTGGTCTCAACTATACGAAGTTGGTGTGATTATGTATACCGGCTTAATTCTGAGAGTATTCAATTCTGGACTAGGTCCCGTGGTTTTTCTGTGCGGTTTCCTCGTTAACAAAATCTTGTTGTGTCATTTACTTTTGTTTTCCGTAATTATAATTGTTGTTATTATAATTTAAAGTAAATTACACAAAAGTTAACTTCGTATTACTTGATAGTGATCCTATAGAGTTTGGTTAAGTCCGAACCTATTATCAAGTAATCACACTTTGATTGTTGTGTTGTCTCGATCTCGTATCCATAGACGATCACACAAAGTGTGAATACCGATTCGTTGTATTGTCTCGACTCAGTCCATAGACAATCACTTTCGGTAAGAGGACTTATAGGTGGAAAAGTTTAAGATTGTGGTATATTTGGGTACCCTCGTCTTTTCACTTTGTAACTCTATAACCAGACTTGCTGCAATATTTGCTGACAGCTAAGCGCACCTCTTCGACACCACCATGAAAAACTTGACCAACACCTATAAAAATATCCTCCCTACCATCAGATAAAAGAGGTTTTAATTCCTCATGACCTTCCATCAGGTATTTAATCTTTGAAGTCTCAGTGAACCCACTACATGATTCATTGTCACTGAGCGACTGCGTGGAAATACCGGATGAAGAGCTAGAAGCCTCCTCAACGAACAAATCAAAATGTGACAATTATTTTGAACAAGAAACAACAATTAGACCTTGAAGAGAAAAATTACAATTGATGAAAACTTTATCACAACCTTCGCCATGACTAAATATTATGCTCCGAGGAGTCAAGTTTCTCCAATAATCACAAACATATATTTTCAGGTCACGAAGCATCGTATCTAAAGAAACTTCCAATGGAATACCTTATCCTTTGTAGTACATAACTGGATAGGGCCATACTGAACCTGGAAAACAAAAATAAAGGTTCACATAAACAAATGAACACACACAACAAGCTGAACTTCATTCCACTAAATGAACACCTTAATCCTTAATAAAAAAAGGAATTCATTCCAACATATGAACATCTAAAAAACTTAACAAAATAAAGGTTCATTCTTAAAATGAAGACCTTCTTCTTAACAAAATAACAAAGTAAAAGATAAACAAGCAGCAAAGAATACTTATTCTTAAACAAATAATGAGTTCATTCTAAAAAAAATGAAGCCTTAACAGAGTTCATTCACATTGTTGTTAAAATCAAACAACAAACTAATCTACAATGCATAAAATAAAGGTTCATTCTTAAAATGAACACCTTCTTCTTACCAAAATAACAAAGTAAAAGACAAACAAGCAGCAGAGAATACTTATTCTTAAACAAATAATGAGTTCTAACTAAAAAATGAAGCCTTAACAGAGTTCATTCACATTGCTCTTAAAATCAAACAACAAACTAATCTACAATGCATAAACTTAAACATGATTCATAAACACACATTAGGTTTCGTCACTTCACTAAACCTATTGAACTCCTGATAAGAAGAGAAACACATTCGATCTACAAAATTACTTCAAATAAAAATACAATCAAAAATGGAATTGGTATGAATACTCACCAGAAACAAGAAGAATTCAGATCAACTCCAAAAATCAACTCCAATCTTCGAATATCAAATCTTCGTAAATTTGATCTGTAATTCCGAAATCTACTCCGTCAAATCGAATAAATCTTCGAAAACCAAAATCAACTCCGTAAAAATCGAATCAAATCAGATCTGTACAATCTTCGAAAACCAAAATCAACTCCGTTAAAATCGAATCAGTCTTCTAAAACCAGAAATCAACTGCGTAAATCAAATTAGCCTTCATAGCAATGACTTCCTCATTAATCTGCTATAAATCGAATGAATCTTCATATCAAAAACAAAATCGAATGAATCTTCGTAAACCCTAGAAAAATGGTTCTGCAGCAGTAGAAAACAAACGACAACAGCAGATGAAGTAGGAGAGAGAAAATAAAACTGAAACTGATTCTGACTTTTCTGATTATATACGATAGTGAAGGGGTATTTTAGTAACATAAAAAGGATATTCCGTGTGGGTGGACAAAACCCTAGAACCAAACGTTAATTTGCAGGACCAAACTATAAAAAATATTTTTAAAATGGACCAAACAGACAGTTGCCTCAATCAACTGAACCAAACCCTCTCTAATATATTATTTCTAGGACATATTGGTATTTCCTACATTATAAATCTCTTTTAGATTTTAAAGTCTTATTTTTTTCCTCTTTTTAGACAAATTCCAAATTGGTGACACCAGCTTGGGTTCAAAGCTGTCTCCCCTACGCCAATGACCGAGACGTTATGATTTAAGTAAACACTTGGTGACAACCCAAGGAAAAAAACATAACACCAATAGAAGCAATGGTGGTCCAATTATCTTCTAATGGAGATGCGTTTCTTTTCCGAAAATGATTTACATCCCGCTGGCTCAATCCCGCGGGTTGTACCGCAAAAGAGAGAGGGGTGGGACCCACACTAACCCACCCCTGCAAAACCGCCGAGTCATAAGGGGACCACCCCTTTTCTCTCTTGCGGTACAACCCGTGGGATTAAGCCTGCGGGATGTGTATCACTTCCGTTACTTTTCAATTTATGACCGTGAATTTGTTTTTAGATATACAAACTGTACTTAGAGAATTTCTTGGACTTGTATGTTTTCTTTTTCCTTTGTCAGGAGAAGGCTTAATTATATTGATAATAACCCAAATCGTACTGACTCAGTAGAAAATTTCCAGCAGTTTTAGACAAATCAAAAAGATAACAATTACAACAATTAGTAACACCGTGCACAGTGTGCAGCCATTAGGTTCGAGCCGGAGCCTTATCTATGGGTTTGGCGTCAATGTTCTTCTTGGGCTTGAATGGACAACACAGTTTTGTCATTTCCATGTTAGAGTTGGACGGTTTGTTCTGATTCTAAACAAGTTCCCTTGATTTTGTGGACTTAATTGCTAATGACAGTGGTCCAGTGGAGAGGGATTATGCATGTCTTCGTCTTAAACTCCATTAAAGAACCGTCATTTGGGGCATACTGAAAAATGTTGGGGCATACAGAGTTATTATGCCAACCCATGGAAGCTGATAAGAGGTGTCCTAACCCGCTCAAATTACTATTCCGCCCTTGAAAAATTTAAATTACTTTAATACCCTTGAAACTTATAATCACCTTCCACTAACCCATCCTAATTAATCAACCCAATTAACCACCTCTAATTGACGGTTACACTAATCACCCACTAATTAATCACCCTAATTAATTAACCGTTTTAAAAAAATAAAAAAATAACCCTTCCTTTAAAGCTCAAACACAAACTCATTATCTTCTTCCCCAAATCAAATTCAGCGGATTCCCTCGCCAAAATCAATTTCGTCTCCAATATGAGACCTCATTATAAGCAATCTGCCAGAGGTAGGAAACCTGATCCGGGAATTGGATTATTAACAACTTAACCTAGGGTTTTAGAAAAAAGAGGAGTTGAAGAGGAAAGCGGATTGAATGATGTTGGCAGGGGTTATAAGCAATCTGCCAGAGGTAGGAAACCTGATCCGGGAATCGGATTATTAACAACTTAACCTAGGGTTTTAGGAAAAAGAGGCGTTGAAGAGGAAAGCAGATTCAATGATGTTGGCAGGACGGATGTATGCACAGACTTCCCCTGGCTTAATTAAAGAAAATATTTTTGGTGGTAGTAAATGATAGCCCAAATTCGTCATGCTTCGGTTGCACTTGGTGTCAAGCCAGGGTAGAATTTTTTTTGCCATGCCAGGGGTGAATCAATGTTTGCTTCAATTTATTCCAGCCGGAAGCGAAAAAGATTGTATCAGCAGGTAAGGTTATTCGATGAAACCCTAGGGGTAACAGCAGGTAAGGGTGAATCAATCATCAATGTCTGATTAAGAGATCGTGAATCAACCTGATGCTGTTTGCTTCAATTTACATAAACCCTAGGTAAGGTTATTCGACGAAAAAATGTGGGTTACTAAATCAAAAAGGGCATGGATTTTCTTAATTTAGGTTATCATAATTTATTTCTAGGTTTGCAAAATTGAAAATGTTAATGTTTTAGGTTTAAACTTTGATGTCAACTACTAGACAACTTCAAAACACCAACTGGATCAGTAGGAAACGAACCACCACCTCGCCACCAGCACTAAAGGAAGCACCTAAAACTGGGACATGGTTGAAGATTTTTTTTTTTGAAGTGTTGTCGCTGGGATGGAGCTGCAGCTTATCAAGGTTGACATTTAGGTTATCCTTTAGAGGAGAAATTGTTGAATGAGTCGTCTAAGATTGATGCGGATGATGGATTGGAGGAACCTGGAGAGTTAGAAAAACAAGTGGAGACAATAACTTTGGGCTCTGATTTGGCTGATGTTGAGAACATGATGAGAGTGTTGCTTTGGGAGGTGAAGATATTCATGGTTAACCGAATGGGCACTACCACTTATTTTGAAGTATCATCAGAAGACGACCTCAACAAAAATGAAATTGGGAATAGCGTGCAACTGCTGAAACACGGCTTAGATGAGACACCTGCTTTTCAAGAAACTACCACAAATGCTGCAGTTCAATAGGTTAGCCATTACCAACCCCACCCGATCATCTAATCTTGGAGGACATAACAAAGGTAGGATTACATATTTTCTCACTTTATCTATTTTGATGCATGCTGGGTATTGAACAATTTAGTTTGAAGTTGTTATGTTCAGTAAACAACTTTCGTGATAACAATATATTCTACGCAAGAAAAAACTATACAATCATGCTTATGGTGTATTTTAGTTAGATGCCAGCAAACCATACAATTATGCTTATGCGATATTTTATGTTTACATATTTGCCTGAACATGTTTAGTTTTCTGCAACCTTACTGTTATTAACCACAATCAGTTGTGTGAATTAGGACTTCAGCTCTTTACAAAAATCGTTTATGGAGTATGAGTTTGTGATTATCAAGTTAGGAAAGTTAGTTGAATCTGCGATTATCAAGTTAGTTGAACGTGTGCTAAGAAATGCAACTAAGCAAGATTTTAATTAATACGGTATCTTGTACATAGCAGCCAATGGTTGTGGAAATTAATTTATAGAGTGTAGTACTTAACCTATCTAATATCCTGTAGGTATGACATCCTCCTGAACATGAAAGCCGAAAATACTACCAAAGGTAAGCTTTTTTCTTTGCTGCGCAGTCCGCCAGAAACTCAATACTGTCGGTACGCTTATTAGAAAGGGAATGGACATAATTATGCATTGAATCTGTAAAGTTTATGCAAGTGGTTTTCTAACATTGGTTGCCTCTCTTATCTTTTCGTAAGCTTTTGATATAATCTATGTGAATCATCGAAATCAGTCCAGCAAGGGATACCAAAGTACTTATGGTTAAATATTGGATTTGGTAAGGTATCACTCCACTCTTGCAGTGTTAATTAGGTGCATAGCATGGTAATTGAATCACAAAGTGTTGCTCGAAATAGTGAAGTCATTGAAGGCGCTATTCAGAGAGTTGAACCCAAAGAAATATGTATCCAAAGAACTGAATTGGAAGAAGTAAGAACTCAAGCAACGGAAAATTTGTACTGTATCCATTCTTCCGGTTTCTATGGAAACTACGTAAAGATCTTTCTCCATGAAGATCATTTGGACGTGGATGGTTATGACGGCAATCCATATTTTATTCATGGTGAAATTTTTTTCATGTGAGTTCCAATCGAAGATAATCTTGAAAGGACAGTTTATCTTCCTCGATTTAGTCTTATACTTTCTCCCGGTCTTCCCAACATACACCTCGTCCTTTTTCTTCTTACTTACGTTCAACCCATTTCTCTCACAAACCATCTCAACCCGGTTCTTTCGTCTTTGAACCTTTAACTAGAACACAATTGATTTTAAAAGCATGTCCCTCAGCCCAAGCAACAGCCTCGCCTTGAGTTTTCCACGTCTACATGGATACAAATACAAATGTAAAGGTATATTCATGATCTTGAATACAAATTTGAGTGAAAAATAAAATAAAAAAACATAAATTGGTTACCTATCAAGTCATTTTGAAAGTGATCTTTAGTTTCTACATGAAGGACATAAACAGGTGGTGGTTGATCAGTATATCACCAGCATCACTGATACCGACTAATGTATTTCACCGGTCACCAGTATTTCACCAGCATCACTTATACCTAATGCGGTAAATCATGATTCTAATTAGGCTCGTTTTTGTCAAAGAAAATTATCAAAGATAAGACACTTACCAATTATAGAAAGCCACCACTCGAGTGTTAGATATATTTATATTTATGTAAGTTAGCGCGTAATAATAATAGATCTGTAACCTGCTTTGAATCTTTGAGATTCTCAAAAATCCATTTATCGTTTCCTTTGATGACTTCTTATGCCAGCTACATTCAAAGCCGTCTCTTCTACCCAGGACCGAATCTGTCTCATCTACCTATGACCGAATCTTTTCTCGACTCTTCTAAGTTAACAACTTATCCACAACCTTAAGGATAACGGCAAAATTCTACCACCAAGATAAGTATTATTGTATTAACTTTAGTTTTTTTAAGATGGAGCAATGTTGTCACAGGGAGTTATCAAATTCAAACGGAAGATTACTAGCACCAAGTAAAAATCACCTTTCAATCATGAGGAACTTGGTAATCCTCCGTACCAGAGATACATTAAAAGTATGATGTATCTGATGAGGTTTTAAGCTACTACCAGTGATGCGGATGCTTGGTGGAGTTATAATTACAGTGGGAGAAGGGAAGTGAGGGAATGGGGTGCGTGTGAAAGGGGGAGGCATGGAGCGTCATTTAAAGTGCAGGTTATACTGCCGATGTTCAAAAAAATTCAACTTCATGCATGACCTATATTTTCTTGATGATAGACCCAAAAATTTCAGAGATTTCAAGGTTGAGAGATACGTTTAAGCTTCGATCTAACTTAATTTTATTAAATTTCATCAAACCTGAGTGACATCACCAAAGCCATCCAGGACAGAGTTACCAGTTCGAGTAAGCCACTTGTGTACGTATGTCAGATTAGTTAGCTACTTAATTAATTTATTTATGTTAGCGCACAATTGTAGATCTGAAATCATGTTATTAGATTCCAAAATCTTTGTTTTTTTTTTCCCTCTTTGTAAACAAATTCCGAAATGGTGACACCAGCTTGGGTTCAAAGCTGTCTCCCCTACCAATGACCGAGTAGGGTTTCATTGTTCTTTTATACGTTCTGATTTAAGTAAACACTTGGTGACAACCCAAGGAAATAAAAATAACACCAATAGTAGCAACGGTGGTCCAATTATCTTCTGATGGAGATGCGTTTCTTTTCAAATATGTGACCGTGTTTTGTTTTTAAAACATATACAAGCTGTACTTGGAGAATTTCTTGGACGGAGAAGAGAAAAAAAACAAAAAAAAACGAAAAGGCTTATTATATTGATAATAACCAAATCGCAGTTTTGCCATTTCCACGTTAGAGTTTGACAGTTTGTTCTGATTCTAAACAAGTTCCCTTGATTTTGTGGATTTAATTGCTAATGACAGTGGAGAGGGATTATGCATGCCTTTGTCTTAAACTTTTGTTAATTAGTCAATTATGTAGGCTGCTGGGTTACCATCAGTGCTTACTTTAGGGTAAAAAATTATGTCATGCATTGAATTCTATTAAAAGGTTTGATGACCAATACTAATCTATCTATTACTTGAACTGTTGGTGTTGTTGCGGTTGCAGTTGCACTAAAGATTCCTCCTGGTCATTGGAGCAAATGTAAATGCATTCTTGTTTATGGACCAAAGATTCGAATGGTATAACCAAGCAATTAGATTTGATTGGCACTTTACATTTTACAAGGTAGGCAGAATGTGATTCCTAGATGCACTTACAAGGTAGGCGAAAAGAAAGTGAACTTTTGATTCATATATACTCTACATTTTACATTATTTGATACAAGTTAGACTGCCAAGTCATGCCATAACATTTCTTTTTTTAACAGAGCGACAGTCCATTGCATGACATATCCTTTGTGTTGCGTGTTCGGGTTTTAATGTCTCCGGTGTTTAGAAGTTCAGCTAAGATTTACTTAATGGCATACATACGAATCTGTTTTTGTGCACACTCTTTTAAAAAGCGTTATTTAATTTGACATGTCGGAGGCTGAATGTCACGCACACACGGACTCAGTTAGAGAGCGTGCACATAATCAGACTCATCCACAGCTAACTTAAATTGTAGTAAGCCACTTGTATACACTACCTTATTATTGTTTACGTAAGCAAACAATTATAGATCTGAAATCTCATAATGAATTCCAAAGCCTTTGTTGTTTTCCTCTTTATAAACAAATTCCAAATTGGTGACGTACGCCAGCTTAGGTTCAAAGCTGTCTCCTCTGCCGATATCCGAAGGAAAAAAAAATACTATATAATCACCGGAAGCAGTAGCGGTGGTCCAATTGGGGACCAGGCTGAATGAGGTTCAACGTGAATTTGTTTTTAAAAAACAATAGAAAAACTGTCCTCAGAGAATTTCTTGGACATGTTAAACAATGTTTTTTTTAAGTCTAACCACTGCTAGAATTAGTGTATGTGTTTGTTTAAGATATTTTTTGTTTTTGTTTTTTGTTTTTTCTTTTTTTTCTTTTGAAGCATATTTTTTGTTTTATGAATCGATGAATGTAATAAAAGAAAAAGAAAGCTAGAGAAATAAGAAATACAGTGTTAGAAGTTAGAACAGAGTGTTGCGGGAACCGAGTGTGTGAGTGAAGTACATTATGCTGCTGGGCTTGAGTGAGTAACTCACTATCTATTTGGGTCAGGAGGAGGCGAACTTTTTTTGCTTTTAATCTGATAAAGAATTTGGTCTTCACTGCATTTCTTCTTACTCATCCATTTTCATGACTATTCTGAAATTTTGGATTTACTTACTCATGAAATGATCCACATTCTTCGATTCAAAGTACTTATCACCCACTGGTTACCATTGCTAGGAGGTAATTCCGGGGGTTTACACTTACTGTTCCATTTCCTGGGCCCATTAGAAGCAATGCATTAGCTGATCTCGCAAAGACCAAATGACCCACGCATTAAACTGACATTGGATACATATTTTTATTTTTTATTTTTTTTAATAAGCAAATAAACTGAAACTTACAACCTAGTCATCCCGTTTCCTCTATGGTCAGCACATAGGGAAGGGATAAGCCAGTCTGGTGGAACAGACCACATCATATGGGTCGTGTTTTTCTTAGCCCATTGGGCAAGTTCATGAGCTGCATTATTTGCAGTTCGATTGACAAATTCAAAGCAGAGAAACTGAAATTTCGAAATTAGGTTTCTAATGTCTTGAAAGAGAAAATGGGTTCTGTGGTCTCCCAAGAACTGCTTCGTCTTGATTTTTTCAATGATGACAGCTGCGTCACTCTCAATAACAATCTTCTCATCCTTTCTTTCCAAAGCTATCTTCAAAGCGTCCTTAATCGATCATGCTTCTGCTTCTTCTGCTGAACAACATCCAAGGTGAGTGGTTTCTGCATATATGAAACTACAGTTGGAATCCCTAATCAGAAAACCCATCCCCCCGCCCCCCATCTGAGAGTTAAGATTCCAAGCCCCATCGCTATTGATTTTTATCCACCCTGTAAAAGGAGGTATCCAGTCTGACTGTTGATTAGGAGCTAACATTGCCGAGATACGATTGAAATCAAGCAGCTTATCAGGATTTAACATCATTGATTTGGCTCTAGCCAGTATCACACCAGGTTCTCCATCCTTCCCATTATGAACAATACTATTTCTATTAGTCCAGATAGACCAAAGCAAGCAAGCAATTAAAGGAAAACTATCAAATCTGCCAGAAGAATCATTGTAGGGATGAAGTTGCAGCCAGAATCTAATCCATTGAACCAAAGTATGGTTTTGGAATTGTTGATTTTGAACATTTATCAAAAACCAAACTTTGTTCAGATTTTTACAAGTGACCAAACAATGTATGGTAGATTCTGATTTCATTTTGCATTTTTGGAAAATAAATTCAGATATGTGAATTTTCTTGTGGAGGATCTCCATCACAGGCAAGGCACCTTTTAATTCCTTCCAAACAAAAATATGGATCCTAGCAGGTATTTTTTGTTTCCACGCCGCCTTCCATAAGTCTGAATTTGTATTATCCCCACTTACACTTAGAGCTTAGTAGGCAGATTTTGTAGAGAAGTTACCATCCTTCGATGTTGTCCAAATTCTTCTATCGCTAGAAGTTTCCATACTGAGGGGGATATTTTCAACCATAGTGGTTTGGTCAAGCACAACACTCAATTTTGCTGTGTTCCAAGTTTTGCTATCCGGATTTATCAAGTCCTTTACTTTAAGATTTTTATCAAGGACTGAATTTCCTTTGGTGTGGCAGTCTCTTTGTTAGGGATCCAGTTGTCACACCAAGGGTTAATGAAGTTCCCTTCTCCCACCACCCATGAGATAAAAGGTTTTATCGTATTCATAGTGCGGTGGAGACATTTCCAGACCCATGAGGCAATGGGTGGGCATTTAGCAATTGAGTACGTCATCCTTATCATAATATTTTGCTTTCAGAACTTGAGCTAGAAGTGACGTTGGATTTTCAACCAACCTCCACACACTCCTATCCATCATTTCCATATTATTAGATTCACATTGCCTAAATCCCAAACCCCCTTCTTCTTTGGGTTTACACATGTTTTCCAAAGTAATGAGGTGAAGTTTCCTTTTCTTTGAGTTTGGGTCTTCCCCCCACCAATATTTGTTAAGGTGAGTGTCAATCTTCTGGCACATGCTTTTAGGAAGTTGAAAAATATCCATTTGGTATAGAGCCATAGATTTTCCCACATGCTTAACCAATGTGGACTTACCAGCTTGAGACAAAAATTGTGTCAACCACCCGTTAACTCTTTTGTCTACAGAGTTTAAGAGAGCAACATGAGTTTGGGTTTTAGACTTGAGGATGGTTATTGGTGCACCCAAATATTTCTCCCCAAGGCTTAAAGTAGGAATGTTCAGAATTTTTGCTAATATTTTCTTATGTTTCGGATGAATCTTTCCACCAAATAACAAACCAGATTTGTTATAATTGATTTCTTGTCCACTGGCTTTACAATAAGTTTGTAAACAATCTTTGATGGCATAGAAATCTGGCATTGTGGCCTTGGTGAATAATAGACTGTCATCCACAAAAAGAAGATGACTAATTGTTGGTGCTGAATTTGTACATTTGCTGCCATGAATGAGGTGAGCCTCTTCCAAGTGTTTAATATAAGTTGAAAAGGACTCAGCACATATGATGTAGAGGTAGGGGGATATAGGTCCCCTTGCCTAAGTCATCTTTCCGGTTGAAATTTACCCATTTGACTTCCATTAAGAATAATAGAATAAGATACTGAATTTAAGCAATTTAAAACAAGGTTAACCCATTTCTGGTGAAAGCCTAGTTTTATCATTACTTTAGATAGAAAAGACCACTTCAATCTGTCATATGCTTTGGACATATCCAGTTTAATGGCCGCAAGCCTAGTTTTCCTTTTGGTCTTTTTTATAGTTTGGCAAATCTCATGGGCAAGTACCACGTTATCAGCAATTTGTCGCTTTGGAACAAAAGCACTTTGATTAGGAGAGATTACTCTGTCCATCAAGGGCTTCATCCTATTAGCCAACGTTTTTGAGATAACTTTGTAGGCGAAGTTACATAACCCAATAGGCCTGAATTGATCCACAGATTCAGCCATTGGAGTTTTAGGGATTAAGGCTATATTAGTGTGGTTGAATTGCGTCAAAAGATGACCAGAATCAAAGAATTGCTTAACCATTTGAATTACATTATATCCCACCACATCCCAGTAGGTATGATAAAATAGACCTGTAAAGCCATCTGGGCCAGGTGCTTTCTTTGCCCCCATCTGAAAGGCTTCAGTTTTTATCTCCTCATCAGATAGGGGAGCCAAAAGAGCATCATTTTCTAAATGATTCAGTTTAGGCTTTATAGTGTCGATAACAACCTCTTGTCCGTCTGAACCAGAAGTACTGTAAAGTTCTTGAAAATAAGATATGAATTCCTCTCATATAGCTTCTCTAGTGGTCTGCCAGGTTCCATCTCTCGCCTTTATCCAAGAGATATGATTTCTCTTCCTTTTACACATAGTAGATTTATGAAAGAAAGGTGTATTTTCATCCCCTTCATTAAGCCATAATTCTCTAGATTTATCTTTCCAAAGAATCTCTTCAAGTGAATACAAGTAAGTCAGCTTATTTGAAAGATCAGATATTTTCCTTGTATCCATGGGAGCATTGGTTTGAGTTTCCTCAATCAGGTTTTAAGTCACATGTATGGAATGGTTTAAATTCACAAAAGATTCCCTATTCCAACGTTTCAATTTATCTTTTACATGATTCAATTTTTGCTTTAATTGAAAAGCTTTGGATCCTCTAACTTCGATTAGCCAAGCTTGCTCAATTACAGATTTGCATGTGGCATCTTTCGTCCACATGGCCAAGAAATGGTAAGACTTATGGAGATTTTCCACCCCAGCGTCCAAGGAAACTAAGATTGGGGAGTGATCAGAACTTATGCGTGGAAAGTGAATAGTGTGAGTATATGGAAAGGCAGCTTCCCAGGTACCATTAACTATAGCACGGTCGATTCTCTCAAGAACTAGGTTTACACCTTCTTGTTTATTGGTCCATGTGAAATCCGGACATGTAAAAGGAAAATCCCTTAGGTCCCATTTATTCATAAGGTTTTCCAAGTCTTTTGTATCACTATCATTAACAGGCCTTTTACCCCATTTATCTTGGAGTAGAAGTTGATGGTTTAGATCTCCCACCACCAAGGTATGAGCAGTAGGATCATACGGTTGAGCAATAAAGTTCGCCCAGCTGTTAGGTCTCAACACTCGATTTGGTTCTCCATATACAAAGTACATATTACAAAGTGTATTAGCCTTAATAGATTTGGACGAACAGAACAGACCCCTTTGGCTTGCGTGGTTGGACGAACAGAACAGACCCCTTTGGCTTGCGTGGTTGACAGTAAGATCAAAACCATCTTTCCAAGCAAGGCCGAGACCTCCTTTCTTACCAATAGAAGGTATGACAAACGAATTGTGATAGCCCAGAGATCTAAACTTTCGAGTAGTAGTATCAAGACTACTCATCGTCTCACAAATGAAAATATCAGGTGATTTCAGTTTTACAAGTTCACGAAGTTCGCGAACTGCCTTTGGTTTCCCAAAACCATGACAGTTCCAGCTTAAAATACTCATTGCACCGGAAAGTAAGGGAATTACCTTACCACCAGTGAGGTAATTTTTGAAACACAATTTGAGCCACTAGATAATATGCAAAGGGGTTGCTTGGATATTTTAGTATCTTTCAGAAGATGATTAAGGAAGAATCAATGTTATTGTGCCTACAAAGAAAATAGTTAAAGGGTAGGTTCCTCCAAATCAAAAAGAGCAGGAAAGGATAAATACCTCGGAAGAAAGTAATACATGAACTTCTAAGTGCAATGGAAATTCGTCGAAGAAACTACCAAAGATGGGAGTATCTTTTTGAACTTTCTATTAGGCATCAGCTGGGTCCAAGAGGGTACAGATCCAGGAAGGATAGGATACAGGACAACTCTGGAATTGGATGCACATCCACACAGAACGTACAAATCAAAATCCTCCTTCTGAGCAAACCTTGTTAATTATGCCATACAATACCATCTAGAACCAAAGGGGTGGAAGAACAGCTCTGTTGCACAAAAGAAGAGAACTTTCTAGTCCAAAAACTGCACCACTTAAAAGATCATGAGGTGATAACAACCGAATCAAACAGAAAATAAACACCTTCAAATCAAGAAATTTTAACAATTGATACTAGAGCTACGAAAAATTGAAATTAGGTAATCTGAAATAAACTAAATTCCTAATCGATAACTTGAAAAAGATCTAGAAGGAAGTGTCGGAATGTTAATTGGACTGGTCTTTGATAACAGAAGTGTCTTGGAATCTATAACGGAGTCGATCTAGAGTTTTAGTGACTGGAAGAGAACAAACTGTTTTAGTGTCTTAGAGCTAACAAGGTGTCTTAGAGGTCAAAGATGAAACTGGTTTGCTAAATTTAGTGTCTCAGTAACTTGATATCACCACTGTCATTAGGTATTGATGTCAATCGTGTTAAGGGTCTTGAACACTTCACAAACTAAAAGTAACAGGGACCAATGTTAACTTAAGCACAAACAAAAACACAGCAGAGTCAAGTAATAAACATAAAAAGAAGAAATAAAACTATAATTAAAGCATGGGTTTAACAGAGAGAGAGAAAAAAAAAGGACACTGACATTGGATATCTTATATTACCTCCGTCCCACTATTAAGTGAGTTTTAAAGTAGGTCACTTAATAGTGGGATGGAGGGAGTATGTAAGTTACCTCCCATGGACTAAAGCTTCATTCCTCGGATGTAATAACATATCGTGCTGCTGATATTACTCGCGTTACTATAATAATAGAAACTTAATTTGTTTTCTCTCCAGCACCATACTGTGGTAACCATTATAATCATCTTTGTCTGACAAATCTGACATTCAGCTTACAAGCGTACCTCCCGGTAAAAGACTCTGACCAACCAAGAGATTATGTAAATGTATTAGGGCTACAGCACTGGAAAGGATATGTATTTCAAATATATCTATCGGTTCATACATATCATAACTGTTTGTGAAAAATCGATCCAGTCGATCCAAGTCTAAATATTTTTGAGGTGTTGGTTAATAAACACGTCCTTAGCTAGCCTCAAATATTTTAATATTATGTCTGTAAGTCATACAATCCTTTAGGACAAACATAGTTAATCGTTAACCAATTCCTCAAACTCCTATGGGACTATGGGTAGTAGAACACTACTACATTCTTCAAAACAAAGTAATGTCCCTACTTCGAAAAATAAATAAATCAAAGGTCGTTCACCAAATTTATAACAAAACTGAAAACACAAAATTACATCAAAATCAATCAGATTAATCTTACAAAATCTGTTAGCCACAAGAATTACTTTTTTCCCTTTGGTGATATAAATTATTCGAAATTTACATAGATTTGTATTTATTCATTTTCCTAGAATTTAATAATTTGTAATTCTTGATCCATTTCGTTTCTTATCTACTTATCTTCTCCCTTTACCTATTACCATGAATTATTTCTTTTCTTTTTTAATAGGAAAGAAGGTACATTAATTATATTAGAACTTAAACTTTTTAATTTACGTAAGAGGAGTATTTCATGAGATCTCCAAACTCTTGAGCGGAGACTCGATCCGCTGATCTCTTACTTGAGAGTCAGGCTCCTGGCCAACTCGGCTAACCCCTGATGGTTCGCATGAATTATTTCTCAAGAATGCATAATCACATAAAGTTGAGGAGAATGGCAGAAATAAAAGTCATGACAAAAAATGGGAACAGAGAGAGATATGAGAAACTAAATCAATTACAATTGATTCCCGTGTAGCCTTGTATATGTTCAACATTTTTTTATAGGTTTCATTTTCTTTCCTGCCCCGACCCGACAAACCTTAAGACCAAAGCTATTAATTTATCCTCTCCCAAGAAAAATCTGGCCTTTAATATTTATTTTAATTTTTTTTTTTTTTTAAAGAACAACAAATTTAAAAATTAATATCAAATAAAAAAAATAAAAAAATAAAAAACCAAGAGTCTAAATAATTTATCTACCTTAGGACACCTTTCTCATCCCACTACCACTACTTCTTCCACCATTAATGTCGTCACTCCACCATTCTCATCAACACCCACCACCGTTATCCCCAGCGCCGATCCACCATCCCGCCCACCATCACAACCACCATTAATGCCTACTAATTTAATATAAAATAAATTTATTATGTGTTGTATTATTGAATATATTTATTGGATTAAATAAAAAAACATGTATTATACAATATCAATAGAACATTTATTATTGAAAGTTAATTAAACTTACCATTTTATATCCGTAGATTCAGCTTTTCCTAGAATGAATCCGGAATGTCCTTTATCTTGCCTAACTTGTGTGAACTCTGTTTAATAAAACATTTATATAATATTTAAGTTGAACAAACTACAACCTTAGATTTATTTTCTTCCTAGTTAAATTTTGGCCGCTCTTTATCTAACCTAACTTGTCTGAACTATGTTTTATATTCTAGAAGAAGATTAGGGTACCCGTTCCGTAACGACACGGGCATTATAAGTATAACGTCTCGGCAATGCATTTAAATAAGGTCTTCCAATATTTAACGTTTTACATTTTATACCCACGATACCATTCACATTTTTCTCACAGCTACGTACCATTCTTGCAAGTTGCAAGTTGCATATTTAGTTTTAGTTCTTTTTTTCTTCTAAGTTAATAATTTTAGGATTCAGGAGGGATTAGATGCTATATTTTTCATAAGTTTAAGAAAACCGATATCCGGTGTACTTCAAACAAAGTCTAAAGCGAAGGATCAATGATGTTCATATCCCTTACAGTCGCCATTATTTTATTTGTATTAACAAAAGAAAATAAAAATAGAAAAGGAGGGGGCTAGGTCTGACCTACAAAAAAAAATGCACAAAAGAAAAATTGCATCAACGACACATATGTAGTCAGAGATAGAAGAACTATATCTCCCCACATTGCAGCTCTAATGAAGGTTGGCCCATTCCACTTATGAGTTTCGTTGTTTGCCCCCCAATTAGCAAGTAGTTCTGCGACCACCTTCTCTGTATATGTGTGAGAATCTGAATAGCACGCCAAACAATTCTCTTACTTACTTCACTTTAAAACTCCAAAGTACATGTAATAGACTTGTTGGAGAAAGCTTGAATTACATGAAGAGAGTTGCATTGAAACTAAATATTGTGTCTGTTATTCTCTTTATAACCACCGTAACCATAAGGATACGTATATATGCCTACTTTTATGCGACATGTAGAAACAAAAAAATAAAAAAAATATATATATATATATATATATATGCGAAAAGGGATTTAACAACTGTTATATGAGTCACTTCACAGTTGATTAGCAATGACTTGATTCCGACAGCTATTGTTAATTCAATCTGGAAAGAAAGGAATTGTAGGCGATTTGATGTTAATCACCTCTTCAAAATTGACGATGATCTCATCTTTGAAGCAAAGTCTTCAATCCTCTCTTGGGCAGCGGCCCGCACGCCATAAGGTTCACCTGAATTCTCTCAATCAGTTTTAGCTAATTGGCATGCACTATTTTTGTAGTTCTTTGCTTTCTTTTGAAATTGTTTTTTTTGTAGTTCAATATATTTTCATTTTCAATTAGAAAAAAAAGGCTTCTACAGTTTTGAACAAGAAGAAAAAATCGTTCAATACGAGGACAATGGAAAACAAGCTAGATGAAAAAGAAACAACTGTAGAATTTTTCCTTCTTCTGATCTTGATGCTTCTGTGATAGAACTTGGTATGAACTTCTCAAGATCAATGGCAATAAAGTTGAAGATAAAGAAACAATCAACGACAATATCACTGACCATTTCAAGAACCTCTTTACAACAGACAACAATCCAAGGCCAAAGATAGACAATATGAACTTTTCCGTCATCGATATGTCTACGGATATCAATATAGAAAGACCTTTCCAGTGAAGGAGAATGTCTTTTAGCCTGAAAGGTCTTGGTCAAGATAAAGCTTCGGGCCCGGATGGCTTTCAAGTGATGGTGTTAGTGAAATGTTGGCATTTTATGAAGAAGGATATCATGGCGGTGGTCAAGGATTTTGAGAAATGGGGAACTATTAACTGGAGGCCGAGGACAACCTTTATTTCGCTCGTTCCTAAAAAAGAGACTATTGAGGAAGGTAAGGACTTCAGAAACATCAGCTTGATAGGTAATGTGTATAAGATGATTTCGAAAATGCTGGTGGAAAGGTTCAAACTGACTCTCCCCTCATTAATTTCTTCTCAACAGAGTGCGTTTATTAAGGATCGACAAATTCTAGATTGTGTGCTGATTGCAAAAGATTGTCTAGACACAAGATTAAAGTTTTAAATTTCGGGAGTCGTTTGTAAAATTGACTTCGCAAAGGCGTTTGACCGTGTTAACTGGAAATTTATAGATGAGGTTCTACTGAAGATGGGTTTGGTACAAAATGGAGAGCTTGGATACAAGTGAAAAGACGAGGGTACCCAAATATACCTCAATCTAAAACTTTTCCACCTATAAGTCCTTTCTCCGAAAGTGATTGTCTATGGACTGAGTCGAGACAATACAACTAATCGGTTCACACTTCGTGTGATCGTCTATGGATACGAGATCGAGATAATACGACAACAAGATAACTTGTGTGATTGACTATGGATACAAGATCGAGACAATACAACAACGAAGTATGATTAATTGATAATAGGTTCGGACTTAACCAAACACTATAGGATCGCTATCAAGTAAATAGGAATTAACGTTTGTGTATTTTACTGCTAATTATAATAAAACAATTATAATTGCGGAAATAGAAAAGTAAAAGACACATCAAGATTTTGTTAACGAGGAAACCGCAAATGCAAAAAAACCACGGGACCTAGTCCAGAATTGAATACTCTCAGAATTAAGCTGCTATACAAAATCAAACCAACTTCGTACAGTTGAGACTAAGCAACTAAACTTATAGTTCACCTAGTTCCCTCAGTATCCCTGCGCCTCAAACTTGTAATAAGTCACGCACTTGGAACAATTCCTTTGGTTCGTATTTCAAACAGTAAAGGAACAACAAATCTGTTCGGTAACAACTCTCTTCAAACAACGTAATATGAGTTTGACAAAAGGATCTTCCGTTTATCCCAATAAACTCCTTTGTCGGGTTCTTAGATCTATCCAATAACAACTACCAAAGTAATTGTTTAGATTTTGCAATAATTACTTTGAATCACAAAGAATTGTATTGATGCCAATCTACTCAACTAATCAATCCAATCTTTCACAAAGATAAACCGATTATAGTTGGATCCCTTAACAGCCGAAACAAGTTTTGTGCACACCAAAGATTATGAACCCAAATATCTTCTTTGTCTTCAAATCTTCTTTGATCTTTAATAAACACCTTCACACAAACAACTTGAATCTCTTGCGATCAATCACACACAAAATGGAATCTGTTAACAATGGATTATCACAAGACGTCTTTAGATCTACAAACAGTATAAAGATCTCCTGTCGAAACTTCGATCTAGTTTGAGTGAATCTTATATCAGAAGAGAAGATTCTCAAGCATAAACAAACTAGGTGCAATCAAAGTTCAACAACCGTTAGTCAATCAAATCAATCAAAAACTAATAATAAACTGCAATTATCTAGTTTCCCACCAACGGTACTAATAGAGCTTCTCAATCCCAAAGAAGTCTTTAGACCGAGCGGCCGTAAGAGATTTCGCCTAATTGGTTACTTTCCTCTCCGAATAAGCGGCTCAACCAGTAACAACACAACTAGGTAGTTTTGCTGGCTCCGGGGATTAGTTTGCTCGAAATGCAAACTTCAATATTTATAGACCAAGGAAGTTTGGACACCAAGGAATTTCTAAAACCGAAAATATTCTCAAGATATGCAATATATTTCCAAATTCGGTTTTCATAATTCCTGGAAATGCTCTGTCCAAATATTGAATGAAATCTCAGTAGAAAATCTAAAACTAGTAAATGCACATTACTAATTTTTATTTTCTAAAGATATGCATTTTTATTGCTGGAAATTAAAAGCATATAAAACTAAAAACCTTAATTAAAAGATTCTCAATTTATTTCGATCCGGGATTCTCCTTTAGCTATTAAGGAATATCTTTGAACAATAAAAGATAAGAGTTACTGCACATGTTCAAAGTATGTCGACATCTATACTTTGTAAATCCTTTTTCATATTTACAATCTTGGAACCGATTTGCCACACTTCCAAACAAGTTTAGAATTTGTTCATCTGACTTCCAAGAACTATGTGATTGATTATCCTATCAAATCACCAATAATGGGTTTCACGGTTCTACCTCAACATAAAGTTTCGTTTCTACCTCCAAGTGGGTACTAGGATCGGTTACACTAGTTACCATAAAATGGCTAACTAAGTACTAGGATCGGTTACCACTTCTTATGGTAAAACTTGTGATCGGTTGACCAAGTTATAGGATCAGTTACACCAACTTACTACAACTTGTTAAACCTCTTACAAGGATTGATTACACTCTCTCTTGTGATCGGTCACACCTCTTACAAAGATCGGTTACCCAATGTCAAGTATTTAGTCACACCAATTTCAAGATATCGATCTTATCATCTCAGGTGATTACTTAAGATCGGGTTGACTAATAAAAGTCATACCAATACAAAAGTTAGGCCTTGTGAATAGTTTTACCAAGATACATAAACAAGTTATGAACGGTTATACTAAACACACATATTAGTAATTCAAAAGATTTGCATTGAATAACAATACCAATAAGCCTAGCGATTTCCCTTTCGATTCACAAAACAATTTTATGAATTTACTTCCTTTAAACGAATGTAAAACATTGTTTCCTAGGACGAAATCTTCACCCATACCCATACATAATCATAATAGCATTCATACGATTATGTCGATGTATTATATACGAAGTTCAAAAGATAGACGTTATACTTCATATTGTAATTCCTTAATACTATGTCTAACTAGAGTATAATCATTCACAGCTTCACAGTTATGTTTTCAATATGCACGACTTGAAAGATACGTTAGGAATGAAACAGTTCAAGTCAAATATTACTAACATCAAGTGGAAGGATGATGTCATCGTTGTAGTTCTTTACTTCTTCACATTCTTCAAGTCTTCACGTAATACTTGTAAGTCTCATATCCTAGTAACTTTCTAGCTAACCTATACGAAGTTGACTCTAGTAAATAATCAAGCGACACTTTAAATAAGTTTTGGTTCACTAAAATATGACAACCAAAATTGATATACAAATGCTTGGTGGGTTCAACCGAGCTATGCTCTAATAACAAGGTTGCATCTCGAATATTCCTTTCTCAGTTCACATTAACGGGTTTGCTCACAAACAATTCTTTAGTGGGCGAGGCTTAAGCCAAGGTGACCCGTTATAGCCTTTTCTTTTCTTAGTGATCTCGGAAGCTCTTAGTATTCAGGTTCCAAGTGGGTCTTCAAGAAGGATGGATAGGTGGCTTCTCTATGGGTCCCGAAGTAAGTCACTTGCCATTTGCGGACGATAATTTAGTATTCCTCGATGAATCAAGAGAACAAGTCAACAAACTATGGTATATTCTTCTTTGTTTTGAAATGGTGTGGGGTCTGCGGACCAACTTTGCAAAGAGTTCTACTATAGGGGTGGGTACCACTAACGATCTCGATTATTTAGCTTCCATGCTTGGTTGTAAACATGAAACTCTGCCAACTATCTATTTAGGCTTACCTCTTGGGGATAAGGCGAAAGGTTAATCTAAGTGGGATCCTCTTATAGAAAAATGTAAAGGCAGGCTTCCGACATGGAATTCTTCTTCCTTGTCCAAAGGGGGGAAATCGACTTTAGTTAATAATGTTCTATCCAACATTCCTATATACATGTTCTCTTTTTATGCCTCCTTCTTCTTTTATAAAATAGCTGGAAAGAATTTTCAGAAACTTTCTATGGGACGAGTCTACCACAAAGAAGAAAATTCACCCGGTAAAATGGAAGAAGGTTTGCATCTCGAAAAGAAATGGAGCTCTAGGGATCAAGAGACTCAGAAGTATGAACAAAGCCCTTTTGACAAAATGGTGGTCAAGATTTAATGCTGAACCCGAAGCCCTTTGGAGAAAATCAGTTACTGCCAAGCACGGAACGTCGAACCACGGTAAAGAAACAAAAGCTCCTTAAGGTACGTAGTTATGGGGTAGGTGTTTGGAAGGAAATTTATAACAATCTGCATCTTAATTTATAAACAAGGTGCAACTATTAAGATGGGAGATGGTGCCACCATTTATTTCTGGGAAGAAAAATGGCTTGAGAATAGCACGTTAAAGGAGACTTACCCAAACTTATATGTCATATCTACAACCAACTGGAATCTTGGCATACAAAGAAGGATAACAAGTGTTCATATCAACGAAGCAATCGAACCTATCATCAAGTTGGAGCCAATTAAGGTGCGCACTGGAACTGATACTACAACTTGGACCCTCACAAAATCAAGTGAATTTTTTGTTCCATCTTTTTATTCTATGATCGAAGAGGAAGCTTCCCTAATTGTCTCAAATCCTAGGATTTGGTCTCCAAAGTGGTCGTTTAAAATAACCTTCTTCTTATGGATGGTCTTACACAAAAGGCTTCCAACCCTGAGCTTGTTAGCAAATCGAGGGCTAGATGTTTAAGATGTTTTCCATTTATGTGCTAAAAACAGTGAGACTACTTCCCATCTTATTCTCCATTGCGATTACACTACACAAATTTGGCAACATTTCCTTAATAATTGGGGGACTAATTGGAGGATGCCTAACTGCTTCGATTCTATCATCAAAATATGGAAAAGAAGACCTCTATCAGCCGCAAGAAAACAACTATAGGCTATAATTCCAGCAACTATAGATTGGACAGTGTGGAAAACTCGCAATGATATCGCTTTCAACAACAAAGTGGCTACTGTAGAGAAATCCATCATTCAAGTCAAGTTGCAAGCTTTCTACTGGTGTATCAATGAAAAAACTGTGCAGGGTTTGAAGCCGGGTCAAATTTTTGTAAATTGGGATAACATTTTAGTTTCCAGTTAATTGTTTTCCTTTGGGGTTTCATGTTTGGGTTTTGTTGCCTCTGCTTTTGGGGTCTTTAGAGTTCCTTTGGGTCTCCTTTCCTTGTATTCTTTAGCCATTTCTGATGGATTTCCTTAATCTATATATTTTTGCCGATAAAAGAAAAAACAACAATGGAATTAGTGTCACTCATAGCTTCATGCACGGAGTTAGAAGACAATGAAGAACAAGCAAGATGAAAAGGAAACAACGGTAGTAGTGTTCCTCATAGCTTCATGCACGGAGTTAGAATTGATTCTCCATGTCCATGACATTGATATTTATGAATAGGAAGGATATGACCTTGTAAATGATGAAGAAGTCTTCTATTTTTATGTCTGGCGAAAATCTAAAGCCTATTTTTATGGTTGGTGAGATGATTTGATTCCCCAATTCGTGGACTGAGAAATCAACAAAAAGGTGATGTGATGTCCATCATGATAAGTTTTCCCTTGTGTTCACACACAAGTGAAATCAGACAGTGGTGAAACCAGTCGCTCAACCGGGATTGAATATTATTAGGGGGCTAATTAAGAAAACTTTTATAAACGTGAATGTGTCTTGATGTTTTTTTCTTTTAATGCCCATAATATTGAGAATAGACTTTTGTTTTATGTTTGGATATTATGAAGGGAAAAAAACCTAGGAAACGCATACTTTTTCCTATCTTCTACCATCAAAACACCAATTATAAAAAAGATACAAAAACCAAAAATAAAAATAAATTATAATTGTTCTTTAAATCAACCCAACATGACATAAAATACACCCAACCTTATAAAAACATAAGTCCCGATTTGGACCGAGTTAACTTCGAGTCAAACCGAGTCCATCTCGATTCTCGAGTAAGGTTGAGTAAACTTCAAGTGAGACCGAGTCAGGCTTTATCTCCTTTTAGATAGTTGAAACCAAGTTTAGTTTCATTGTAAACTTATTGCATTACCAACGACATTGGTTTCGTCCACAAAATCAATCGAAATCGAACTTAGTTTTGATGGCAAAAATTCGACAAACTTAGTTTAAACAAAACCTGCTTTTAACATAAACTTACCGTATCAGCAATAACATTGTTTTTGACGATAAAAAAATCAATAATCAGTTGTAACCAGACCTCGTTTCAGTATAGACTTGTCGTATTATCAGCGAAATTGGTTTTGACAGAAAAATCAGTTGAGACCAAACTTGGCTACAACCTTACTTATCACCAATAACATTGTTTTCGACGAATTTTGAAAACAATTGACAAATCAGTAGAAAAATAACTCGATCTCCATCAAAAGTTATCATATTACCAACCAACAGTTAATCTTGACGAACTGGGACAAAACACAATCAAAAATGAATCAAATAGAGAGAAGTTACACCATTAAAACCAAATCATAATAATAAGAAGAAAATCGAAAAAAACAGACATATTGAAAAAGAATTAGATAAATTAAACTCAATCTTGATATAACAATCAACAATTTGAACTGTAACTACGTACAATGACCCAAGTCTTCTTTTATCAAATTGAGGAAGAATTTCGAATCTTTATGAAACAATAAAATAATCAAGAACACACCAATCAACCGTTGTGTGAAAAACCCAAAATTATCAAACTATTATATAGGATTTACACCATAAGCAGAAAAAGATTATAAGTACTTACATCCAAAGGTTAGATAATCGACTAAAATTTGCTCTAAAACTCTTAGGCTATTTAATCGTTGATACCTAATAAATGTCCAACACATACATTTGTTACCTAATATTTGAAATATTAAGGGTTGGTACCTGGGCTAACGTTGACTGTTAAAGTCAACATTTGACCAATCTTTATTTTGTATTTCCTATATTGAAATATTATTTAATTTTACAAATTTATCTTTGAAGAGAGACAATTATCTTCTTCCTCCGTCTTCTATTTAGAGTATGCAACAACCACCATCTTTCCAAAAAATAGGGTTTTGGAAATCTCACTTTTCCTTAGATTTAGGATATTTACAGCATCTCATTGGAGATGCTCTTAGAGGGGGTGACGAAGATGCGACAGCTGAAAATGATCCATCATCTCCAGTTGGTAGAGGTGATATTATTTTAACAACGGGATGTTGTTGGGTGGAATAAGAAGAAATGATTCTTGTTTGAGTTTTACAATTACGGTTGCAGATTGAGTAGAAGATAGAGGCAGAAAGATTAAGGTATTTATTAAGGATAAATTGGTAATTTGGAATATATTTTAACAAAAAAAAAATTGAAAAAAAAAAGGTCAAACAAAGAATTTAACAGTCAAACAATGATCCAGATACCAAACTAAGGTGTACCAAACTAAACCAACGAGTCCTTAATTTTTAAAATGTTGAGTACCAAACCAAAGTGTAGGACATTTGCCGGCTACCACCGATTAAATAACCCAAACATCCTTCATCGCGTCCTTAATTTAATCTCACGTTTGTTTAAAGCCATGGATGATTTAAATTATCTTCTGAAATGGGAATGATAAGTGGAGTTACGGTTTCCTTTGTTTTCAGTCATGTCATATAATCGTTAATCTAATTATGTTTCTCAGAGGAAACATAGGTTAATAGAGGACGACTCTAGCAAGCAACTAGCACAAAGAAGTATCAGGGATTAAAATTCTCATTTGTTTGAGTCTCTCTATTTATGGACTTTCAAGACTATATGTAGCTTTGAATTCAAACTAAGATAACTTGAGATTCAAACTAACATTTTCTCAGTTTAGATGAAATTCTTGTTAGGAATTCATGTAAGCATATGAGAAGTTTGTCTTGAAATTACACAGAAGAAGATACACTATGGTACAGGGTACTGGAACCGTGTACAATGATAGATTGTGTAGTTGAGCATAGTGTTACTATCTCACAAGTGTTACTATCTCAAGCTTGGTTGTCAATGTTAGTGATCAAAACTATAAGCCTTGATTTCTAGTCTACTTATAGTGATGTCTCGGACTAGGATAGATTGTGTAGTTGAGCATTAGGCTTCACGACGTTCATCAATTGAAGACGAAGAACTACTAAGGTGAGCTTGTGGAACTTCATCAACAAAAGGTATATGGAGACTAAAACTCATCTATCAATTGGAAAGTCTATTTCTACTATATCTCATATATTGAGACAAAAGTCGTATTACGATAGTTTTCGATTATACACATTTGAGATTTCGAGCTGAGATTAACTCACTTACATATTTCTCGGAATATGTGTTGGTAAGCTTTCTTTTCAACCAAGTTCATCTTATATTCTTGACGAAAGTCAAAAGATGATCATGTGAAAATTGCCGAGTAACATCTTACATGGTTTGTGTTATACAATCATTTGGTGTAGACTTGGAATGTTTCGTTATGATTATTTCAATATCTTGAAAATTTCTTTGATGCTAATAGTGTGTGAAAACGGCTATTGTCATCCTCTAAGAAAGTTTCAATGATTGAAATAGAGTTTAGTATACTTAACCATCATTGGATTATAAACATAGTGTGCATTCTTGCATGTATGTGATCCATGACTGGAACTAAAGTATATATACCCGTATGTGTACTTGTAGTTGTGAAATTCCGTGTACCAAGTACACATACCGGTATGCATACTTGCGTAAGACATAGGTCCGGGAATTTCTGCTGGTTTTTGGAAGTGTACTTAGGTATGCGTACCCGTTCGCATACTGGCGAACCCAAACTCAGACCGACTACTTAAGTATGCGTACCCGTTTGCATACTTGAGTGGTTAAAGTTCTAGAATCGGTTTGTTCATGAACTAATACATTTATATAATAAGGAATGAATTCTTTGCAAACCGTGGCTATAATGTTCATGAATTGATTCGAGTGAATCAAACCAATTTTGCTTCGATTGTGTTCTTGTATACTTCTATGAGAATATAGCAATTGAACAACTCTTTAACTAGTTTCATTTGAGTCATTTGAACTAGTTATGGTTAAGATAACTATGGTTGATATGAGAGTGTTCATATAGCTAACCTCGGTTAACTAAGTTTGAGCCAACATGGTGTACACGTTTAGGTACGGTTACATAAACCTAAATAAGGGTACATTTCATTTGTGTATAACAAGCTAAGTTCGATCTAATGGTTGAAAGATATTAGCTTGTATCTAATCAGGTTTTCATCTAACGGTGAATATTAAATGCTTTTTACCAAGGTAACTTAGATTGAAAACCCTAATTTGAAAACCATATAAAGGATAACTCTAGCAACTAGGAAACCAAATCCCCACACTTCCTTTTTGATACAAGTTGTATAAGCTAGAGTCGATTCTCCTTTAACCTTGGGTTTTTCACGAAACCCTGTAGGTTAACGATTTAAAGACTTCATTGGGATTGTGAAGCCAGACCAAACTATTTTCTCTGTAGTTGCGTGATCTGATCTTACTGTTTCTATCGTATTTGAGTACTATATTTTTTAAGATTGGCTTGAGATTTATTCTCCGATAGGCAAGATAAAAAGTAGTCACAAAAATCTTCGTCTCATCGTTTGTGATTCCACAATATCTTGTTTCGCTACCATACGATTAAGATTATTATGAGGTGATTGATAATACTAGGCTGTTCTTCGGGAATATAAGTCCGGTTTAACAATTGGTTCCTGTGCACCTTGATTTCTCAAAAGACGGAACAAAACTCGTAGGTATTTCTGTGGGAGACATATTTATCTATTCCAATAGACTTTTCTGTGTGAGACAGATTTGTTTATCAAGTCTTCGACTTTGGGTCGTAGCAACTCTTGGTTGTGGGTGAGATCAGCTAAGGGAATAAAGTGCGTAGTATCCTGCTGGGATTAGAGACGTAATGAGCGCAACTGTACCTTGAATCAGTATGAGATTGATTAGGGTTCAACTACAGTCCAGTCTGAAGTTCATTGGTAGTAGGCTAGTGTCTGTAGCGGCTTAATACAGTGTGGTGTTCAAATCTGGACTTGGTCCCGGGGTTTTTATGCATTTACGGTTTTCCTCGTTAACAAAATTCTGGTGTCTGTGTTATTTGTTTTCCGTATTATATTTTGTTTTATAATTTAAATATCACAGGTTTTGCGTTGAATTGATCAATTGGAAAATCCAACCTTTGGTTGTTGATTGAAATTGATTGATCCTTGAACATTGGTCTTTGGTACCGTTCAAGTTACTTATCTTATATTCAGTCGGGCTCGCAAATTCCTATTTGATGATTGCAGATTAAATTGAGAGATAGAGATATAAAACTCTTTGATATACTTTTTCTAGATTGAGTATGACTGTCTAGTTGATTCTCTTGAAAGTATATTGGAGTTTGTCCATTCAGATTTCCAAACGAAATATTGGGTGTGGTTGTTGTACCCCCGCTTTTTCAATTGGTGTCAGAGCAGGCAAACACTATAAACCTGATAAGTTTGTGTTTCACTGATCCTTAAAAATTTTCCCTATGGGAAATTTATTTGGGAAACTTGCTCTTGGCATCTGTAACGCACGCCAGAACTCCTTAAAGATTGTTCAGAGCTTATTATGCACCATACCTCTTGTCTCTCATAATGATCTTACTCCATCTAAGACTTTGGAAAACTTAGATGATGAGAAACAATCTAAGGAAAAATTAAAAGTTCTTGTAGTTGCATCTTTTCTGATGGCTACACCCAAATAGATCTAAAGGCTATAAACTACTTGATATGCAAGATTCAAAGATAAACAAGATGTAAAGAACATGAAAAGTAAAGATTGACACAAGCATATAACGTTGTTCGACCATGAAGACCTACATCCACGGGAAAGAACATGTTTTCTTTATTGATTAAGGTCTTACCCTTGAAAGAGCTACAAATATCACTTAGATTTCTCACTCTCTCTTTCTCTAGATCTCTCTCAGGAATTCTCTGTAGAAAGGCCATCTAAAATTACATGTCCATTTCCTTCTACATGGACTGGTATTTATAGGCAAATTAGACTCGTGAAGTCCTGGCCTCGCCGAGCTAGTGGAGATATCGTACATCTTCTCATTTCTTCGGACGATCTCTATACTATCCCTCGTAATGGCCTGCTTGGTTCTCCTTCCGATTCATCTCGCTCTGTACTTCGTCGTGTCGCTCTTCCTTGGAGAACCTCGTGCTGCATTATCCTTGGGTTATAGTATAGATCGACCGAGCCCTCTGATATGATGTAGACTCGTCCACGCCTCTTCTGATCCTTGATTAAATGCAGTTCTTATTTTTAGACTTGACCGTCTTAGTCGATTAGACCACTCCTTACACGCGTCATTCATGTAACATTGTAGCAGGTGTCTCGATTCAGATGAAATCACCTTTTTAGAATACAATTCAGTGCTCTTATCTCATCACCTTGTCATGAAGACCATCCCTTGAGATATTGACATGTGGCATCAGGTAATTTACCCTCACATTTTGCTCCTTTTCTTTGCAACTTTCCAAGGGCATGATGGGAAGAAAACATCGTAACCGTCCCGTCTTTATCGCCACGTCTGCACTTTTAGTGCATTTTTACCTGTTGGATTTGAGGCGCCGGTTTATTGTCCACAGGTTTCTTATAAAATCTTTTGGGGGAAGAGAATGATGTCTTTATTTTCTGTTTTCAGAGTTCAGAACTTTTTCATTCTTCTCTCCTCTGTCTTTTGTTGTTCCTTCTTAATTTCTTGCCTCCTATAAAAAAGTTCATTATGTCTGGGAGAAATTCTCCATCCCGACCTCCAAGACGGTATGGTCCTTCTTCTTTGTTTTTTTTTTCGTTTTCACCGGTGGTTTACGCCGTTATTTTTAACTGTATAGTTCTTATGTGATCATCATGGTTACTTTTCCTTTTTAAGGTTATTTTAATCAATGGTTCTCGCCATTGTCTTTCAACTGTGAAGTTTCTTTGGGATCGCCATTGTCGTCTCCGCCTTCTTTTTATTGTTTTCGTCGGTTTTTTACCAGTATAAGTTCTGATTCTTTTCTTCTGTTCGTTCTTTATAGTGCTGAGAAGAGACCGATGAGAACTCCGGGCACTAGTCGTTCTTCCGGCATGTCTGATGTCGATTTCTTGGAGATTGTGAAAACTAAATATCGTCTTCAGAGATTTCAAGTCACCTTTACCAGTCCGGAGGGTCAAGCCGGACTCTTGACAAAGAAGATCCTTAAGGATAATCCCTATGGTCCCAACGAGATTATCGTGGCGGTAGGCCATCTCGATGCTGGGCTTCGTCTTCCTTTGTATTTCCCACTAGACTCCTTCCAGTATGAGGTACTTTGTCGGATTAGTCTCCAGCGAGGTATATTTCAACCCAATGGAAACTTTTATAGGATCGCCCGAGAATGTGCTCGGCGAATCCAAGGAAAGGTTACTAAGCATGAGCAGAACGAGTTCGTTCCTTCTCAGATGGATTTGTATACTCCTGCGAATTTTGTGGAGAACTATTGGTGTCAACAGTCCGATACATTTGAGGGATTTGGAGTTGGAATTTCTCGATCTCGGCATCCTCTCCGAGGTCCTCCTCTTATGACCGATTTGGATCCTCCCAATCCCAGCAATCTTACACTTCACAAGACTCATGATCCCAAGTGGTTTTTTGTTCCTCTTCGCATCATGGGGCCTTACATTTTTGGCTGGGATGAGATTGGTAATGCTCTTCCTGGGATTCCCGAGATGCATAGTCATCTGCCACCTTACAGGCCATGGGAGCTTAAATGGGTCCCTCCTCGTAGGCGTTCATCACAAACTGCATGAGCTATTGAGGATGCAAAGGTAGAAAATACTGTCTTAATGTTTTAACATATATATACCTTTCCCCTGTTTTATGCCTTAGCATCTGATTTTGTTCAATTATGTTGGCAGAGGATGAGGGTTGCTGATGGTTCTGGGCCATTGATAGACGCATTTATGTGTCTATTTTCATCTCTTTTGTGTATACTGTTAGTACCCATTTCTGTACTAATTTTGGTATTTTACCCCTTTGTAGGTGTTTTTGGAGGAATAGGCTTTTGCGGCAAAATTGGCTCGAAAAGTTGTTAAAGGCTCCTGGGAGGACATTTGCTATTCGGACTCTCATTTTGGATAAGGGGTAACCCATTTCCAAGCAGCTGCTAAGTACAGACCAGGACTGGATAGGGGGAGGTCACATTTCTTCACGTTTTCAAAAACAGAATTTTGGCGGGAATTCGTTTTTTTTCACAGACGATTTTTGGATGGATTTTTGATCGATTTTTAGGGAGATTAAAGGGCTGAATTTGATTGGGTTTGTTCCTATGGACCTAACAGGCGAGGTAAGGGTGTTGGAATGGATCCAAAGTGGCTAGAACTCGAATTGGAAGCGAAAAATGGTTAAAATATCACGTTCTATTTTTGGGAAGTTTCTTGGTTTATTTTTGGAAATTTACGTGAAGAAGTGGAAGGAAACTCTTCTTAAAGACTTGTTTCTATCAAGGGAGGAGTTTGGACAGCTTTTATTGATCGAATGCACGTGAAACAGAAATCAAAAGGGAAATAACGTAACGTGCTGTGGAGGAAAAAAACCAAGTTTATTCTCGAATTTTCTTTGCTCTACTATGTATAAAAGGGTTGGTTAGGGTCCTAGGAAAAATAGGAAGAAGTTAGGGGAAGTTTAGAGCCTTAGAGAAGCTAGAAAAAACATTGGAAGAAATCACGTTCTGCTGGTGCAAGCCGTGGCCGGAGAAGAAGAAGAACATAAACAGCAGAAAAAGACAGTCGCAGATTCTGTGACCGTAACTTTCAAACTTTAAACCTTTTGTAACAATTTTTCCAACAGTTATCTTCACTTCGCAACGGTTTCTCTGTAGAAATAGGTTTCGTAACAATTCGTTACAAAACCCGCTGTTTAGAACTTTTCACTCTTTTAATCAACTTTTGGACACCAAAGATGTATTTTGAGCAAGAGATTAATATGAGGAGCTAAACCCCTTAGCCGAGGCGACGGAGGAAGCCATTGTTCCATGAAAAGTGGTATAGTTCTATTTTAATTATTTATTGCAATTATTTTACATGATTTTTTGCATAGAACTTAAAAGAAAAATTAGTTTTTATTGAGTAGTTGTGAAGTGTTTTGATGGGACATGCTTGGTTTTAATACTTTTGATGTTTCATGCTTCGTGCTTACAATTATTACTTCAAGAACCAAATTAGAGGCAAATATTAGAGTCAACTTAAAGAAAAATATTGCATGAATATTGATTAGAATTTATCAAATAATTGGTCAATGGTGGAATCCAAAGTCTCGGTGTCTTTTTTATAATTTGATACAATTTTATTTTAGTTAATTTGAGTCTAAAAGAATCCTTCACAAGTTCGAGAATCGAATCCTATTATCACCACTTTCACTACAATTAAAACTCACATCAGCCATCTACTGCTCCTGTGGTGGTTGCAGAACATACTTTGGATGTTGATATTAGTGCTCTTTTTGGTGAGAATGAGATGGTTGATCTTGGTGATGAATTTTTTGATGGTGTTGACCAAGCCTTGTTTGATGATTATATCGCTGCTACCTTATCGGAGGTGAGGGTGCCCTAGGCGAGTAATCTCACTGGTAAGGGTGCTCTCCCCGTAATATGTGCTCGGATTGGAAGTATTGGTGGTGGTGTTGGTACTGGCGTACCAAGTACTTTCGCTGGTGGTTTCCCTTCTGCTCCAACAATTTCTTCTAGTTCGTCTTCCACCGTGTTTGGTGGGGGATCCGAGGCGATGAAGATGTTATGCTCGGATCAGTATGCTCGGTTGAGCGAGGACGAGCAAGCTCGTATCTTAACTTCTTTAGATACGCCCTCTCAGCATCAGCTTGTGTTGGCGGTATGTATTAAAACTTAACTATATTTTGATAGTGTGTGTTTTTTTAATGCCCCTGCTAGAGCTTTTCTAACTGGTGATGTTGTCTGGTTTACTAGAGAAATAATCTTAAGGTTGGCATGCTGTCCGAGACTCGCGTTGCCAGAAGGCGAGCCAGAGCTATGGAACACGAGAATGAGCAATTGCGTCTTGCTGTGGAGATGGCTAAGTAGGAAGCCTTGTCCTTTCGTCAGGATAATAAAGAGTTGGAAGGGTTTTTTCTTCTTTTATCTATCTTTTAGGCCTAATAATAGGTTTTAGAATTCTGAATTAGTCCTTCTATTGGTAACCACCGTCAAACATCTGGAGGGAAGGCTAGATATTATTGTCCATAGACATGCTAGAGAACTTTATGATTTAAAGCTCGATGTGAGCTCTCGTCAGTGCAAGATAAATGCTTTGGAGTATGAGAACGCTCGTCTTCAAACTAATGTGGATGTTCACAGAGATCGCATTGTGGAGCTTCGTGTGATGCTAGATAATGCTAAGCAGGTGGCTGTAGCTCGTTCGGATGAGATCAAGCTGCTCCGAACTCAGAAGGATGGACTTATTGAATGGAAGTCTGATCATCTTCCCATGCTATCGCAAGAAGAGGATGATAGAGAAGAGCTTGCTCGACTCAAGCGAGAATTTATCCAGTTTGAGAAAGAGCGTGATAGACATATGCTATCTTGTCCGGCTGGTGATGCTGACATAACTCATGCTGAAGCACAGATTAGTGCTTTAGATACTCAAAAGGCCCAAGTGGAACAAACCTTAGCCTCTGTTTTGATTGAACATGAAGGTTGCTTATTAGCAACTTTTTATTTTATACTTTTCATGCTTTGTGAAATTTCCTTTAGATTGACTGTCTCCATTTGTTTATCTTGCAGAGGCTCGTAAGCTTAATGTAGAGTTTGAGAGGCAGTTGGAAGAGGTGAAAGGAGCAAAGAAAAGTTTGGATGAGGAGCTCAATGACTTGGTGAATCATCATGAGGAAGAGATGGAGGCTGAACATGCTGATAAGCATCAGAAGATGAGCAATCTTCATGCTGAGTACAAGGTCAAGATGACAAATGCATGCAGGGCTTCCATCCTTCGTGAGCGTCAAAGGGTTGCTGCAGCTTCTCCTGCTAATGTTGCGGTTCCGCCTCACCATGCTGAGCCCGAGCCCAAGCAAGTTGCTCCTGATGCTTCCCAGGGCGAGGATCAGATGAATACTGATCAGGGTGCTCCTGGCGATGGACAAGCTTAAGTTCGTTAATTCTCCTACTCGTATAGGCCTTGCCTTTTAAGAATTTTTATTTTCTTCTTTTTGTGTTTAAGCCTCGTACTGTTTTCGAGGGGATGTTTGAAAACATCGTTTGCCTAGTAAGTCCTCGCGCTTCTTGCGAGGCAACATTTAATTGGTTGGATTAGTCATCATGCTAACCAAGTCCTCTTCTGTATTGGAGGCATTATTTTTCTACTCATATTTTGGTAAGTCCTCATATGTGGGAGGCGATGATACTTTCTTTTGAAGTAGTTGTTTATATGGATGATAGTTTATTTTGTTAAATTACATCATATGATATGTTTATTCTTGTGGCTCTGGGGAGGTTTTGTGCATGCTATCGGTCCAACCATGGGTGACAAAGCTAAGGAGTGATCAATTCCTTAATCGAATAGGGCATCTCTTACAGTATTGGACTTTGAGTATAGCACATTTCCTTTCTTGCCTTAGCCTGATGCCTTCATGGGCTTGGGTTTGTAGTAGTGTCCAGTTTAGGTTACACTTGCCCTGGGTTAAGTGATCAGTTATTTGAGTCACTTGCTTATTAACCATTGCTTGGAAGGCAATATCTCGGTCAAGTGATTATTTCCTTAGCCAAAGGCAAGTACCTTGATTCTGGATATCTCCTGTTATGGCAGGACATCATCCGATTTCATGATCGTGATGGCATTACCTTAGGTCTATTTCAGTGTTAGGTAGCTTAGGGTGTCCCCCGCTTCATCTCGCTTCATTTGGCTAGATGGCATTTCCTTAGGTCTGTGTCCGTCTTGGGCATCTTAGGTATTTTACCCGCATCATTCGTTGTAGAATGGAAGGTGTGTCTAGCACCGTGCCATGATCTTGATGGGCTTTTGTTATAACACACATGTGGTATGATTATTCTATATGTAAATGCAATAAGAAAAAATAAGGCAAAATTTTTTTATTTTTTTTTTGCAAGCGAACAAGTGAAAGAAACAAATAAATAAACATAAAGAAAAGAAATAGTCAATGGAAACAAGTGTGCAAAAGGAGTAATTTTATTATTTTCAAAAGAGGGTTTATGAGCCCTTAGTACATTCGAGTAAGGTTCCATGACCTTTTTACAAGTAGAGATTTAAACCCTATTTTCATAGTTTGGCCTTCTAAGCATTAGGTTGCTTAAGCATTATATTGCTTTAATATTCCAGGGGTGTTCTAGTTCTTCCCCATTGGGTTTGAGCAATCTATATGCTTCATCACCTTCCTTGGAAATGACTGTCAGTGGTCCTTCCCAGATGGGAGAAAGTTTTCCTGACTCGCGTTGGTATGGCGGGACCTCGCGCCAAACTTTTTTGCCTGAGCTAAATTGCCTCTGATGAACACGTTTGTTGTATTCTAGGGATAACCTTCGATGATAGTTTTCTATTCTTTGAAGGGCTATTTCTTAGTTTTCCTCGAGATCGTCTATCTTAGAGAGTATCATGTCCGAGGTTAGGTTCTTTCCCCAAGCCTCGGTCTTAGTTGTTGGGATCATCGCTTTCATTGGTATGATCGCTTATGTGCCGTAGGTGAGAGCGAAGGGAGTCGTCCCTGTTGCTTCTCTTCAGGTGGTTCGATGAACCCACAGAAGCTTGCATAATTGTTTGCACCAGCTAGTCCCATGTTCATCCATCTTCGTTTTGAGCGTGTCACCAATGGTTTTGCTAGTGACCTTGAAGCAGTTAAATAGGAGGTCAGTGTCTTTCCCTCGGAGCTGGCCCCCATTATTTGATACGATGGTGGTTGGGATATCGGACCAGTATATGATGCGCTCGAAAAGGATTTTGAAGACGTCACAGTCTCTGGTGTTCCTGAGGGATGATGCTTTCACCCATTTGGTGAAGTAACCTGTGGTCACGATTAAATATTTTCGTTGCCATGTATCAGCTTGTAGGGGTCTTAAGATGTCGACTCCCACTTGGCTAATAGCCGAGGGCTTAGTACATATTTAAAATCCAGGGAAGGGGCATGCCTTCGTTTACCAAATTTTTGGTATTCTATGCGAAGTAGCTCATTTGCATAGTATTGTGGAAGTTTACTCCTGACGAGCGTGTCGTTTGTATATACCTCTAGGGTTTTACATGTCCAGCCGTTGGGCATTTTCTCCACCATTCTCCGGTAAGTCGTGCCAGCGTTTTTTAGTTCAAATTGCATCTTAGTATAACAGTATAAACCTCGGGGAGTGAAGAAGGTAGTGTGCTCTTGATCTTCCTCGGCAAGGGGGATTTGGCAATGATTCGAATATCCGTCCATGAAGGATAACAGTTCGTATCCAGACGTTGCTTCTACGAGCTGGTTAATATTGAGTAATGGAAAGTTTTCCTTTAGGCAGGCTTTACTAAGATCATTACGATCAACGCAGATTCGTACTCCTCCAATTTTCTTTGGTACTATTACCATGTTAAACTTCCATATTAAATATTGTACTTCTCGGATGACTCCTGATGCCTTCATTTTTCTCAATTCGTTTTGAATTGTTTCGTGGTATTCTGGTGCCACCTTTCGCGTCTTTTGCCTCATGGGCTTATGCTTAGGGTTAATTTTCAAGTGATGGAAACAGACTTCGGGATCTATCCCAGGCATGCCCTCCATGCGCCATGCGACGACATCAGAGTATTCTTTTAATACTCGCACGAGTTTCTCCTCTTCCCCTCTGCCAAGGAAAGTTTCAGTCTTAACCATACCCGGATTCTCGGGTGTTCTGATATTTACTTCCTTTGTAGGTTCCGAGGTCGAGAAGTTTGACCTAAGCTCTCCGCCATCGGAGAGGCTCTGTAATTGCTACAAGGGATCCATTAGTGAGTCCGAGGTTGGGACATCTCCCGAGGCCGGTATACTGTCCGAGCGCCTCGTTTTATTTGTTACTGCTATGTATGTATCGATTTCAGCCTGGTTCTTGGCGTTATTAGTAACGAGGTGTCGAACTCGCAAAAATAAATTCCTTACTTCTCTTTAAACTAACCAGTAGTATACGGACAAGCAGGTTCGTTCCTAAGGGAGAGTTGAGTCAAAGTTGTCGATTCAATTTCTGAATATTAATGCAAAAAATGAGGATGAGAATGATCAAGGACTATTTCTTAGTCACGAAATGTGAATCTTATTGATATAGCTATGTTTCCGCAAAGTACCCATTACTATTAACCCTAGAATAATTAGTACGCTCAACTATTCCGTTATATCTCCTAAGTTCACCGGACACGGAAGCGCTCGACTACCGGATTCTACTCATCAAGTTTCCTAGAAGTACGCTCTCTAGGTGTGACTTAAACAAATGCATTAAGTTCCATGAGATAGGCTATTCCTAGTGACAAACACAAAAGATCGATTCATCCACTAGTGTCATTCAATACATACGAATATTTAACAAAATCCCATCGTCAATATCCATATAGTGCTACTTGTATTAAGAGTCTCAAGACAATTACTGGTCGAAGAGGTCTCAACTAGCATTAGAATCATCCATAAACCAATTTAGTTCGCAACTTAAACGATTCACAAATAACTCATAAACATTATTAGCACGGTAGAGAATAAGCAATAACAAGATAAATTGTGAAACAAAGTATTTAAATATCAATTTGAATTCAAGTTCGGACGTTGAAGTTGTCCCTAATCAAATATGCTTAGCTACTGGAGTTCATGATGAAACAAAAGATAACTATAGAAAACTTGACTACGAAACCAATTAAGCAAACCAAAACAGCTGCGGCGAGATGGAGTGAGTTGTGGTGCTGTGGTCGTGGGAACTGTAGCCTGGTAATAGTGGAATGGTAATGGATGTCGTGACTGCAGCTGTGATGGAAAGACCTGATGGTGATGTAGTGGTCAATAAGCTCTTCTTGCTGCTGATATAGTGGAGCTGAATGTACGGACTGGTGGCATGAAGGTGAAGCGGTGATGGCAGCGAGCAAGTAATGATTACAGGACCTTCAAGTGATCTATGATGTGCTGGTGGTATGAACTGCAGCTGATGTGGTGTATGCTGGTGGAGATGGGGAAGTGCAGGTGGTCTGGTGAGATGCAGGTGATGATGGAGATAGTAGAATATGGTTTGGAGAATAGCAAAACTCCTCTCTGTTGGTTGTGAACGAAGGTGAGGGGGTATGGGATGATTCCTTCTGTTAGCTGTGCGCCTGTTTTTATAGCTTTCTTCTCCTGCAATCTCGTATAGGGTAAACACCACTTTCCTGATTCTTACCGACTTCCAAATACTTATCAAATCCCCACCGTTCATCAGCAATATTCAATGGCAATAACAACAAACTTGGGACTGAATTATCGGCAGTAAACCAACTCAGAATCCCATCAAACTCTTACCAAATCTGTCATGCTTTTCTTATCCCTGACCCATAGAGCCTTGGCTCGGTTGCACACAACTAAAGCAGAATAGTACCCAATGTTATCTAACTCGAATCCTAGCCATTGCAAACTGACCCTTGTACTCAGCCATCGAGCCATGATAAGAAGCAATAACAATGCTGAAACTTCAGTTTCAGTGCCCTCTTTCTTGGTTTAAAAACTCATTCAAAAACCCTTACAAGTTCGAACTAAGACTAACCAATTCTTCTACCTGAATCTATACCACTTCTTGGTTCATTTCAACTACTAATTCATCTCCCAGCTCTTTGTAAACATCCACAAAACTCATGGCAGAACTGTAGAGAGACGATGGAAAAACTGATCGCTGAGGCCATTCTGCAAACACCTTGTATGCGATTTGTGAACTGGTGAAGGTTATGAACTGGCTGTATATTGGAGATTGCACAATAACTCCTTCCCTGCAATTCATTTACAATTCTAGAACAGACCCATCATTCATTACTCAACATACATTCCTAAAATCCATGGCAGCAAGTTCTTCTTCTTCCCATAACCCACTGTATCGATGGCAAAGATCCCCTCTCTTCCCCAAACTCGAGTTTTTCTCACTCTAAGATTGAATCAAACACAAACCCAACTTTATAGATCATGCACAAATCTCTTCCATTGATCTTCAATAGTAACGACAAGACTAATGAATTGTCACTGCCAAAACAAACTCAAACCGTATCATACTTCACAATACTGATTTCATCTCCCCCTCGGCTTCGAGATTCTAACCAAACCTTGTGCAAGCACCCTTCGAACCTGTGGTAACCGGAGGCAAGAACTTGGTGCAGTGGCGTCTTCTCGGCTCGGTGAGGAGAAGTGGAGAACCTTGGCCTGAAATGTGTTTAAACATTCGACCTGGTCTGTAGATTTGGTTATAAACGAGATTCATGTGGCCCTTAGCAGGACTAGGTGAGTCATTAATAATTCTCAAACGAATTTCAGTTGCAGCCCCCAGTACTGGATGTCTGGTGCTCTAGTAATTTCCTGTATTTGAAACTTTAAAACCATGATGCTGCTGTACTTCAACTTCATGGACTCCCAAAGTCGTCGAACAACCAATTCAGCTCCTTTTTCTCTTCTTTTACACCACATGACTCCGAAACACTTACAAAATGTAAAAGAAGCGTAATATACAAAAATAAAAGAAAAATAGTAAAGAAATTGACATTCAAAAGATGTAGTTATGGGACTTATCAAATTCCCCCACACTTAATCTTTGCTAGTCCTCGAACAAACAAAATAAAACAAAAATAAAACAACTCCGTTTCGTCGAGGCTACGGTTACTCTTAGCATGAAGAACAAGCCTTTAAACCCCTAGGTATCCCTAGTGGACAAGTTACAGTCTCGTGAAGGTTTACAATAGATGTACCTACAAAACCTTTTACTCCAAATTCCAACTACTTGTGTAGAATCTATGAACAAATCCAAAATGATTACAGAAGGAAGTACCCTGATGCGAATCCAATTCATATATAAGTAAACAAAGCTCTACTCAGAAAGTCGAACAAACCACAATACTCGGAATCTAACAAACCACAATCACACATGAATAGATTAAGAAGATGGATATAGAGATAGATGGCGAATGTTGACTAAAGTGAACGGTGTTTCCCATATATGTCCGAAGGTCACCGCCAAGATGAACCTAAAAATCCTATTGGATTGAGATACTGGTCTGAATTCTAATATCAACTCAGCTGGCATATACAAGGGAACCAGTGGTCGATAATCATAATTCTAGATTAACTCGGCTGGCAAATACAACGGAACCAGCGGTCGATTTATTAATTGAACAATAATAACTTTTCTTTTTCTTTTTCTTTTTCTTTTTTTCACTTTTTTTTTTTATCGACAACATGATTAGATCTTTTGGATCTAAGCGCATGTTTCTTGTCAGCAGATTACATGGTAAATCCCATGGATCCTGCGTTCCACGCTTGTTTAGTCGACGGAGACAGGGAGAACACACACATATTGCTATCCAAGTGTCATTTTTTTTTTTTTCAATTTGTTTTTTTTTCTTCATATATATATATACTCCGATTGGTCTAATTGGTCAGGTCTTTTTCTTTTTTTTTAGTAACTCAATCACTCTATTTCATCCTATCATTAATAACAATTCGATGTTAGTGACCCACCAAATCACTTAGAGAAACAAAAAGTTCGCAAAAATAAAAACAGAAAGTGATATGATGACGATTCCGAGATATGGTAACAACTATCATGTTATTTCTAACACATGAGCTCTATCATTTTAGTTAATGGGTTCCTCAACTCCTGCAACCAAGATGGTTCCATCCACTTATATTGTTTAATGTCATCCTAAAGGCACAAGTTTCTAGATTTTGAAGTTTATCATGTAATTTTTTTTTCTTCTATTTTTCTATTTATTTTTATTTTTAACTAAAGGCATCAAACTCTACAAAATTATATACAAATTACATAAACTGATACTCCAACTCATAGTTATTTCTGAACAATAGAGGATAAACACTAAACAAGCTATTTAGTTGGCATCTAATCCCAACTCAGCCAATATATACCTCATCGGCAAGAAAAAATTCCATCTACTTAGAAAGGCTAGTGTTTATTCTAAATTGTTCGAAAATCTCTAAAAGTTGGAGTTTTGTATACGTCAATTTTTGTTCTTATTATACCCTACCCCCACACTTAAATCAAACATTGTCCTCAATGTTTCAAACCATTGCAAAAAGAATAAGAGGAATACTTGAAAAGACAAGGAAGTAAGAATTGGAATTGTTCACCTGATTGACGCATACGAGTAACATTCAAAATAGACTCCCCATATATCAACAATCTGAAAATTTGAGGATCTACCCACAAAACAATCTGCATGTATAGCAAAAGCTTCACAAGAATATTAGCAAAAAATAACAAAAGTGAAACTATCATCACATAAGAATCACCCCCACACTTAGTTCTTTCTACACCTGGAAATGTATAGGAAACAAAAGTGGAAGGAATTCTTATGGAAACCTGCACGGAGCTAAATTCATACATATATGGTTGATACTTAGAAGAAAGGAATTTGGAAATAAATTTAGAAGCATTCAATTCCATCCCCAAATGAGGTACCTTCTTAAAAGATGAATTAACAACTCTTTGGGAAGCTACTTCTAGTTTGGGAGGATCATCGTTAGATAAAGATTCATGTAAAGGGATAGACAAACCTCGTATAATCTTACGCATTACGGGATCCTCAGTACTTCTGAAAAAGTCCATTGATTCTCCTACATCACAAGTATCAAAATTCTCATTCAAACTCTTTACGAGCCATTCTTCATCAGTTTCTTCTATATCTATAACTTGCAAATTTTCATCATCAGAATCGAAATCTTCTCCAAGTAATTCATCGTAATCCTTATGGTCTTCATCACAAGTTGACTTCTCATTCAAAGTATTCACAATCTCTGAATTAAGGGTGTTATTCACAAAGAAGTAATAATCATCATCGCTCTCATACACAACATAAGTTTTACCGTTAAAAATTGTAGTGTTTTTAAACTCAACTTCTTCTTTTTGAATAGGTGAATGATCATTATCACGATCAAGAGTTGAGCTAGTTACACCATCATTATCAACATATAAGTATTCGTCTTCTTCGGAATCATCATACTCTAAATTGGCTTCCATGGAAATGTTAGAATGAGTTTGAACCTCTTCCTTGTTCCGCTCTTCTTGAATTTGATTCATGCCGTTTCTGATGTTGTCTATATTTCGTTGAAGTTCTTGGAGTGATTCATTGTAACTCAGCTGAAATTCACAAAATTGTTTTGTTGTTTGAAGCATCTGTTGCATCACAGGAATAGAAGATTCAACAAAACTATCAAATTTCTGATTTGAAGATTGCTCCGCCAAACTTGGATACACACCACTTTCATAGTTTCCAGCCCAAGTCTCATTCCTTTGAATGGGTGAATGATCATAAATAAGATCAGGAGTTGTGTTAGACTCATTGAAACAAGGTCCGGTTGGTTGTCTACCAAGTTGTTCCACTGCCTTTAGCTCATAAAGAATGTGATCGAGCATCTGCATATGTCTAGAATTAAACTGATTAAAAGTATAACTATCCTCCCATCCTTGTGATCGTTCATCATATCCAAAAGATTGGTTTTGATTATATCCCAAGTATGGTTGGAAGCAATAAGAATGAGAATTATAGTGCTCACCATAGTATGTACGATCGTGTGAACCATATACGTTGCTCCCAAAAGGAAACATCTTGAAAATTGCACACAACTAGTTTAGACACTTACCTCTTGTTCCAATTGTGCACACGCAAAACGAATGATTTATTGTACCTGAAAATAAAATTCTCAGCAAAAAAATTAGTAAAACTTATAATGAAAAATAAATGCAAAATCATAAAATTAAATAACAACTCAAACTTCCGACTGCTCCCCAGCAGCGGCGTAATTTTAACGAGGTGTTGAACTCGCAAAAATAAATTCCTTACTTCTCTTTAAACTAACTAGTAGTATACGGACAAGCAGGTTCGTTCCTAAGGGAGAGTTTAGTCAAAGTTGTCGATTCAATTTCTGAATATTAATGCAAAAAATGAGGATGAGAATGATCAAGGACTATTTCTCAGTCACGAAATGTGAATCTTATTGATATAGCTATGTTTCCGCAAAGTACCCATTACTATTAACCCTAGAATAATTAGTACGCTCAACTATTCCGTTATATCTCCTAAGTTCACCGGACACGGAAGCGCTCGACTACCTGATTCTACTCATCAAGTTTCCTATAAGTACGCTCTCTAGGTGTGACTTAAACAAATGCATTAAGTTCCATGAGATAGGATATTCCTAGTGACAAACACAAAAGATCGATTCATCCACTAGTGTCATTCAATACATACGAATATTTAACAAAATCCCATCGTCAATATCCATATAGTGCTACTTGTATTAAGAGTCTCAAGACAATTACTGGTCGAAGAGGTCTCAACTAGCATTAGAATCATCCATAAACCAATTTAATTTGCAACTTAAACGATTCACAAATAACTCATAAACATTATTAGCACGGTAGAGAATAAGCAATAACAAGATAAATTGTGAAACAAAGTATTTAAATATCAATTTGAATTCAAGTTCGGACGTTGAAGTTGTCCCTAATCAAATATGCTTAGCTACTGGAGTTCATGATGAAACAAAAGATAAATATAGAAAACTTGACTACGAAACCAATTAAGCAAACCAAAACAGCTGCGGCGAGATGGAGTGAGTTGTGGTGCTGTGGTCGTGGGAACTGTGGCCTGGTAATAGTGGAATGGTAATGGATGCCGTGACTGCAGCTGTGATGGAAAGACCTGATGGTGATGTAGTGGTCAATAAGTCCTTCTTGCTGCTGATATAGTGGAGCTGAATGTACGGACTGGTGGCATGAAGGTGAAGCGGTGATGGCAGCGAGCAAGTAATGATTACAAGACCTTCAAGTGATCTATGATGTGCTGGTGGTATGAACTGCAGCTGATGTGGTGTATGCTGGTGGAGATGGGGAAGTGCAGGTGGTCTGGTGAGATGCAGGTGATGATGGAGATAGTAGAATATGGTTTGGAGAATAGCAAAGCTCCTCTCTGTTGGTTGTGAACGAAGGTGAGGGGGTATGGGATGATTCCTTCTGTTAGCTTTGCGCCTGTTTTTATAGCTTTCATCTCCTGCAATCTCGTATAGGGTAAACACCACTTTCCTGATTCTTACCGACTTCCAAATACTCATCAAATCCCCACCGTTCATTAGCAATATTCAATGGCAATAACAACAAACTTGGGACTGAATTCTCGGCAGTAAACCAACTCAGAATCCCATCAAACTCTTACCAAATCTGTCATGCCTTTCTTATCCCTGACCCATAGAGCCTTGGCTCGGTTTCACACAACTAAAACAGACTAGTACCCAATGATCCGTGTTCTTTCCAGTATCTAACTCGAGTCCTAGCCATTGCAACCTGACCCTTGTACTCAGCCATCGAGCTATGATAAGCAGCAATAACAATGCTGCAGCTTCAGTTTCAGTGCCCTCTTTCTTGGTTTAAAAACTCATTCAAAAACCCTTACAAGTTCGAACCAAGACTAACCCATTCTTTTACCTGAATCTGTACCACTTCTTAGTTCATTTCAACCGCGAATTCATCTCCTAGCTCTTTGTAAACATCCACAAAACTCATGGCAGAACTGCAGAGAGGCGATGGAAAAACTGATCGCTGAGGCCATTCTGCAAACACCTTGTATGCGACTTGTGAACTGGTGAAGGTTATTTACTGGTTGTATATCGGAGATTGCACAATAACTCCTTCCCTGCAATTCATTTACAATTCTAGAACAGACCCATCATTCATTACTCAAAATACATTCATAAAATCCATGGCAGCAAGTTCTTCTTCTTTCCATAACCCACTGTATCGATGGCAAAGATCCCCTCTCTTCTCCAAACTCGAGTTTTTCTCACTGTAAGATTGAATCAAACATAAACCCAACTTTCTAGATCCTGCACAAATCTCTTCCATTGATCTTCAATAGTAACGGCAAGACTAATGAATTGTCACTGCCAAAACAAACTCAAACCTTATCATACTTCACAATACTGATTTCATCTCCCCCTCGGCTTCGATATTCTAACCAAACCTTGTGCAAGAACCCATCGAACCTGTGGTAACCGGAGGCAAGAACTTTGTGCAGTGGCGTCTTCTCGGCTCGGTGAGGAGAAGTGGAGAACCTTGGCCTGAAATGTGTTTGAACATTCGACCTAGTCTGTAGATTTGGTTATAAACGAGATTCATGTTGCCCTTAGCAGGACTAGGTGAGTCATTAACAATTCTCAAACGAATTTCAGTTGCAGCCCCTAGTACTGGATGTCTTGTGCTCCAGTAATTTCCTGTATTTGAAACTTCAAAACCATGATGCTGCTGTAGTTCAACTTCATGGACTCCCAAAGTCGTCGAACAACCAATTCAGCTCATTTTTCTCTTCTTTTAAACCACATGACTCCAAAACACCTACAAAATGTAAAAAAAGCGTAATATACAAAAATACAAGAAAAATAGTATAGAAAAGCATAAGAAATTGGCATTCAAAAGATGTAGTTAAATGCACTTATCAATTATCCCTTTTCTTCCTCGCCTTTGGAGAATTTACTCTGTTCTCACCATTTTGCACCTCCATGTTGTAGCAGTACTTAGCTTCGCCTGAATCTCTAATGATCTCTACGATCCCATCGGGTGTTGGAAACCTTAATCTCTAATGATAGGTCGAGGCAACACATTTGATCCCATGGACCCAAGATCGCCCGACAATGGCTATGTATGGTGAAAGTACATCCACTACACAGAAAGTGGTTAGGGTTAGGATTTTTCCTACACGGATTTCAAGGGTAACCTCGCCCCTTAGGCGGGTCGACGAGCCATTGAAGACAAATATATTATAGGTAGACGGTATTAGGCACTCGTCTCTGAGACCCATTTGTTTGAATGTCTCGTAGAATAAGATTTCGACAGAACTTCCTCCGCCGATAAATATCTTAGGCATGGCCCATGGCAATGCCTTTGGTTTGTTTCCTTCGTCTTCGTGCTCGGGGGGCGCGATAGCCATCGTGACCACTAATGGGTCATTGTGGTTTTGACCTCCATCAGGCGCCTTAGAGGCTGAGAAGCTGATAGGTTGTTCTATCTACTCCTGCATGGGAGGTTCTTTTGCCACACTGAAGACTTCGTCACCTTCGAAGTTTCACTTGTGGATTCGTCTTGTGATACTTCCTTCAGGTATGGGAACAGTGATAGCTGAATGCGATATTGTATTGCATCCCAAGTATTGTGCTTCGCGAGGAATTTCCACGCGATGTACAGGTGGTCTTGTCGCTGGTTGGATCGCTGACTACGCGATGTACTCCTGGAGTTTACCGTCATCAATCATGTCTTGGATCATTTTCTTTAGATCTCTGCATGAGTCCGTCGTATGGATATAGAATTGGTGGAATTCACAGAAATCTGTTATGTTTTAGCACGCTCGGGCGGCTGTCCCCTATTCCACGGGTAAGTGATCTTACATTTTCCGTCGATCTTCTTGAAGATCTCGGAAATAGGAGCATTTAGCTTTGTGTAGACTTGGTCTACAAATTTTCCCTTCTTTTGTTGGGTTTGGTCTCGCCCTTTCCATCCTCCACTTTGATGTTTATCGAACTGAGTGGACCCGTTGTTGGGTCACCCTGCTCCATGGGCTGGCACCTGAGGGTTCTGTGGTTCTACCACATTTGCTCCTCTATTGGTTCCTCTAACCAATTTATCATAGGTCCCATCTTGGAGCTCTTCAAGAGCTATGTAGTCCTCTTGAATCTCTCTCAATTTTCCTAGAAAAGGTGGCATGGTTTCGTACAAGCGGATAAATATGGGGTCCGTTTTTCTCAGACTGTTTTTGAAGCCCAAGATCGCGTAGGCCTTTGGGACTCTTCCGATCTCGACACATAACTTTCTCCAGCGAGTCACGAGAGAGCGGAGCGACTCATTTGGTCCTCGAGCTAATTGGAATATCATATCAATCTCTGGATTGACTCAGCTGTTATATATGTATGTTTCTAAAAATAACTCGGACAGATGATCAAATGATTTAACCAATGCTTTCGGCAGGTTATTGAACCACATTAGGTCCTCGTCTTTTGGACTGGCTGGAAAGAACCTATATATCACTACGTCGTAATGATTCCACTGCGTCAGTGTCATGCCGTAGGATCTGAGATGTTCGATCGCATCGCCGGTCCCATTAAAGGGAGTTGAAAACGTTGGGAGCGAGTATTTCTTTGGAAATGGTTGGTCCAATAGACTCTCCAACAGGGGAGATTGTCCAGCCTCTTGCATCACTTCCGCCAACTTTTTGCCTTCTTGTTTCCTGTAGCTTCTCTGCACATCGCTTCGAGTTGACAGAGTCGGGCTTGTAATTGATCGTCATTGTGCCTCGTTTCGGCCTTCTTCCTTTTTCCTTGCGCTCATTCGGGCGAGAAGGAAATTTCTAGGCGACGATATCTTGATCGTCCTGAGTCCTCGTCCGATTGCTCGGCGTACATTACTTCTTAGTGCGAGTTGACTTTGAAGTCTCCCCTCGTTTGGGATTTATGACTTCATGGTTTTTGGCCACGCAGTTGGTTTTTACTTCGTCTTCCTTCTTATTTTCTCGTCTATGCTTGGGATCGACATCGGACGATCCCTCGGACGGACTCTCCTCCTTGTTTGGGACTCCTCGGCTTCCCTTGGGAAAGCGATCCTCTGTTTCTTCGTTCGAGGGGTAAGGTATGTGGACTCGCTCGTCATCCTTCAAGTTCTCAAAAGGATTTTCTTCATCGGGGGTCTCCTCTATAGTAGTGAGTGGCACCTTCTTTTTCGTTTGGCGTTTTAGTTTACGGTTTTTCCGTTCTAGCCTCCTATTACGCCTTTCTAACTTTATCATTCTTTCCTCCTGCACTTTTTGCGCTTTCAGAATAGCTGCAATGATTGCAGTAGTGTCTCCGAGGTTAGAAGGATCGTCCTTCTTTCCCTCGTTGTTTACCGTTTGCCTTGGCAAAGGATTCAACCCTCCTGGTTGAGTTAGATGGATATTATCCTATCATTCGAAGGGATTTCCCTCTTCGTCATAGTTAGAGTTATCTGTTAACCCTTCCCGATATTGGTTATCGGGATGTCCCTCTCCTGGAAGTACATCGTGGTGTATGGTTTCACCTGGCTCCATTCTATCTAGTCATTCGGATTGGGCTCCACCGGTTTTACCTTGGCTCGTGCGAGCAGATCGTCTCGTCACCATCGCCTTACCTGCGATATATGCAATAATGCTTAATTTGTCTTTTCTTCTAGAAAAGTGGGACCCTAAATTTGCAGGTCATGTGCAATTACTAAGTCATAGTTCAGACTGGACAGTTTAGTACAGGGAGACTTTTTAGTAAAATTCGGAGACATGTTAAGATGTCAAAACATTCCCTACCTGCATAAAATTTTAGTGATGGAAAAAGGTGTTTTGTTTGCCTCTTTTTTCAAGAAAACTACCTCCTTCTACACGTCATACCTTTACTGGGAAAAAACCAAGTCATGACGATTGAGCATGTCTTCCCATTTTAGGAAACATTTCTCATCATCTTTAAACTTTTGATTTGAAACAAACTTTGAGCTTGATGAATGATTATGTACTCATTAACCCTTCCCCTTGACTTAGAGTTAGATTTCTAAGAAGAAGACTATGGATTATCTTGAGTTTAGAAGATGAAGAATCATCATGAACAACTTGTCTTTTCAACTTTCATAGGATGATATTTTCTCTTATGAAGTTTACTGACTTAGACTTCTTCCCAGCTCTTTCATGGAGGAGATCGTTTGAGTGCTGTTTTGAAGTGCTTAAACTTCATTTTCACTCCGATCTTCAACTCTTTTGAGCATCTTGAGGAAGGTATGGGAAATCTTAAAAGAATGAAAATCTTAAAGAAAATCAACGAAAAGGATGTAGATCTGATGATTCTGAGGGTCTTCAGGACTTCACTGATCGTGTGGATTGTGTTGAGTCCGAGATCTACTCATGAACTTTAACATAATTCTACACAGTAGTATGAAAACCACTTCTCTCAAGGAGATTATGAAAAAACTATAGAGATGTTACTAGGGAGGTAGATTAGATCTTCATACCTCCCTGTTTCTAGCGCCAAAATGTAGTTGCATCTTTTCTGATGGCTACACCCAAATAGATCTGAAGGCTATAAACTACTTGATATGCAAGATTCAAAGATAAACAAGATGTAAAGAACATGAAAAGTAAAGATTGACACAAGCATATAACGTGGTTCGGCCATGAAGACCTACGTCCACAGCAAAGAAGATGTTTTCTTTATTGATTAAGGTCTTACCCTTGAAATAGCTACAAATATCACTTAGATTTCTCACTCTCTCTTTCTCTAGATCTCTCTCAGGAATTCTCTGTAGAAAGATCATCTAAAATTACATGTCCATTTCCTTCTACATGGACTGGTATTTATAGGCAAATTAAACTCGTGAAGTCCTGGCCTCGCCAAACTAGTGGAGCTATCGTACATCTTCTCATTGCTTCAGACAAGCTTTATACTATCCCTCGTGATGGCCTGCTTGGTTCTCCTTTCGAGTCATCTCGTTATGTACGTCATCGTGTCGCTCTTCCTTGGGGAACCTCGTGCTGCATCATCCTTGGGTTATAGTATAGATCGCCCGAGCCCTCTGATATGATGTAGACTCGTCAACGCCTCTTCTGATCCTTCATTAAATGCAGTCCTTCTTTTTAGACTTGACCGTCTGAGTCGATTAGACCACTCCTTACACGCGTCATTCATGTAACATTATAGCAGGTGTCTCGATTCAGACGAAATCACCTTTTTAGAATATGATTCAGTGTTCTTATCTCATCACTTTGTCATGAGACCATCCCTTGAGATGTTGACACGTGGCCATCGGGTAATTTACCCTCACAGTTCTTCTAAGAAAGAAAGCTTGAGGAAACGTGGTCAATGCTCAAAGATATGGAATCTCACTAGATTAACTCTTAGTCTTTTCGAGGAATACTATCGTGATGGATAAATTGACAAAGATCTATTTATAGCATTTGAAAACGTTTTTAGATTCTTAGAAAAGCTTAATTTGATTAAGAATAAGAATTATTCTGATGAAAGTTCTGTACCTGTCAAATCATGTATTCGTGATGTACGAACTAGACTTACTACCAACTCATGTGAAATCGATAAAAAGATGTCTGGTTAGTTTGGTATAGGTTCTAATTGTCAGAAAGAATCTTTTCTTGATCATAAGAAGAGGAATTCAAAAAATTCCATTAACCCTGAGTATCATCATTACTATGATTATACTACTGGTACATTTCACAAATATCAACCGGAAAAATTGCATGAGAATCTCTCTGCACTGATCGCCTCTTGGTAACAAGCTTGGCTCCACCCCATTTGTATATAACTTGACATGGGGCAAGTAACGATTGGATTTTCTTTGTGATTGGGTTAATTTTTTATTTATTTTTCCTTTCTTTCCAAGGTTTTTTTTTAAGGTGTTGAAGTGCTTCCCACTCTCCTTTACTGCACGATACTAATCCCTTCAGTGTGCGAACCTTGGAATAAGAAATCATGCCTTTCTTTTGCAGGTCACGGTTCAGTAACGGGTCCAAGCCCATCAGTTGGTTTATAAAGGTAGTGGTACGCGTACCCTTCTACCTCCCTTCTTGTCCGCGTTCGTGAACTTATCTAGGGTTCATGATTTTTCTCCATTAAATCACCTTTGGAGATAAAAAATTAAAAGGGTTTTCAAGAAACATACCAAGTAAGTCTTCTCTTTCTTTAATCTTTCTCAATTTCTAGATCTCATCAGGAATTTCAAGGTTTAAAAAGAGGTTTCAAAAACCTTGGGTTCTTCATCTTCTTCTAGCATGAACTTACCTATAGATCAAAATTCCATTAGGATTAGATTTGTCATGATTCTTGTGGCAAGGTGTTTGAAAGGATTTCATTTAATGGGTTTATTCTAGAAAAGAAATTGGATTTTGTTAGTGGTAATAAAGAAGATTTGGTATGTTTTGAAAAATTTAATCTTGGGAATATCTTTGATGGTCTTGGTGAAGGTTTTGACACTCTTACAAGAATCTTATATGCTAACATTCATGATGTTAATGATGAAACCATGGAATTCAAGACCATGAAAAATAGAGATAGGATTCTTGTTAATAGAGAGTTGATTTCAAGGATTACCAAAATTCCCTTAGGGAGTTTCGCCTTCCAAGACCTAGTCATGAAAGACCATCGTATGAAACCATTTCTAATGGTCTTTGTGGTAAGAGTGTTGATTGGAATGAAGGAAAATTTCCTACTACTCATCTTAGTCTTGCCTTGATGTCTTTAAGAAAACTTGATATCTCTAATCTTTGTCCCTCCACGATTGAGAATTCTCGTTGGGGGCATGAGTTTGCGGAGTTGGTCTATTTCATTGAGTTCGGAACTCAAAGTCTCGACATTTGTGGGTTTATCATTTATCAAATATTGTCGATGACGTCTTCAACCAAAAAGTTAGGCTATCTGTGCTTGATAGAGCAAATTTGCCGCACCTCCTCCATTGCTCTCATTGGAAACTGTTAAAGCACTGCTCGGGCAAACTCGCAAGCATTGCTATCTCAAGCTTGTTTGTCAATGTTAGTGATCAAAACTATAAGTCTTGATTTCTAGTCTACTTATAGTGATGTCTCGGACTAGGATAGATTGTGTAGTTGAGCATTAGACTTCACGTCTTTCATCAATTGAAGACGAAGAACTACTAAGGAGAGCTTGTGGAACTTCATCAACAAAAGGTATGTGGAGACTAAAACTCATCTATCACTTGGAAAGTCTATTTCTACTCTATCTCCTATATTGAGACAAAAGTCGTATTACGATAGATTTTAATTATACACATTTGAGATTTCAAGCTGAGATTAACTCGCTTACATATTTCTCGAAATATGTGTTAGTAAGCTTTTGCTTCAACCAAGTTCATCTTATATTCTTGACGAAAGTCAAAAGATGATCATGTTAAAATCGTCGAGTAACATCTTACATGGTTTGTGTGATACAATCATTTGGTGTAGACTTGGAATGTTTCGTTATGATTATTTCAATATCTTGAAAATTTATTTGATGCTAATAGTGTGTGAAAACGGCTATTGTCATCCTCTAAGAAAGTGCCAATGACTGAAATAGAGTTTAGAATACTTAACCATCATTGGATTATAAACATAGTGTGCATTCTTTCGTATATGTGATCCATGACCGGAACTAAAGTATGCATACCCGTATGCGTACTTATAGTTGTGAAATTCTGTGTACCAAGTACACATACCGGTACGCATACTTGCGTAAGGTATAGGTCCAGGAATTTCTGCTGGGTTTTGGAAGTGTACTTAGGTATGCGTACCCGTTCGCATACTGGCGAACCCAAACTCAGACCGGCCACTTAAGTATGCGTACTCGTTTGCATACTTGAGTGGTTAAAGTTCTAGAATTGGTTTGTTCACGAACTAATACATTTATATATTAAGGAATGCATTCTTTGCAAATCGTGGCTATAATGTTCATGAATTGATTCGAGTGAATCAAACCAATTTTGCTTCGATTGTGTTCTTATATACTTTTATGAGAATATAGCAATTGAACAACGATTTAACTTGTTTCATTTGAATCATTTGAACTAGTTATGGTTAAGATGAATATGGTTGATATGAGAGTGTTCATATAGCTAACCTCGGTTAACTACGGTTGAGCCAACATGGTGTACACGTTTAGGTACTGTTACATAAACCTAAATGAGGGTACATTTCATTTGTGTATAACAAGCTATGTTCGATCTAACGGTTCAAAGATATTAGCTTGTATCTAATCAGGTTTTCATCTAACGGTGAATATTGAATGCTTTGTTACCAAGGTAACTTAGATTGCAAACTCTGATTTGAAAACTATATAAAGGAGAACTCTAGTAACTGGGAAACCAAATCCTCACACCTACAGTGTGATACTAGTTGTATAAGCTAGAGTCGATTCTCCTTTAAGCTTAGGTTTTTCACGAAACCCTGTAGGTTAACGACTTAAAGACTTCATTGAGATTGTGAAGACAGACCCAACTATTTTCTCTGTAGTTGCGTGATATGATCTTGTTGTTTCTATCGTATTTGAGTACTATCTTCTTTAAGATTGGCTCGAGATTTATTCTCCGAGAGGCAAGATAAAAAGTAGTAAAAAACATTTTCGTCTCATCGTTTGTGATTCCACGATATCTTGTTTCGCTACCATACAATTAAGATTATTGTGAGGTGATTGATAATACTAGGATGTTCTTCGGGAATATAAGTCTGGTTTATCAATTGGTTCATGTGCACCTTGATTTATCAAAAGACAGAAAAAAACTCATAGGTATTTCTGTGGGAGACAGATTTATCTATTCCAATAGACTTTTCTGTGTGAGACAGATTTGTTTATCAAGTTTCAACTTTGGGCCGTAGCGACTCTTAGTTGTGGGTTAGATCAGCTAAGGGAATCAAGTGCGTAGTATTCTGCTGGGATCAGAGACGTAAGGAGAGCAACTGTACCTTGAATCAGTGTGAGATTGATTAGGGTTCAAATACAGTCCAGTCCGAAGTTCATTGGTAGTAGGCTAGTGTCTGTAGCGGCTTAATACAGTGTGGTGTTCAAATCTGGACTAGGTCCTGGGGCTTTTCTGCATTTGCGGTTTCCTCGTTAACAAAACTTATGGTGTCTGTGTTATTTCTTTTCCGCATTATATTTTGTTACATAATTGAAATATTACAGGTTGTGCGTTGAATCGATCAATTGGTAAATCCAACCTTTGGTGGTTGATTGATCCCTGAACATTGGTCTTTGGTACCGTTTAAGTTATTTCTCTTATATTCAATCAAGCTCGCAAATTCCTATTTTATGATTGCAGATTGAATTGAGAGATAGAGATATAAAACTCTTTGATATACTTTTCTCTAGATTGAGTCAAACTGTCTAGTTGATTCTCTTTAGAGTATATTGGAGTTTGTCTATTCAGATTGCCAAACGAAATATTAGGTGTGGTTGTTGTACCCCCACATTTTCAATTGGTATCAGAGCAGGCAAACACATTAAAAGACCTTATAAGTCTGTGTTTGTAGCAATCTGATCTCTGTGGACCTAAGAAGTATCTCACAAATTAACGCACATAGAGATGTCTTCCAAAGCTTCTGATTATTCCAAAAATCTTGTTCTTTCCTCAAAGGATAACACCTTAGAAGATTCTTCCGAATTCCGAGGGAAAAACCAGAAAATTGACATCGTGTCAGAATCAGAAATGGAACTCACCATATCATTAAAAAAATCTGCTGAAATCATTGATTTTCAAGTTTTTAAAATCAAGACTCTTGAAGAAAAGAATGATCAGCTCATTGATGAATTTGAGAAATCTCTTGAAAGAGAACGTGAGCTCCATTTCTTTATTGAATCTCACTCTAACAATATCAAAAAATTTGTTCAAGAAACTACTCTACAGCGAGAAAATATTAGTATGCTTGAAGATACTGTTAGAGAAGACTCAATTAGAAAAGAACGTTTAATCAAGGCTCATTCATGAGAAATAAACAGTCATTGTGTTGAAAAAGAGAAACTTGTTGCATCTCTTCGATGTGCCCAAGAACAATGTAACACCTTGAAAAAGTAAAACTCTGTTTTGATGATTAAGTCATCCTTTGTACCTTTTTCCGATACTCACAAGACTTTACCCAGCGTGATGAAAATTCCCTCCAAGGAAGTACCTACTATGAATCACTTGCAAATTTTGCATGTGCCGGAAAAGGTTATGAGTCAAGGCAATGATGTTTCTAATACACGATGATGTTCCTTCTGCGGGAAAAAGAATCACTGTGCTCTTCATTGTTTTGCTAGAAAGAAACAAATCTCACATCTTCATAAATTGCTTCTTTCTACTGTCAATGGAGTAAATCGTCCGACGACTTCTACAGTGAACTTCTTTCCTACAAAAAATCAGAATTCTTATAAGAATGATCCCTCTTCGAGAAATCATTACAAGTTGCAAGTTCCTCTTGATGGTATAAACTCTTGTGCCACTAATGAACACATTCTCTGTACTTATAAGAACAAGTATGGTAAGTCTAAATCGAGAAGATGGAAATCCTTCAACTCTTCTCCTCTGGAATCGATCTCTAGAGGTCCTAGACTTAGTCCTCAGAAAAATCCCTCCGATGGACTTTTAAAAGGGTTTATCACTAATTCCTCTGGGATAAGTCAGAATCAATGGAAAGAGGGGAATACTCGATACAAACGCACAAAATATTTGTACAACTCATCTCCCGTAATTCACAATGAGAATACTTCTCACTTCTTTACCTGATTCCAGGTAATTTCATCCTTGTGTCTATCTTGAGAGTTGCAAGGATGATGATGTGGGAGTCTCAAGAATAGTTGTATGTTTTTATGCATCTTTTTGTTAATTTTATTCGATCCTACTAATCGCATATCGTGCTCTAATTTTCAAAATTATTGAGTCATGATTAACAAAGTATTGTGTTTTCTTTAGTTGGATTTATTTAACCTTTCCTCTTTTGTGACCGGCCCACGAACGTCTGTGTCCTCTTCGTACGAGTTCACAAGGTTTCCATAACAAGAGATTCCTTCTCATATTTACAAACATATATACATATTCTATATTGTGTTATTCCATCCCTAACAAAAACTTATATGGAGAACTCTTCAAGATCCCAAGAGATAGTGATTCTTGACATAGAGGAGGACACTCAAGGACGTGTTTCGATTGAAGAACTTGTTCTGAAAAAGATGCTTGCAAGGAAAGAGCACAACTCCTGGATTGATGAATCTGTCAAGGATTTAACTCGGTTTCAGGGTGATTCAAAGGTCGAGCTTGCAAATCTTCAACTGCAAATAAATCATCATTTGGATGGTCAGGCCAGAATCCTTGCTAATCAGAAGATCTAGATAAGGAATCAGAAGAAGCTCATCGTGGACTGCGTTAAGGCTAGACAACTTGCTCGTGTTGTTGATCATAAAGTTAGTGATCTAAATCATGATCATGGGGTTTCCACGGTCAAGAAAATCAAGGAAATCAGGGTTTGGAATAGCCATTATTATGAGTAGATATAGCTATTTCCAACGTTTTCATCTTGCAATGTTTTTAGATTTATTTGATTAAATTCTAAAGTTGATTTGGAAGATGATTTTTGCAGTATTAATCTTTATGATTATTGCAAATTGTTATGGGATATGTTGTTTACGCCCGTGAACCTTGACTGTCCCATACTTGTTCAAAAGTTAACTCTATTATATGTCGGTATGAAAGAATTGATAAAAGATATAATGAACTTTTGACTACAAAAGTTAAGCCTTTTATGTAATTATCCAAATATTGATGAAAGAAAGGATGAAATTTTGCTTACAAAGATTAAGTCTATTATATGTCATTGTGCAAATAGTGATGAAAAATAGAATGAATCTTTGATTATTCCGCAATATCATTCTTTTCCTGATCCACATCTTTGTGTATATGTACTGTGTTGCTCCATAAGTTCTCTTATGTTGAGCATGACCAATTGAATTGATCATTTTCTTTGTGGTTAATTCAATTGAGATCTTTGGATACAAATTCATGTTTAATGCGATTTGTTAATGTCCAAAGAAATCCTTTTTTTCTTTTAAAATTAAGGTCGCCCTTGTTGTTCTTTCGGGAATGACATTTTATAGGGGAGAGTTCTTAATTGAACTTGTGCTTAATTGCCAAATCTTTGTGGGGAGTGCGGATGTGGAATATTGTATGGGTTATCTTGTATATTTTTAAACTCCTTGATGAATGCATTTAGTTTCGTCTATTTGATGGCATCTAAACAAGTTGATATGTTGTTCTCTTTTGGTCTTGAAGTATCTCTATGGAAATTCATGAGGATCCCACTAGTTTTCGTACCTTTGCCAATTTTTATTGACAAAAAGGGGGAGAATTAATGTGTAGTTCAAACTACAAATACATATGGTTTACGGATCATTATGTAAGGGGGGTGGTTTTCATGTGAGATGAAGTATTGACTAAGGGGGAGTGATATATATCACCATAGTATTGTTGTTAAAGTTATGATACAATTGGACTTTGATGTTGTATAATGATACTATTACACTGTATAACAATGATTGAGAGTCACATTTGGAATCTTTGGAATACTTGGAAGTGACGAAGATTTCGAGTAACGTTGAAGAACAAGGGAGATCAAGCATTTGGATGCGAAGCTACAAAGTTTATTTATTTTGTAATCCATATGTATTGATAGTTTTGTACTTAAAATTAACAAAGGGGGAGATTGTTAGAGCACTTCTCGGTCGAACTCGCAAACGTTGCTATCTCAAGCTTGTTTGTCAATGTTAGTGATCAAAACTATAAGTCTTGATTTATTGTCTACTTATAGTGATGTCTCGGACTAGGATAGATTGTGTAGTTGAGCATTAGACTTCACGACGTTCATCGATTGAAGACAAAGAACTACTAAGGCGAGCTTGTGGAACTTCATCAACAAAAGGTATGTTGAGACTAAAACTCATCTATCACTTGGAAAGTCTATTTCTACTCTATCTCCTATATTGAGACAAAAGTCGTATTACGATAGTTTTTGAAAAAACGGGGGTCTAACAACCTCACCCAATATTTCGCTTAGCAATCTGTATGGACTAACTCCAATATAATTTTAAGAGAATCAACTAGACAGCCAGACTCAATCTTAATAAAAAAACATATCAAAGAGTTATATCTCAATTTCTCGATTCAATATCTCTATTTCTCGATTCAATATCTCAATTTCTCGATTCAATCCTTACACAAATAAATAGAAATCTGCGAGCCTGATTAAATATAAGAGAAATAACTTGAACGGTATCAAATACCAATGTTCAAGGATCAATCAATTTCAATCAACAACCAAAGGTTTGATTTACCAATTGATCGATTCAACGCACAACCTGTGATATTTCAATTATATAACAAAATATAATGCGGAAAAGAAATAACACAGACACAAGAAGTTTTGCTAACGAGGAAACCGCAAATGCAGAAAAACCCTAGGACCTAGTCCAGATTGAACACACACTGTATTAAGCTGCTACAAACACTAGCCTACTATAAACTAACTTCGGTCTAGACTGTAGTTGAACCCCAATCAATCTCACACTGATCCAAGGTACAGTTGCGCTCCTTACGTCTCTGATCCCAGCAGGATACTACGCACTTGATTCCCTTAGCTGATCTCACCCACAACTAAGAGTTGCTACGACCCAAAGTTGAAGACTTGAATAAACAAATCTGTCTCACAGAAAAGTCTACAGGAATAGATAAATCTGTCTCCCACAGAAATACCTACGAGTTTTGTTCCGTCTTTTGATAAATGAAGGTGAATAGGAACCAATCGATAACCCGAACTTATATTCCCGAACAACAGCCTAGAATTATCGATCACCTCACAATAATTTTAATCGACTAGCGAAACAAGATATTGCAGAATCACAAATGATGCGACGAAGGTGTTTGTAACTACTTTTTTCTCTTACCTATCGGAGAAATTAATCTTAAGCCAATCTTACAATTGTACTCAAATACGATAAAAACAGCAAGATCAGATCACGTAACTATAGAGAAAATAGTTGGGTCTGGCTTCACAATCCTAATGAAGTCTTCAAGTCGTTAACCTACAGGGTCTCGATAGAAACCTAAGGTTAAAGGAGAATCGACTCTAGCTTATACAACTAGTATCACACATGAGGTATGGGGATTAGGTTTCCCAGTTGCTAGAGTTCTCCTTTATATAGTCTCCAAATCAGGGTTTGCAATCTAAGTTACCTTGGTAAAAAAACATTCAATATTCACCGCTAGATCAAAACCTGATTAGATTCAAGCTAATATCTTTCAACCGTTAGATCGAACTTAGCTTGTCATACACAAATGAAATGCACGTTCACTTAGGTTTGGGTAACCGTACCTAAACGTGTACACCTAGTTGGTTAAACAATAGTTAACCAATGGTTAGCCATATGAGCAATTTCATATCAACCTTATTCATCTTCACCATTACTAGTTCAAGTGACTCAAATGAACTAGCTAGAGAGTTGTTCAATTGCTTAGATCTCATAGAAGTATACAAGACAAAATCGAAACAAAAACGATTTTGATTCACTCGAATCGAATCATGAAAATTATAGCCACGGTTTGCAAATATGCATTCCTTAATTTATAAATGTCTTAGTTCACAAATAAACCGTTTTTAGAAAATAACCCACTTAAGTACGCATACGGGTACGCATACTTAAATACACGGATTGAGCTTGTTTTTAGTTCACAAACTCCAACAGAAATTCACGGGATGTGAACTTCCGGCAGTACGTGTACGGGTATGCGGACTTAGCTCCGGACTTCCTAAACCAGTAAAGTACGCATACTTTGGTTCAAGGATTTTGGACTTTCACAAGTATGAGTTCACATACAATGTTTATATCCATTCAAGGTTATATATTCTAAACTCTCATTTCAATCATTGAAACATTCTTATAGGATGTTATATAGTGGTTATTCACACACCATTTTTCATTAAAGCGATTTTCAAGAGATTGAAACAATCAACATGAATTTCGTCACGAGTAAAGATGAACTTGGCCAAAGCGAAAGCTTACCAACACATATTTCGAGAAATAGATAAGCGAGATAAACTCAGCTTGAAATAGCAAATGTGTATAATCGAAGTCTATATAGCAATCCGACTTTTTTCTCAAGATAGGAGATAAAGTAAATAGACTTTTGAGTGATAGATAAGTTCAAGTCTCCACATACCTTTTTGTCGATGAAGTTCCAGCAGTTCCTTGAGGTTCTTCGTCTTTGCATGATGAACGCCATGGAGTCTAGAGCTCAACTACACTTACTATCCTAGTCCGAGACTTAGCTATAAGTAGACTAGAAATCAAGACTTATAGTTTTGGCAACTAAACTTGACAAACAAACTTGAGATAGCAACGCTTGCGAGGTCAACCGAGCAGTTCTCTAACAATCCCCCCCTTTGTCAATTTTAGTGACAAAACTATCAATATATATGGAATACAAAATAAATAAACTTTGCAGCTTCTCATCCACATGCTTGAACTCCTTGGTTCTTCAACATTACTCGAAATCTTCGTCACTTCCAAGTACTCCAATGATTCCAAAGATATTCAAATCAGCATCACCATTGTTGAAGATCCGTAGCCATAACAATGAGAAAACAAAAGCTCTCAATCATTGTTACACAGTGTCATAGTATTACTACACAACATCAAAGTTCAATTGTATCACAACTTCGACAACAATACTGTGGTGATATGTATTACTCCCCCTTAGTCAGTACTCTATCTCACATGGAAACCACTCCCCCTTACATAATGATCCGAAAACCATATGTATTTGTAGTGTGAACTACACATTAATTCTCCCCCTTTTTGTCAATAAAATTGGCAAAGGTATGAAAACTAGTGGGATCCTAATGAAATTTCCAAAGAGACACTTCATGACCAAAAGAAAGTACATATCAACTTTTTAGATGCAATCATATAGCCGAAACTAAATGCATTCATCAAGGAGTTTATAAAGATACAAGATAACCCCTATAATATTCCACAGCCGCACTCCCCACAAAGATTTGGAAATTAAGCACAAGTTCAATTAAGAACTGTCCCCCATAAAATGTCATTCCCGAAAGAACAACAAGAGCGACCTTACTTTCACAAGAAAAAAAGGATTTATTTGGACATTAACAAATTACATAAGAATATGAATTTGTGTCCAAAATTCTCAATTAAATTAACCACAAGAGAACCCATAATTAATTTAATCGGAAATTCTCACATAAGAGAACTTACAGAACCGCACAGTATTTACGTAAAAAATATGGATCAGGGAAGATCAATACTGCGGAATAAACAAAGATTCATTCTATTCTTTATCACCATTTGCACAATGACATATAATAGACTTAATCTTTGTAAACAAAAGCTCATCCTATCTTCCCTCAATATTTGCATAATGACATAATAGGCTTATCTTTTGTTTGTCAAAAGTTCATTTAATCTTTTATCGATATTTGCATATCGACATATGAAGGACTTAATTTTGACCACGTATGGGATAATCACAGTTCACGCACTCAAACACACATATCCCATAACAAGTTGCAATATATAAAATCATAAAGATTAATACTGCAAAATGACTCTTTAAATGAGTTTTGATTCACTCAAATATGACAACCAAACTTGACATACCAACGCTTGGTGGGTTCAACCGATCTATGCTCTAACATAATCGAACTCCTAGAAACATGGATTCAAGATGATTCTATCAAGCTACCTCCTCTCAGACGTCCACCAACCGAGGAAGAAATGGAAAATCCCAAATATTGCCATTACCATAGGTTCGTCAATCACCCAACCGGTGACTGCAATAAATTGAAGCGCATTTTCAAGAGGAAGGTGGATGCAGGAGAACTCCAATTAGGCACTGAAGGAGTTTACAGGGATCCTCTTCCCGTCAGGAGCTGCATGATTTCTGGGGACTCCGTCCAAAAACCATACAGTCCATGATGGAGCATTTATGTGAGATTTTGTATTTTTCCAACGCGTAGCATCAAGACATATTTGTAACCGTCAACCATGTTATATCAGGAAAGCAACAATAGGCGAGCTTTCGCACGCAAGGAATCAGGGAGGAGATGCTTCACCGAAAATAAAAGAGGGGAAATAATAGAAGGAGAAATAAAACTCAAGTATGTAAGTTATGTGAAAGGAAGAAACTCATCCTTTAGGTCATATCGGCCGATCAAAGCCTTTTAATGTTTGTAGTCGTGGCTAGCATCACCGCCTATGCTCGCCTAAAGCTCTTGGACGTAGCTACCACTACTTATGCTTCTTCGCTCATCCAAGATTCATGGTCGTGGTTACCAAAGTGATGTGAATTTTAAGTTGTAGTGAAAGTGGTGAGAAAAGTTCGTTCAACTCGGGCTTGTGAAGGATTTTTGAAAATTAAATAAAATTGTTTCAATAATAATAAGAAAGTACCAAGACTCTGGATTCCACCATTGACCAATTAATTGATAAAATCTAATCAATATTCATGCAATATTCTTCTTTAAAGTGATTCTAATATTTGCCTCTAATAGATTTTTGAAGTAGAAGTTGTAATCACAAAGCATGAAACATCAAAAGTGTCAAAACCTAGCATGTTCCATCAAAACAATTCACAACCACTCAATAAAAACCAATTTTTCTTTTAAGTTCTATGCAAAAAAATCATGTAAAATAATTGCAATAAATAATTAAAATAGAATTATACCACTTTTCATGGAACAATGGCTTCCTCCGTCGCCTCGGCTAAGGGGTTTAGCTCCTCATATTAATCGTGTTCTCAAAATACATGTTTGGTGTTCAAAAGTTGATTACAAGAGAGAAAAGGGTATACTGGAGTCGCTGAAAGTCTAATACAGCGGACGGAATCGTTGCTGAAGAGCTTTGGTGACTGCTGGATGATGCGACCGTAATTCGTTGTCACTGAAAATAAGTCTGCCTCTGCAACTTTCTTTTTCCGCTGTTCTGTGTTCTTCGTCTTCTCCGGCACAGTTTGCACCAGCAGAAACGTGTTTTCTTCCAATGATTTTTCTAGCTTCTCTAAGGCTCTAAACTTCCCCTCACTTCTTCCTTTTCTTCCTAGGACCCTAACCAACCCTTTTATACATAGTAGAGCAAAGAAAATTCGAGAATAAACTTGGTTTTTTCCTCCACAGCACGTTAAGTTATTTCTTTTTTTTCTTCTGTTTCACGTGCATTCGATTGTCCAAACTCCTCCCTTGATAGAAACAAGTCCTTAATAAGAGTTTCCTTCCTCTTCTTCACGTAAATTTCTAAAAAATAAACCAAGAAACTTCCCAAAAATAGAACGTGATATTTTAACCATTTTTCGCTTCCAATTCGAGTTCTAGCCACTTTGGATCCATTCCAACACCCTTACCTCGCCTGTTAGGTCCATAGGAACAAACCCAATCAAATTCAACCCTTTAATCTCCCTAAAAATCGATCAAAAATTCATCCACAAAATCGTCTGTTTTCTGAAAATTTTCCCGCCAAATTTCTGTTTTTGAAAACGTGAAGAAATTTGTCCTCCCCCTATCCAGTCTCGGTCTGTGCTTAGCAGCTGCTTGGAAATGGGTTACCCCTTATCCAAAATGAGAGTCCGAATAGCAAATGTCCTCCCAGGAACCTTTAGCAACTTTTCGAGCCAATTTTCCCGCAAAAGCCTATTCCTCCAAAATACACCTACAAGGGATAAAATACCAAAATTAGTACAAAAATGGGTACTAACACTATACATAAAAGAGATGAAAATAGACACATAAATGCGTCTATCACAAAGCCCATGACCACCATCACCACGCCTCTTCCTGCCGTGCCTGTAGCCACCACTCGTCCCAGCTAATATTTATGCCCGTAGTCACCTCTCCTCTCTGTCAAGGATAGTGACCGTAGCCATCCAAACTCCATCCAACCTGTTTTGTTCCCACGAAAACGCAGTCTCTTATGATCACAGTTGCTTCCAAGAGCATTTGCTGCTCGTTTGTTTATACCATCCAGAGCTTCACCATAACAACAACGACTACGGATAAAGGTAATTCGAACTTATGCATATTTTATTTTCCCATGGAGGAAGTAATAGAATCACCAGTATAGATGCAAGATGGTGATGTATTTATCATGGTCAACCCACCGACCATACAAGATAGAATCACGTAAACCACACTTGGGGACTGAGGCTCAACACGGAATCCCTTCACTGTCAAGGACCTCTTCAACTCAGAAGAGACGGTCAACCAACAAATCGTGACAGGGTCACCACTCTTCAAAGATGTAGCGTGAGGATATCATCACCCCCTTGTCTTGAAGGCGCGTGACCAACAAGCAGTATTTGGCTCAACCATCCATAAGCGTTGTTGTCAGTGAAGAATCAAAGAGGAAAGTCGCGCCTCAGCAAGCCACACATACCAACCGCATCATGCCTGCCATATCACCTACTCATAACTCAATGACGCCTACCCAAGGACTGCACGAAGCTGTGCATCAACAACCACATCGTCGACAAAGTCAGATTCGGTGTTTCTAGATTTCCAATTTCCTATGGAAGGGGTGCATGGGCTTCCAAAAGTTTGGATACAATACATATCTATCAAGTGCGACTCTCGTCCATTGATCAACAAGTGACGAATCCAAAGGATTGCCGCCTTCGTCAGTTCGTCAACCACTTTACCAGCAAATGCAATAGAAGTACATCTTTCAGGAGAAAATAGGCTCGGGATAATTACACCTGGGGACTGTCAGCACAGGATGCCTTCACGTCCCTAAACCAGGTTATTGCTGATATCAGTATCATCACTCTCAAAGCTTTACGAGCCGTAGGAATTTCTCAACATGAAGCCGTGAACGTGCATCGAATACTCTAAAAGTACGCCGCAGAGATATTCTCACATATCTGGCCACGCCATCGGATCTAGCATGCATCTACAACTCCTTGCAAGAACGCATTGTATTCCCAAGCCGGCTCAAAAAGTACAGCTCTAGTAACCAAACAGAAGTGTAACTGGGAACTGCTCATCGCATCCCATTCCATACAACAATCCAAGATTCAGAAGATGATTCAAAGGATGTCGCTCGGAACGAATTCCTTGAAGACTTGATAGCATCATATCGGCAACGGAACGCCTCTCAGCTCGTTTACTTCATTCAACGGCTCCGGAAGATTTTTCCCATACAAACCTTCCAAGCATATCATCATCGCAATCAGAAAAGAAAGAATATGCCTATGAGCTAAAGAGTCAGAATAAATACAATTTCATGCCAGTCAATGCTCAGGAATTTAAAGAACATTTTAATTACGACTCAGCAGTCCAGGCACCAAACAACTTAAAGTCAAGGCCCCTTACAATTGAGCGCAATGGAGTTTGGTAAATTTTGAAACCCACTGGAGAGGTTGGATGCTCACTTTCTGGAGACAGAACCATATTACACATTCCGGAGAGGATCGATGGAGTTCACTCAGGATTTGATGAAATTTCAAAACTATGGAAGTTATATGTACAACTAATGCTTACCCCGCAACAATGTCACTGTTACGTGCTAAGCAGGGGACTTAATGTTGATGGTGGTTTTTAGTATAAGGCGAAAACTGTAAAAGTCTGCCTACCTGACCCAGCATCAGAAGTGGTAGACCTTGATATGTATATATTCCGCAAGGAATTTGAAGAATATATCAGAATCTGATGAGTGCCTATGTCTCTCTTCATATTATATTGAAAATCAAGCTCCTAGATGAATTGCTCACTAGTATAGAGCCTAATGAGTATTTAAGCTCCTAGTTGCATTACTCACTAATGCTGGAGCCTGCCTAGTATTCATTCCATGCTATGTTCCCATCCAAACTCTTGAGTTTTACATGACATGACAATTAATGTTCGCTCGCAACTAAGCAGCATGAATTTCCTTAAGTGTCAGGATTAAGATATGCATGGAAATACTCAATTAGGGGCACGCAATGTTATGATGCCCTCTGAAACATAATTAGTGATTTCTGTATCAATATGCGAAATTCACAAAAAATTGATTGGTTTTGCGGCAACCCACAAAATTCAGTTCTTTAACCTAATTTTATCAATTTGAAAAAATTAGGTTTTTTGTGCCCTACGCGATATTTCGAACCCTATTGGTCGAAACTAAACCTAGGAAAACTAGGAAATTGATCCATCATGGAGCTAGTAGGAGCAAGATCCTACCAAAATCAGAAAACAAGAAATAAAGAGGAACTACGGCAAGTAAGAGCAACGACAAAGGGAAGCGTGGCCGCGCCACTTGGTCGACCGATTGGCTTTAGCAGGTGCCACCTTTGGCAACCTGGCCACGCTCCATGTTGCTGCTTGCCAGACCCCTTTCCCATCGACCAATCAAATCGCTTTAAACGCGCCACACACACTTTTAAATAAAGTTGGAAGTTGGTTGGCCGACGCGCCTAATTCCTTAAGGAATCTAATATAAACGGCCCATGTCAGTCTTCAAACGATCACGACCGTACGCTTTGGCCAGTCGATTTATCAAGCTTGGTCGCTTCCTGACGCGAACGGACAAGCACCACCATGCCACCATACCGCGGCCACATAGCCACATGCACCACTTAGGGTTTCGACATGCCAAACCCTAATTTGGCCAGGACCACTATGCCGTCCCATGTCAAATAATACCACCTATGCATTAAGTTTGATACAGCAACTAGAAGCCAATATAGTTGAGTCATATTTGGATCTAACACCAATATGCCAAGATATAGTGGCCGCAGCTACGCCACTATGCCACTGGCAGGCGCCACTATGTCACTAGCATACGCCACTGGCAGACGCCAGTGCGCCATTGTAGCATCGTTACGCTAATATGCTACTTGTTTTTTTTACCTCTTTATGCGGGCCATGAACGCGCCATGCTAAGGCTACGAATCGGCCGACCTAACCCTTATTTTAGGCAGCCAATGAGCTGTGTCCATGATCAACGGCCACCCCTTTTTCCATAACGAGTTGTGGCCATGATCAACGGCCACCCCTCTTCCATAAGGAACAATTGGCCACGCCGCGGCCTACCCATATAGCTTCTAAACGACCACCAAAAGATTGGACAAACAACTGGGAGCATTTGGTAAACAATTTTAGTATGAGCTACATGCCAAAATTTTCGTATGGATGTCTAGCATAACATACTAAAAAATTACGTCAATCGGATTAACGAGCTAAAAGATACAACTTAAAAGGCGAGCTAGGTCATGGCTTAAAACTGACAAAAATCCTCCTGATTTTTTACCGTCGGGCTGTTTTCATATCCTAAACGAGCTCAAAATCTAATTATTCTCGAGTAAGAAGATAGGAAATTCTTTTATGATAAGAATGGAGGGTCGGATCGTCAAAATCCGAGTTCGTATGAGACTTCTACAGCAGTTTTAGTGAGGGTCTCACATCTGAATTTTCTGATTACGAAATTTCATGAATTAGCACAAACTTCTGCAAATCATCTCATCCATCCAACTTGGCTAGCCAACTTAACTGGTTTAGATTTAATTTGGGCCAACCAATAGGATGACAAAATTGCTACCAGCCACCATTCTCCTATACGGACCGAGCACCACATCTTTAATGTACATAGATAGCTCCTGGCAGCTACTCACACATGACCACCCGCCACCTAGAATGCGGGTGATTGGTCAGAATAACTAGATCTTGCAAACAAGACCCATTCAGCATCCTGCTGCATATTTTCCACGAAAATACTTGAGACATCAAACATGTCACAAACTGGGGGATGTTCATCGGGGTATTGGTCTGGTGGTCTACAGCGTGCGGTGTGCAACACGCCTATTACAAGAAAATGTCAGGAAAGGCGGGCAGTTAGTTATGAAAGAGAAGTAGTGGGAGGAAACCACCTAGTCTTCCCCTCATAGTGGAGACGTGGTTTTCACCATCCTGCACAATCCTACTCCTCCATCACTCAACTATTCCCAGTTGCTATGAGATCAGGGTGCGTGCAACTATGACTGATATAAATAGGTTTTCAACCTATTTCAACCAACAACACGGGTTATCAATGCAAGTATCCAGAAAAAACCAAGAACTGATAGCTTACATTCCGTAAGCCAGTTCCATATTCTGATACAAGTCATAAAATAGCCACACCTTCATAATTCAATATTTTGATCTCAACACTTTCTTCGCTTCCTTCCCTAAGATCAACCCTTCTCCTTCACTTTGTGACCTAAGCAAGACTGGAACGACCATTTTTTGGTTTAGGCCTAGATTGTACAGATTGATCTCTCGAATCTAAAGTACTCCCGTGCAGTGCATTTGTTTAGGGTTTAGATTCGTTTCTCAGCGGCACACCCAAATTTATGGAAACCAGCAGAATTAGTTTTTACCCCAAAACAAAGGTGATTGATAATACTAGGCTGTTCTTTGAAAATATAAGTCCGGTTTATCAATTGGTTCCTGTGCACCTTGATTTATCAAAAGACGGAACAAAACTCGTAGGTATTTCTGTGGGAGACAGATTTATCTATTCCAATAGACTTTTCTGTGTGAGACAGATTTATTTATCAAGTCTTCGACTTTGGGTCGTATCAACTCTTAGTTGTGGGTGAGATAGCCAAAGGAATCAAGTGCGTAGTATCCTGCTGGGATCAGAGACGTAAGAAGCGCAACTGTACCTTGAATCAGTGTGAGATTGATTAGGGTTCAACTACAGTACAGTCCGAAGTTCATTGGTAGAAGGCTAGTGTCTGTAGCGGCTTAATACAGTATGATGTTCAAATCTGGACTAGGTCCCGGGGTTTTTCTTCAATTTGCGGTTTCCTCGTTAAAAAAACTTATGGTGTCTGTGTTATTTCTTTTCCGCATTATATTTTGTTATATAATTGAAATATCACAGGTTGTGCGTTGAATCGATCAATTTGGAAATCCAACCTTTAGTTGTTGATTGAAATTGATTGATCCTTGAACATTGGTCTTTAGTACCATTCAAGTTATTTCTCTTATATTCAATCGGGCTCAAAAATTCATATTTGTTGATTGCAGATTGAATTGAGAGATAGAGATATAAAACTCTTTGATATACTTTTCTCTAGATTGAGTCTAACTGTCTAGTTGATTCTCTTAAGAGTATATTGGAGTTTATCTATTCAGATGGACAAATGAAATATTGGGTGTGGTTGTTGTACCCCCCGCATTTTCAGCAACTCTATTGGAACTCCCAAGCTTGTTCGTCCATGTACTTTCAAACATATGAAGGAGAATGCTTGTAAGTGACAAAGATGTGACACTCTTGTCGACTCGTGTGATCCTTCCTCCATGAAGCTTTTTCACCAAATTCACAAGGGTGTTTGTAAAATTGATTCGAAGGAAAAATATGTGCAAGAACAATTACTTGTAATTGCTACTAAGTTTCCGGAAATCAAGGGGGACGTGGACAAGATTCGTGCCACATTTATGGTCTCCGATGATGAAGATGATGTTTAGTTATTCGGAGTTCTACATCATATCTAGGAAACTTCTTATCAGAATTTATTTTTGTGTTTTAAGAAAGATAACTAGGGTTTGGAATAGCCATTATTGTGAGTACACATAGCTATTGCCAACGTTTTTCATCTTGCAATGTTTTTAGATTTATTTGTTTAAATTCTAAAGTTTATTTGGAAGATGATTTTTGCAGTATTAATCTTTATGGTTTTATATATTGCAAATTGTTATGGGATATGTTGTTTACGTCCATGAACCCTGACTGTCCCATATTTGTTCAAAAGTTAATTCTATTATATGTCGGTATGAAAGTATTGATAAAAGATAGAATGAACTTTTGACTACAAAAGTTAAGCCTTTTATGTCATTATTCAAATATTGATGGAAGAAAGGATGAACTTTTGTTTACAAAGATTAAGTCTATTATATGTCATTGTGCAAATAGTGATGAAAAATTAAATGAATCTTTGATTATTCCGCAGTATTGGTCTTTTCCTGATCCACATCTTTGTGTATGTACTGTGTTGCACCATAAGTTCTCTTATGTTGAACATGGCCAATTGAATTGATCATTTTCCTTGTGGTTAATTTAATTGAGATTTTTGGATACAAATTCATGTTTCATGAGATTTGTTAATGTCCAAAGAAATCCTTCTTTCTTGTAAAAGTAAGGTCGCTCTTGTTGTTCTTTCGGGAATGACATTTTATGGGGGAGAGTTCTTAATTGAACTTGTGCTTAATTGCCAAATCTTTGTGGGGAGTGCGGCTCTGGAATATTGTAGGGGTTATCTTGTATCTTTATAAACTCCTTGATGAATGCATTTAGTTTCGGCTATTTGATGGCATCTAAAGAAGTTGATATGTTGTTCTCTTTTGGTCTTGAAGTATCTCTATGGAAATTTCATGAGGATCCCACTAGTTTTCGTACCTTTGCCAATTTTTATTGACAAAAAGGGGGAGAATTAATGTGTAGTTCATACTACAAATACATATGGTTTACGGATCATTATGTAAGGGGGAGTGGTTTTCATGTGAGATGAAGTATTGACTAAGGGGGAGTGATACATATCACCATAGTATTGTTGTCAAAGTTGTGATACAATTGAACTTTTATGTTGTATAATGATACTATGACACTGTATAACAATGATTGGGAGCAACTGTTTTCTCATTGTTATTGCTATGGATCTTCAACAACAATGATGCGGAATTGAACACATTTGGAATCATTTGAATACTTGGAAGTGACGAAGATTTCGAGTAACGTTGAAGAACCAAGGAGATCAAGCATTTGGATGAGAAGCTACAAAGTTTATTTATTTTGTAATCCATGTGTATTGATAGTTTTGTCATTAAAATTGACAAAGGGGGAGATTGAACTGGCAAGCGTTGCTATCTCAAGCTTGTTTTTCAATATTAGTGATCAAAACTATAAGTCTTGATTTCTAGTCTACTTATAGTGATGTCTCGGACTAGGATAGATTGTGTAGTTGAGCATTAGACTTCATGGCGTTCATCAATTGAAGACGAAGAACTACTAAGGCGAGCTTGTGGAACTTCATAAACAAAAGGTATGTGGAGACTAAAACTCATCTATCACTTGGAAAGTTTATTTCTACTCTATCTCCTATATTGAGATAAAAGTCGTATTACGATAGTTTTCGATTATACACATTTGAGATTTCGAGCTGAGATTAACTCGCTTACATATTTCTCGGAATATGTGTTGGTAAGATTTCGCTTCAACCAAGTTCATCTTATATTCTTGACGAAAGTAAAAAGATGATCATGTGAAAATCGCCGAGTAACATCTCACATGGTTTGCGTGATACAATCATTTGGTGTAGACTTGGAATGTTTCGTTATGGTTATTTCAATATATTGAAAATTGCATTGATGCTAACAGTGGGTGAAAACGGCTATTGTCATCCTCTAAGAAAGTTTCAATGATTGAAATAGAGTTTAGAATACTTAACCATCATTGGATTATAAACATAGTGTGCATTCATGCATGTATGTGATCCATGGCCAGAACTAAAGTATGCATACCCGTATGTGTACTTGTAGTTGTGAAAATCCGTGTACCAAGTACACATACCGATACGCATACTTGCGTAAGGTATAGGTCCGGGAATTTATGATGGGTTCTGGAAGTGTACTTAGGTATGCGTACCCGATCGCATACTGGCGAACCCAAACTCAGACCGGCTACTTAAGTATGCGTATTCGTTTGCATACTTGAGTGGTTAAAGTTCTAGAATTGTTTTGTTTATTAACTAACACATTTATATATTAAGGAAAGCATTCTTTGCAAACCTTGGCTATAATGTTCATGAATTTATTCGATTGAATCAAACAAATTTTGCTTCGATTGTGTTCTTGTATACTTCTTTGAGAATATAACAATTGAACAACTCTTTAACTAGTTTCATTTGAGTCATTTCAACTAGTTATGGTTAAGATGAATATGGTTTATATGAGAGTGTTCATATAGCTAACCTCGGTTAACTACGGTTGATCCAACATGGTGTACACGTTTAGGTACGGTTACATAAACCTAATTGAGGGTAGATTTCATTTGTGTATAACAAGCTAAGTTCGATCTAACGGTTGAAAGATATTAGCTTGTATCTAATTAGGTTTTCATCTAACGGTGAATATTGAATGCTTTGTTACCAAGGTAACTTAGATTGCAAACCTTGATTTGAAAACTATATAAAGGAGAACTCTGGAAAATGGGAAACCTAATCCCCGCACCTCCTGTGTGATACTAGTTGTATAAGCTAGAGTCAATTCTCCTTTAACCTTAGGTTTTTCACGAAACCCTGTAGGTTAACAACTTAAACACTTCATTGGGATTGTCAAGCCAGACCCAACTATTTTCTCTGTAGTTGCGTGATCTGATCTTGTTGTTTCTATCGTATTTGAGTACTATCTTCTTTAAGATTGGCTCGAGATTTATTTTCCGATAGGCAAGATAAAAAGTAGTCACAAACATCTTCGTCTCATCGTTTGTGATTCCACAATATCTTGTTTCGCTACCATACGATTAAGATTATTGTGAGGTGATTGATAATACTAGGCTGTTCTTGGGGAATATAAGTCCGGTCTATCAATTGGTTCCTGTGCACCTTGATTTATCAAAAGACGGAACAAAACTCGTAGGTATTTCTGTGGGAGACAGATTTATCTATTCCAATAGACTTTTCTGTGTGAGACAGATTTTTTTATCAAATCTTCGACTTTGGATCGTAGCAACTCTTGGTTGTGGGTGAGATCAGCTAAGGGAATCAAGTGCGTAGTATCCTGCTGGGATCAGAGACGTAAGGAGCGCAACTGTACCTTGAATCAGTGTGAGATTGATTAGGGTTCAACTACAGTCCAGTCTGAAATTCATTGGTAGTAGGCTAGTGTCTGTAGCGGCTTAATACAATGTGGTGTTCAAATCTGGACCAGGTCCCGGGGGTTTTCTGTATTTGCGGTTTTCCTCGTTAACAAAATTCTGGTGTCTGTGTTATTTCTTTTTTGCATTATATTTTGTTATAAATTGAAATATCACAGGTTGTGCATTGAATCGATCAATTGGGAAATCCAACCTTTAGTTGTTGATTGAAATTGATTGATCCTTGAATATTGGTCTTTGGTACCGTTCAAGTTACTTCTCTTATATTCAGTCGGGCTCGCAAATCCCTATTTGCTGATTGCAGATTGAATTGACAGATAGAGATATAAAACTCTTTGATATACTTTTTCTAGATTGAGTATGACTGTCTAGTTGATTCTCTTGAAAGTATATTGGAGTTTGTCAGATTGCCAAACGAAATATTGGGTATAGTTGTTGTACCCCCGCTTTTTCAATCTTGTTGCTCACTACTTGGGTGTCTCGCCTGAATACAAACCAGTTAAACAGCGGAGTCGAAATTTCCCATAAAAAATAGAGCTCGCCATCAATGAAGAAGTAGAAAAAATTCTCGAAGCCAAATTCATCAAGACGATCCAACACCTTGTGTGGTTAGCCAACGTCGTACTAGTAGCAAAGAAGAATGGGAAGGTCTGATGCTGTGTTGACTATCGAGATATGAACCGAGCCTGCCCTAACGACGACTTCCCGGTGCCAAACATAGATATGATGGTATAACACATACATCCACAAGATGTTCTCGTTCATGGATGGGTTCAGCGGATATAACCAAATCAGGATGGCGGCGGAAGATGCTCATAAAACATCCTTTCAAACGCCCCATGGAAACTTCTATTACATTGTGATGCCCTTCGGACTGAAGAATGCAGGAGTGACTTACCAACGAGCGATGGTGGCCATATTCAACAATATGATGCATTAAATAATAGAAGTATACATAGATGATATTATGGTAAAATAAAGAGTCCGGGGAGATCACCCAGACCATTTGAAGCGCGTCTTCAACAGATGTAGAAAGTATCACCTCAAAATGAATCCTCTCAAGTGCGCATTCGGGGTTACCTCCGGAAAATTCTTGGGATTCGTCGTCACAGATCAAAGCATACAAATCGATCCAAGTAAAGTATAAGCAATAACTACTATGACGCCGCCTGCGAATGTGAAGGAAATGCAAGCTTTTATCGGACGGATATCGTAAGTCCAAAGGTTTATCCCGGGGCTAACTTAGTTGTTATCCGCTTTTCTGCCCCTGTTAAGAAAAAACAAGCAGTTTGAATGGCGAGATGATCAGCAACATGCATTTCAAAAGCTCAAAGAATGTCTGATTAGCATGCGCGTCCTACGACCACCGATCAGAGGAGAGCCACTCTACTTATATACGACGTTCACCAATTTAGCAACCTGGGCACTGTTAGCCCAAGATCTCGGTAATGATCAGCTATGTCTAATTTACTACATCAGTCGGGGGTTCAGAGAAGCGGATTTTAGGTACTCAAAAGCAGAGCAAGCCAGCTTAGCACTCATGCACGATACACATAAGTTATGGTCATACCTACTCTCTCATGAAATTATAGTAGTCGCGACAGCCAACCCTATCGCCTATTTAGCCACGAAACCAGTCCTGTCCGGAAGAACAACCCGCTGGTTGCTACAGCTGTATGAATTCGAATTGAAATATCAACGACCTAAAGGAGTCAGCGGACAAGCAATCGCAGATTTACTAGCTGCATTTCCAGGAACAGACGTAACGGAAGTGAGTGACGAAATACCTGGAGAAGTTGCAGAAGGAGAAATAGAAGAGCAATGGTTGATGTTTTTCGACGGATCGTCATATGGTTCCCACGGAGGAGCTGGCGTTGTGTTTGAAACACCCACACAAGATCTGTTGTCATACGTGTTCAAATTAGATTTCGAGTGTAGTAAAAACGTAATGGAGTATGAAGCGCTGATCCTAGGATTACGACCAGCATAAGAGCTTAGTCTAGGGGTGATAGATATAAAGGGAGATTCCAAACTCGTTACCAACCAAGTGACATGGGAATTCCAAGTAAAAGAAGCGCACCTGGCCCCTTATCGCACAGAAGTCCAAGAGCTATTGGCAAAAAGAGGAAGCACGGTTATAGATCACATGGGGAGGACCTCTAATCGGCACGCTGATGCGTTAGCTACTTTAGCAGCAAAGATGCGATTAAACAAAGCTGAAGAAGGTACGGTGGCAATAAAGAAAAGAGCACTACCAAGCACTTGGACAGAAAACATGGCCTTCGAGCAGAAAGATGATTGGAGGCAGACTTACATCGATGACCTAGTCAAGAATACCGGCGAACAGCTATTGCCCTCAAAGGTACTAAAACAATTCGTCATGGTACGAGGGGAGCTGTATTATCGAACACCCGTAGGAGCACTTTCACGTTGTATAGGAAGAAGAGAGGCGCATGCATGAGATTTTGAGTCGCGTTCATGAGGAATCCTGTGGACAAACAGGTGGTATACCACTATATCGTCGACTGCAAAGAATGGGTGTTTATTGGCCGAATATGGCAGTCCAATCAGCGGCAATCCAAGATAAATGTAAAGATTTCCAAGTGCCCCCACAACAAGATGAAGTGTGCATCGTAGAGGAAGAATATTGGAGGCAGTCGTACGTAGCATATATCGAGCACAAGCGCTTACCCCAAAATAGGCAGGATGCTCTAAAAATCCAGCGGAAAGCCGCCCGTTTCTTTATGAACAAAAGTATTTTGTACATAAGAAGTTATGGAAACGAAGTACTGCGCTGTTTATCCAATAAGGAACCGGAGGTAGTTATGACTACAACCCACAACTCGGAACATCAAGGTATGCGGAAACTTTTTTGACAACTCTACGAAGGCGGATTCTATTGGCCCATAATGGAATTCAATATGGAGGATCATGTAAGAAAGTTCCAACAATGTCAGAGTCATGGTCCATTGATTCGAGCGCTGCATACACTATTACACAGCGTCGTCACGCCTTAGCCTTTCCATAGTTGGGGACTCGACATTATCGGGCCAGTAAGTCCGAACTCGTCAGGGCGTCATAAGTATATCGTCACCGCAATTGAGTATTCTTCAAAATGGGTGGAGGCTATCCAACTACGCGACTATGCTGGTGTCACCATCACCGCGTTTATCAAAGAATACATCATATGCCGATTTGGCACGCCAATGATCATCCGATCGGATACTGGGACTTCTTTCGTTAATAAAGATATTAAGGATTTGTTAGATCAATCTGGGATTAAATTGCACACCTCGACTGTCTATTACCCCCAGGGAAACGGGTAGGCATAAGCTACTAACAAAACATTGTTGAGGATATTAAGCCGGACAGTGCATGGTCATCATAGGAGTTGGCATGAACAGCTACTGCTTGCTCTATGGGCATATCGCATTTCTAAGATGAGTTCAACCGAAGTCTCGCCATATCCTCTAGTGTATGTGGAAGACGCAATACTTCTAGTGGAAATAGCTATACCCTCAGCATGAGTAGCGATGGATAGTCTCACCACCCCGGATGAAGCAAGTAGATTCTCCCATCTTGACACTTTGAAATAACGAAGAATTAAGGCTGAGCAATTTGCGGACAAGTATAGACAAAGAACGACGAACTATTATAACCAAAAGGTGAAGGAACAAACATTTTCAGTCGGTGACGTAGTGCTGAAGATCGCTCCGCACGTTTAACGAGATGTAAAAGTTGGGAAGTTTGCCACAAATTGGGGAGGACCCTTTATGATCAGAGAGGTCGGGGAAGGAGGATATTACTATCTCAAGCGGATGAACGGATCTCAGATTAAAGCCCCTATCAATGGTAAATGGTTAAAAGATTACTATGCATAATCCTAATTTTGAGTGTATGGCGGATGGCCAATTATGAATAATAGAATAAATATTTTTCCTTCGTTATCGTAATCCTTATTATTTTATGAAACAAACAGTAGCCCTGAGTACGGCTAGGCTCCGAGTATAGCAAATAAAAATTAATAATAGTCCCGAGTATGACTAGGTCTCGTGCATGGCCAATGAAATGCACAACAACCCCGAGTATGGCTAGGCTCCGAGTATAGCCAATAAAAATTAACAATAGTCCCGAGTATGACTAGGTCCCGTGCATGGCCAATGAAACACACAATAGCCCCGAATATGGCTAGGCTCCGAGTATATCCCATGAAAGTGAATTAACAACCCTAAATAGGATTAGGCTCCGAGTACAACCAACAAACTGAATAATAATCTCGAGTATGACTAAGTCTCATACATGGACAATGACATGCACGATAATGTCGATTATGGCCAAGCTCCGAGTACAGCCAACAAAATGAATAATAATATGCCTAAGGGTCGTGCATAAAATGCACAATAGCATCGAGTATAGCTAAGTTCTACGCACACGCGATGGTACTCATAATCAAGCTCCAAGTATTAAACAAAAGTCGAAACCACGACTTAACAAAACGCAATTGCAAAAGTATGAATAAGACTCGTACATGGTTGAGTACAATTCGAACATAAATTAAGCACGAATATTCATACAAACAGATAATCATTTCATTGGTTTTCCGGCTAAAGATAAGTATACAATACATAGATAAATCTAAGCAGAATACTATGACTCGAGGAACGATATAAATACTGAACGCGCACACTTCCATCGTCCGCTTGCAGTAGCTAATGTACGCTCCCAGTACTCCATTTGCGAACATGCACTGGCAAATAATTTAGACGCCTTAGTAGAAGCTGTAATACCCCGATATTCGGCAGTGGTTGTCCGAATGGAATATAAGTAATGACTTGTCCTTCCCTAACACCAAGGCCTTTTCAGCATAGGCTCCAGAGTTGGTAGAAAACTCTTCAGTTAAGTGTGTTCGGGGGGAGCAATCCAGAGATGGGTGACCTCCCGAGAAGTTGTTGCCAGATTACCGCAATGATGCCCGTTGAAAACCCCATACTGCCGGATAACCGTAATGGCTAAGTGGGGACAGTATCGGTGGAGGAACGGGTCATTACAAATGGTATCAAAGACGACGATGGGTCACCTACCGAGGGTGGGAAGGTACGCTGGACGGGGTTGGTCTAGGTGCTTCTCATGAGGGGCAGGGAACGTCAGAGATTTGGGCTTGCGAATATATTCTGGAGCCGAGGACGGCTCCAATTTAAGGTGGTGGTATTGTAACACCCCGATATTCGGCAGTGGTCGGCCGAATGGAATATAAGTAATGACTTGTCCTTCCCTAACACCGATGCCTTTTCAGCACAATTAGCTCCAGAGTTGGTAGAAAACTCTGCAGTTAAGCGTGCTCGGGCGGGAGCAATCCAGAGATGGGTGACCTCCCGGAAAGTTGCTGCCGGATTACCGCAACGATGCCCATTGAAAACCCCACACTGCCAGATAACGGCAGTTGCTAAGTGGGGACAGTGTCGGTGGAGGGACGGGTCATTACAGAAGCGATGGCTTTTTCTACTGACGGGTCAACTTGATAAGCGCCCAATCGATCTACATACAAATCCATCGCGTGAAAATACTGCTCTTCACTGGTCGCAAACATATCATCACACTCCTGCATAAGTCGAGCATCCCCAGCCACAGTGGCTTGCAGCAACTCCATTTTTTAATTTCTAAGCAGTGTAGAGAACTCACTAATTTTTTTATCAGTACTTTGAGCCATGATATTCCTTCCTTAGGAAGTACGAACACACACACATATATATATAAAATCAAGGCAACGCCCGAAGAGCTTCATGAGCATTGTTAAGAGATGCCCTGACGAATTCTATAGAATACGATCCGCCACGATATACTGAAAATAAGTTGTCAAACGCCGCTCACGGCAGTAGACGCGGTACTAAAGTAACGCCATATTAGGCAATCCACCTTTGCTACGCGCCTCCATTACACGTTGGTCAGCTTCCGCCAATCGCTTATGCCAACAAGAATTCTCGATACTAAATACATCGGTCGCAATATACAACACCTCTAACATGCGATTAAAACGTTTTATCTCCAAAATTAATCGTGTACGACTCGCCGTTCAACAGGCACAAACACTTGTATTAAAAACCACAAAACCTTTCCTAATATGTTAAGGAAAGTAATTTATATAGATAAAACCTGACACAACATAAAAAAAAAATGCCTCACAGATTCCCAAAACCATTAAAATGATAACATTAATAATAATTTTGAAAGTACTGATTAAAAAAAAAAGGAATAATAAAACATTCCTCCCTTCATGATTTTTCTGCTATGAATGAACGGCAATGAGCAATGTCTTGATCCAAATATCGCATCATCATAAGCACTTCATCATATTGAGTGGCAGTTGTGGTTAAAGCACCACGTGCCCTCCCGATCACTAGGCGTACTTCATGCATAATCTTATCGGAAGCAAGAGCTTTCCACGCCATATTAAGAGTTTCAGTATGCAATTCACAGGCTCTGCGCGCCTTCTCAAGGCTCATCAATCTATGAATCTGCAACACCCCTACTTCGTCTTTCAGCACCAGTAAACGTGCCAACTCCACTTGCTTGTCAGAAGAATGAATAAGAGCGGATACAGAACATAGGTTCAAGACATACCCGCGTAATCGAGGAACCGATTGTTGAGCCACATAAGCGCGAAAATCGGTTATAGCTTGATCTATATCATCCATCATAATGGCAGATTCTTGAAATAACCGTTCAGCCTCATGACGAGCGGAGACAGCATCGTCCAAAACACACTGAATTTCAAAGGCCACTCGCCCATATGCTTGCACTTTACGATCCATTGAGTATGTTTGATATTGTTCATCAAACTGTGCGCGCGTGGTCGCTCAGTTTTCTTCTCTGATTTCCCTAAGCATTGCCACTTCATCCTTCACAAGTAATAGTCGAGCCAACTCGTATCCTTTATCAAAAGGAGTAACCAGTATGGGCACCGCAGCCAATGATAACACATAGCCTTGTAAACGGTGAGCCATTTGCACTTCAAACTTCCAAAGAACAACAAATCCACAAGAGAGAGAGAGCGAGCAATTAAAACAGATATGTGGAGTACCAATCCGGGTACCCTACCTACCTCCATTTATAGGAAAATGAGTATTAACTGCTCACTAACCGCCACCTAACCGTTTAATTTTTTTCTCAAGCTTAATAATAAAAACAGGAATCCTAAAGTTATCGAAACTTTAAAAAAGTAGTTGTTCATACAAATCTCAAGAAAAACAGACCAAAGACAAACACAAACACAAACACAAAAATCAATCATCATCATCACTACGCGTCCAAAGAAGCAAACTCCACCTTTTTCTTGTCTAGACGCGCACGAACCTCCTCGGCAGCAACCCGGGCATCCTTCATCTCGGCGGTAGCATGGCCAACACCCGTCATCAACTGATCATACGTCTCTTTCTTTGCCTGAACCGTCTTAAAAATACACGCATACTCCTGCTCCAACTCGCCAATTTCTTTTGGAAGAACATGACGCACATTGTTGCTTTCCTTCACCGCGTTCAGTAACCCTTTTAACCATTGAATAGAAAATTGAATGAGTAAAGCTGTTTGAACAGTGCTTTCCCACCGCTTCAATACAGCTGGCTCAATGAGGACTTCTTCCGCATTGGCAAGGCCATCCGCGATGTCCAACAAATCTTCATTTGTTACAACCAAAGCATTGGCATCCATCCTCTCGTGCACAGACATATGCCCAAAAATTTCAACTCTGCGGCGATATTTGGAAACTTTAGTGGAAGAGACCCAAAATCCATGCACTAAGACAAAGCGACCGTCAACATCCGCCTCCCCAGTGTCTAAAGTACGAGGATATTGAAACTTAGGATCCTCTGGAGTAGCCATCAACACCGCGTGATACTTTCGGATTCGCTTTTCAAGCCGTTTTATACCGCTTTTCATTGGCACTTCCCGATTCACTACCCTTGGCGTGCACATTCTCTCGTTTACCTATACCCTAAAAAAAGAAACAGCAAAACAAACATTCAACCTTCAAGAGAATGAAATGAACGATGCAAGGATGAAGAAGATCTTGAGGCAGCAGGCTCAGAGTGACCTAAAAATAAAATGAAGGAAGAAGGAGAAGAAGAAGAAATGGAGAAGTAAAATAATATATCAGAAAGTGTGAGAATATATCAGAAAGTGTGAGACTCATAGAAACGCAGGCATATAAATAGATCCCAAAATGCATTAAATAACTACAACATAATATTTTGACCGGCACGTGTCAGCTAAAATAACAAATAAAATAAACATGAATGAACAAAATGAAGAAGTGAAAATACATATAAAAAAGAGAGAAAGAAAAGCACGGATGAAAAAAACACTTATGAGACTCCGAGGAAGAGGAACTCTGTTTCTCATCCTCCTCCTTAAGTTCAGCATCACTGCCACTCGGAGAGTAATCATGAACAAAATGGTCCGAGCCAGACATGCTCATCTCTCCCAACATATCGAAAGGAGTATGAAAGGGGTGTTTAGGATCCGAAACTGTTTTCACGACCAAAGGTCTGGTAAAATGCATGGTCATACGGGGAGATATCACCTCGGGACCACTCCTGCTGACGGGGCCGACCAAGTTGACGCTCGACGAGATCAATTAATGAACAGGAGGAGGATGACCCTATTTTCGGAGCCTGTGGAGAAAATGTAAGGGAAGTATTAGCAGAGCGAGTAGAAGGAAGTTTAACACATTTCGGTTAAGGCCATCACGATACATGCGCCACTTATTAGTAACGCCTACTTTCCGCTTTTGAAGAGGATGATAGAAATCAAAGTAAGATTTTTGATCACTCATATGGAGACCCTCTTTGATGACGTAACGGTTGTAACTTTTACGGATTTGTAACTCATCGGACAAAGAAGCTTCTGGGGGTTCATATGGAACTCCTTGATCAAAACCAAGATGATAGGCGACGCGAATAGTATTGTACGTTTCAGCTGAAAATTTTCCATCATGAAAGCCAGGAAGGCGACCCGGCAAGATAGATAGAATAATATCAAAATCCTCGGAATTGACCACATCTGCTGAACTGAGTCTCCTTGGGGACTTGATAACAAAATTATAATGCAAAGAACCCGAGTGGCCATCCTGATAAGATAAAGGGTTGAAATCGCTACCTCTGTCCATGTAATACTTAAGCTTACTTTTAGGAGGAGAACTATTCTTATGATACCAAGCCATCCGGAGATGGGAACGATGCAACTCCGCCAGTTTCTTAGTGTCATCACCCCGAGTAACCTCTTCCATTTTCGTGAGTTCAAGAGGATTTGATCAAAGCCTATACAAGGGGAAACGCTCCCAAACCCATGCTTGAATAAAGTTGTCAGGAACAAAAATCTCTACTTCGTAAGCCCCGTCCACGTGACGAATATCACGCGCCAACAAATCCAAATGGTGATACAGACCACCTAGGAACATAGGGGCAAGCGGAAACGAGATACCACGAGACATTAATACTGCTAAAGGAATGAGCTCGTTCTTAATAGTGTCCCGAGGACTATGTTGAACACGTCATGGCATAACCAGAAAAGGAGAAAAGCTGCTAACTCAGCCCGATCCGATTCTCCCTCACGAGTAAGAACACCCTTTCGCTCACCAGAAATCATAGTAGCCCAATATTTTATCTTACATGAGTATGAAGCACGTCGCTGTCCGGACTTGGATTTCTTACTACTCTTCATTCCCTCAATTTCTTTCACATCATCAGACTCCTCAGCAATAACCATCTTAGGGTGAGCCTTGATAGCGGACGCCATAAGTTTGGGCGAGGATGAGACATTGATTGAGGACCCCTACGCCTCGGTCATGGCATCCTTTTCTTTTCTCTTGGCCCCTAACTCCTCTTTATCCTCCTCCTCCTCTGGAGAGTCGACCTTAATCTTGCCTGGAAATTTAAAAATTATTGACTTTGTTTTAGCCAATATCAAATGGTCGCGAAGATTCTTATCGCTCTTATCCATAGCCTTAAAAGTACAAGACTCAGTAAAGCAGGTGTCACCATGAATGGGAAGACCAGTAAGCGCGACTACATCTTCCAGGATTGGAGTCGCCTCGCCCCAAGAAAACATGAATGTATGAGGATCAATCATCCAACATGCAAACAGGCGCACCAAGCCGTCGGGATCTCGCCCGACGGTCCTATACTAGGAAGCACCTCCGCCTGGGGATGGATGATCTAGCCATCGGAGGAGGACAGAGGGAACACGTGAGGGTTTAACATACGAGGAACCCAGAAGTCATCAGTCGGAAAGATAACCGAGTTATCTTCCATCGTAGGCGATCGTAGAAGATCCTTGAGTCTGGGACTGCTTTTTATCTCGTCAAGTGTATAAGGGACGGTTTTAGGAGGTGGATCTCGCTCAGGCGATCCATCGGCCATAACGCTTAACTTAGTCTGAGAAGAATGAAGAATAAGAGAGAAAGGGAGAGTAAGAATAGATGAAAAGATATAAAGAGGGATCTCTTGTATTTATAGGAGGGTAAAAGGTAAAGATAGTTACCGGAATGGCTAGTAACTGCCACATCCCAAGAGTTGTGACTGTGAGGATTCCATCAGTCGCAACCGTCAAAACTGACATATCAACATATGATTGTTGGTCTGGCCAATGACCAGTCAACAGTCAGGGGACTAATGTTGATACATGAAAATAATTAATCCTAGGAGAGGTGACCCCTTATCCTACTAAGGGCTCCCCTTAAGGAGAAGAAATTAGAAGACTAAGACCAAACCATAGGATAATGGGTGGCTCTAGCCCAAGAAGGGAAAACTTTGAACTAGTTGGGCTTCACCCCAAATAAGAAATGAGGCCTTTTCCTAGTTTCTTAACAACTTGGAAAAGAGGAAAATGACAGTTTTGTAGTATATTAACCTTATGAGCACTTATCCATGAGGAGGGAAGGAGAGATTATTATAAAAGGGAAAGAAGGTATACTTAGAGGACACAATTAATTCACCTTATCTCTCTTACCCTCTCATCTTCTTGGGGGTACTTGCTGTGATTGGGACTAGTTCCTTCTCCTTACTTTTACCCTATCAATACCGTTATCATTTTCCTGCTCGGATATGGTTTTTGATCATATCCAAGCATGGGTTTCCTTGCCGATAATAAAGTTATTATTTTAGTGGCTTTTCACCGTAATCTTATTTTCTAGGATAGTTTAAAAATTGGATTTTCCTCACAGTGGCTTGAAAAGTTGCAAGATGATATATTCTTCTTTGTTTACAATCCATCCGTTCATCAATATCAATTAGCCGGTGTCGGTTGCAACGCAAATTGCGTTATCAAATCCTTGCACCAAAGCTAATACAAAAACGACTTAGATTTTATAAGTATATCGGTTTTAGGATTTTCGATAAAATTCAGATTCGATAAAAGTTACTTAAAATTACTCTATTGGAAAAGCAAATTTCAATATTGAAGAAGATCTCTGAAAGATCCGATTAAGGTGTAAAAGCGTTAAACTAGTTAAACTAGGTTTCTACAACTATTCGATTAGTTAGGTGACATATTTCATCCATGAAATCCTAGTCTAGCATCTTTTTCCATTATGAGAAAGATGGTAACTTGTTATATGAGTTTCCTATGTTATCTTTTCTTTTTCTTTTTTTTTTCTTTTTTGAATCACATTAATTTTATTAAAATTGAAAAAGATAATACAACACTAAAAAGAAAGACCAAAAAGAGCCAACTACATTGGCTCAAAACTCAGAAAAATACATTGCAACTAACATTAATAGAAAGTACGACCAAATGGAAGATAAAGCCCTGTAGCAGAATCTGTAGTATTCCACTCCTGGCAGTTCGATTCTTGTTAGAAAGGTAGGTCTCCCCATGATGATTTGTCTTTCACCTGCCACTAAACTTGTGCCCCTTTTAGCTACAGTGTCTGCAGAGAAATTTACTTCTCTGAAGCAATGTTGAAATATAATGGAGGAAACCTTTCTTGTAGCTTTTAGCCATCTCATTTTAAGGAACCAAGGAACTTGCCCTTTTGAAAAATCAGCTATTACTATTTTAGAGTCAGAGAACAAAACAATGTTCTATAAGCCCCATTCTCCTGCCAATTCAACTGCACAAACTACAACATACACTTCTGCCATATAATTAGTGACAATGCCAATTCCTCCAAACAAAACTCCAATCACCTGACATAAATGGTTTCTACCTTCAATTCTGAATCCACCTTCAAACACCATCTTCTTAATTCTGATTTTAAATTGCTGCTCATTTGGTTTGATATCTTCAAACATTCTTTTATTCTTTTGAAACCAAAGTTCTTTAATGACAGAACAGGCTGCAATTATCCAAGTTCTCTGATTAATGGTCTTTTTTTTTTTGTTGCTCTGTTCCATATATCATTAAAAGAAATTGGCAGGCTGAAACCAAAAACAGAGCACAACCATCTCCGATTTCAACACTAAAAGCACATTGCCAAAGTATATGATTCATACCATCTTGCTCTTACTCACAAATGCAACATCTGGAGGCTAAGTTATGACCCTTTCCAACCATAACTGAATCATCTACAAAGATTCATTGAATTACCTTCCAGACATTACTTGATATACTTGGATGTAGAAATGAATTCCATATATGTTTTGAACTATACATATTAGGTTCCTTGTTTCTCAAAAGATCAATGGATGGTGAAGTAGTAAACTTACCATGTAAGGTACTAGTCCAAAATAGCTGATCTTGTCCTCCTCCTATGTCTGGTAAGCAAAAAGAATGAAGTGTCTGCTGCATTTCTTCAGGTATACACCAGCTGCCATCTTTGATAAGATCAACAACCTTCATTTGCATGTTGTCCCTGACATGAGGAGTTAACTCAGTTTGTTCAATCAATGGTACTTCATGAATTCAGTTATCAAGTTCCCCAAGCCCATTTCAGTCCAGGCCATATAGATGATAGTTTCCAATTTTCATTCCATTGCCCAACTCTATTTTTGAATTTAACTTTAATGAATAGTGCCCATTCTTCTTCAGAGTTTGTAATCCTCCACATCATCTTCATTAGCAGAGCTTTGTTACTGACTTCTAATCTCTGTATTCCCAAACCACCTTCATTATGGGGGGTACAAACTTTCTTTCAAGACAATATTGTGTACTTCCTAACTTCTCCATCACCAGACCAAAGGAAATTCCTTATGATTTTGTCACAAATCTTAATCACAGATACATGTCATTTATAGACTCACATGTTGTAAATTGGTATACTGCATAATACAGATTTAATTAGAACTAACATGTCATGAAAAGACAGTAATTTCCCTTTCCACACATCAAGCTTTTTCTGAAACATTTCTACAATAGGCCACACTGCAGACATTTTGACTATGCTAGGGCATAAAATTACTCTAAGATATTTATCTGGGAATTCACTTAATTCCATCTGCATTATTTCTTTAATTTGAGTCTTTCTCAGAGCAGAAGTGTCATCTATGAATAGTATACTTTTAGATTTATTAATAATCTTACCTGTGCCTTTTTGATATTTATCCAACAACATTAGGAGATTAGTCACACTTTTCTTTGCTCCATTGCAGAAAATGAGGACATCATCAGCAAAAAACAAGTGGGTTGGGTGAATACCTTTTCTTACTACCATTGGAGTTAATGATCCATCCTCCACCACTTTATGTATACACCTACTCAGAACATCTTCCATAATGACAAAGAGAGTTGGAGATAGAGGATCACCTTGTCTCAGTCCTCTCCCAACTGAGAAGAAACCTTGGGGGCCACCATTTATCATCACAGATATTTTTGCTGACTCAAAGAGAATTTGTAACCATTGACACCATGAGTTGGACAAGCCATACTTACTTAAAACTTGAAACAAAAAATCCCAGCTCACAGAGTCATATGCTTGGGAAATATCAAGTTTTAATCCAACATTTCCTTCTCTTCTCTTCTTTTTCATTTTATTAACCAGTTCAAATGCCAGGATAATTTTTTATTGTATACTTCTACCTTTGATATAAGCAACTTGCTGAGGTGTAATGAGTTTAGCCATCAGTGAACTTAATCTTGTATTAGTGATTTTTGTGAAGATCTTAAAGATCACATTGCTGAATCCTATTGGTCTAAAATGATTAGGAGTTTTTGCACCTTCAATTTTAGGAAGTAATACCAAAAAATTGGAGTTGAGGCCCTTTGGTATGAATCTTCTTCTCCAACAAAATTGCACTGCCTGAACCACATCTTGATTTATCATATGCCAGCAAGATTTATAGAAACAACCAGAGAAACCATCCGGTCCAGGAGAACTGTCAGGGTCCATACTGAAAACTGTATCTTTTATTTCTTCTTCATTAGGAACTGCATCAAGCATATTTTGGTCTTCCTCAGTAATTACTCTTGGCATGACTTCCAAAAGAGAATCAACTTTCTCTATTTCCTTGAATTCAAATTTTTGTTCAAAGTGCTGAATTAGAATCTCTGCAATCCTGCTTTGATCTGTTGTGATGTTGCCATTATCATTCTCCAACTCACTGATAAAATTTCTAGACTACCTAATCTTCAAATTTGTGTGAAAGAAGCCTGTATTAACAGATCCTTCCTTAACCCAATTTATTCTAGCTTTTTGTTTAAGCATAGTGCTAAGTTGAACTTCTTTGGAGATATAGTTGTTTTCAATAACCACCAATCTGTTCAAAGCATCAGTCAGCTGGATTAGTGTCAGATAAAATCATTGCTTTATGAACTTATTCTTCAGCTTCTTTTATTTTGATATGCACATTACCAAAAACATTCCAGCTCCATTTTCTCAGTATATTTTTTAATTTCTTTAATTTTTGTTGAAAAACAAAAAATGGATCACCTGCAACTTCTTCATTCCAACATCCATGAAACCAGGATGAGTTAACCACATTTTTTGAAACTTCATGGGAATATTTTTAGGCTTAGGAATATTTGCAATTCCTCCCAGCAAAGGAGCATGGTCAGAAGCAACTCTCAAACCAACTTTGTATCCCCAATCTTCAAATTTTTGAAACCACATATGATTATAGACAGCTCTATAAAGATTACAGAGAATTCTTTTATTTTCATGCTGACAGTTTGACAAAGAGTGCTGTTTTGGGAGCTTGTATCAGTTCACAGTTATCTAGACAAGTGTTGAAATCTTGCATAGCTCTTCTATTAGCTGCTCCGCCTCCTACTTTTTAATCAGAAATAATAGAATTGAAATCTCCAACTACCACCCAAGGTTGCTTTAAATCACTTATTAATTCCATTTCAGTCCACAAGAATCTTCTTTGAACAACACCTACATGAGCATGTATACCAGAAACAAGAACACCACCTATGCTTACTGGACATTGAAACAACTGTTGGCTCTGATAAAGTTTTATTCCAAAATAACCAAATGTTGCCTTTTTTTTATTGGAAACTTAGTTATGAATCACTTTATTCTGCATTCCTGGCAGATTTAATTTATTGCAAAAGGAAGCACTACACAAAACTTTTGGTTCAGCTACAAAAACTAAAGAAGGTTGAAACTGATTTATTAAGGACCACAATTTATTTTGATCCCTAGATCTTCTAAGGCCCCTTACATTCCAAAAAATAATTTTCATTGTTGAGATTGGAAGCCTTTAGTACCTCCTTTTCCTTGATTTTTCCTAAAATTATATTTAACAGGAGCTTGTTGAGATATTAACTTTTGTGCCACAATTGTTTGTTGCTCACTAGATGTAGAAGTATGTTTAGTTGTTGTTGGTTTATGAATGACTTTAGACCAAGAAGTAGTGGGAATTTGCTCTTCTGAAATGGTCCCATCTTTCCCATTGATATATTTAATAACACCATTTTCTAAGGCATTGTCTTCAACAATTTGTAATACTTTTGCAGGAGAAAGAGTCTCTCTATTTTCATGCATATCAATAATATTTTCATCCTCATTTGCATCGTGTAAAGAACCAAACATTCCTGAAGTAATTGTGACTATGTTTCTTGTTTGGTGAGCTGCTCCTGTAGGATGATGAATATGAGTAATAGGAGTAATATGAGTCTCATAAATATCAAATTTCCTTGTACTGTGCTGAGAAGATTTTGGAGTAACCCCATTTGCTTGACTGCTAGCTCCTTTTGAAGTTTCACAAATATCAAATTTCTCCCTAACCATGGGGTTGATTGACTTTGGTGTAGTACTAGATACTTGTTGTTTAGTAGCTTCCTGTGAAGAAACCTTTGTAACCCTACATTCAACTTGCAAATGTCCAACAATTTTACGGTTATTACAAAATTTAGGAAGTTTTGTTAATATTACACTTTGCATAAATCCCCCAAACTTTGTTTTAATCCATAGTTTACTTGGAATTTTCTTTGCTAAATCAATATTTACTAACACTTTAGCATACTAACCATTTTCATAATTAATAGTTGCTTCATCAACCTTTACTTGATCTCCTAGAGCTTTGCATATAGTGAAAAGTGTTTTTTCATCCCAATATTCCAAAACTGAGCCCCGGAAGATGAACCCAAATCATTGCAGATGATTTTCTGGTCGAAAATTGGGAATCCAATTACGTATCCATAAAACTTGATTGAAAACTTCCCATTTACCAGCTTTAATACTGTTTCTGTCTCTCTCATTATCAAGTTTGATAGTAAAAAAACCTTTCCCTAGAGGAATCATTTTACATTGACCCTCAAGTTTCCATTGATTTTTCAGATTCAAAACAACATCAGAAAATTTCAATTGAAGTAAATCTAGACGACCAATAAGTGAAAATTTCCAAGGAGCACATTGATCATCAGTATCATTAATGAGATCGATGGATGGACTTTCCACAGGAGAAATAATCAAATCCACGACAGATGAACCCATTTTCAGATTCAAGTTATTTTCCATAAAAATTAACAAAGATACCCTAATTAATACAAATCAGTAGTACCTGAAGAAGAAGAAGACCCTGATGAAGGAGTTAAACACCAATCATGAGATCTTAGTGAAAAATCACCTGAATTAATGATGAGATACGCTGAAATCAAAGAAGAAGGAAGAAAATTTGGAACTGAGTTAGTCACCGACTCGCAGAGCTCAACACAGTTCGATCCAATCACCCACTTCGAGGACCCCCGCCCAATGTTATCTCACTAAAAACATAATTTGTTGCTTTAAGAAAGAGATTTGTTTTTGTCTTCGTATTTTTTTTTTGAGGTCGGATCTTACACCCCTTTCCTTTCTATTTTTCTTTTCAAATTAGTAATTAATAAGTGAATCACTCAAAAAAAATTATTGAAAAAATGAGGCAAATTATTTTTATTTTTTGAGACACTCAATAGAGAAACCCGGATCTCTACCCGAATCCATCCAGTTAGACTGGCCACACTGTTAGACCCAACCTGCCAAACCCAAGTATAAAACTACTTTAATTTCCGAATCCAACCAGTTAGACTGGCCACACTGTTAGATCCAACCCATGTATAAAACTACTTTAATACAAACCTTTACGATGGGGATTTAACCCTGGCTTCCTCTGGAGTTGATGGGAAACCATTAAACTATAAGCTTGGACCCATAATGAGGCAAACTTAACCCCTCCTATCCAACCCCCCTTTGCCAATATCACACTCCCAATCCCATACGTACTCATCGTATCTCACACGCTTATTAAGAAATGTAAATAAAATAATTCCCACAGTTATTTTCTTTTGATTTCTCTCCTAAAATTTCTCCCAAAAAAAAAAAAAAAAAAAAAAAATTAAATAAAAATAAAAATCCCCCTTTGTTGAAGAAGAAGAAAGGAAAAAAAAAACGGTCTCTGTTAATGACGACCATACTCTTCTTGAGCTCTCTCTGCATCACAGCAGAGATCTCAATTCCCAACCCTAATTTTTGTAGGTAATTTCATTTCATTTTGAATAATTCGTTTTTGATTTAGATCGAAATTTACAGTTGGGTTTTGTCAGATTTATAGATCTTTTGATTCATTTCTGATTTGGGTTTTTGTTTTTGTAGATGATTAGAGAGTGAAAATCAAGAAGTTTTTTTTTTTTATTATGTCTGATATTATTGAAGGAAATGAATTAACAAAAGAAAATAATAATAATAATAAACAATGGGGTTGTGGAGGAAAGTCTGGTACTGTCAATTTACAACGTGTGAGTTCGATCGTCAAAGATATTGGAGAGCCTTGTCTTCATCAATCTCCTACAAAAGTAAGTTTCTTTTCTGTGTTATTCGTTTCTCCAAAACAATGTTTTTATATTTATTTTGTTTCAAGATTGCTTGCTTGTCATTATTAGGAATTGAGATTTTAGTTTAGATGTGTTGGAATTTAGTGTAATGTGTTGCACGGTGGTCATTTCGGTGTGATTTCTAGGGTTTTCCTGTGAAATGTGTCAATTTTACACGAATCGTTATGTTTTTCAACTTAGTAAACATTCAAAATGTATGATTGTGGGGAAATTAGAGTTTTGTTTTAGAAATTAGGAGAGTAAAAGTGTAATACTGGTTAACAGTGTCTCATCGTCTTCTTCTTAGATATGAAATAGGCAAACAGTGAGTGATGGTACTTAATTCTTCAGCTTGCTATTTGAGGATTTATGATATGCCGTTGCTTCATTATTGATAGGAAGTGTGGCTCTGAGACATATTACACTTTTTCTATCAGATTGTTCGGTCAAAGCAAAGGACCTTTGGACGGGACATCAAGTGTTCTTTCGGACAGTTGGATTTTTTGAAGAAACGTTTGAGGAAGCTAAAGATTTTTGCCTCACGTTGCATACCCTGTCGTAGTCGTATTTTGGTAGGAGTCGAACAAAAGAGTCTTTGTGTCTTACAGTTTACACTAGTAATCATTTAATGCATCTCCATTCATTTCCTCTATACTGCCGTAGAAAAGGGTTGAATATGATTTCCATCTCCAACTGATTCATCTTTTGTCAAGTGTTAGTAAATTTTCGTACTTATAATACTGCTTAAAACACTAAAGCTAAATTCAGTGGAAAAGGAGGACATACCGAAGCTAAAGCTAAATTTAGTGGGAAAAAAACAAAACGGGATGTGAAAGGGTGAACAGTTTGTATAGCATTCTTATCCATGTTTAATGTGGAGTGGGGCCTTTATTTTACTAAGCACTGTTGTAGTCTGGTTTTAAGTCTCTCCTTGCAAATATCATCATATAAAAGACGGTTGAAGATGCTCTTTTAAGTGTTGGACAAAAACAGAATCTTCATATTTTTTATTTACTGTTCTTCAATAGGTTCTGAATAATCTTCTAATTTTGTTTAGATTTACGTGTACCATGAAAATAGATCACATAACAATGTGCCTTGATAGCCCTAATATTAGTATATCTAAAGTAGATAGCAGCATGTTCACTCTCTCCCTGGTCCATAAATCTTGAAACACTGCACTTTAGGAACTAGAAGTGGAACTTGCAACGGGATAAATAGAAAAGTCCCTTAGCATCTGAAGTTATAACATTCTTAAAAAAATGCATCTTTAGACTTGGGCCCTTTGTATTGTAGCTTAATGTATCCCACACTATGGTCTTCCCTGCCTTTGACTTTAGCTAGTGTACTTTTAGCACTTTGTTCATTTTGTTTTCTGTTTGTATCTGAAGGTAACATCTGACTCTCTTGTCTCAATTGTGCAGAGTAGCAAGATGCTCAGGCCAGATAAGTGGCGAGCCACGTTCGATAGTGATGGGAAGGTTTTTGGTTTCCAGAAGGCCCTTAAGTTGATTGTCTTGGGGGTAAGCTGATTCGCAGTTAAATTGTTGTTACTTCAGAAAAGTTCTTAGTTTACATGCTTAGGTTTGGTGCTGGTATTGGTAGTGTCTTTCCACAATTAGAGAGGTCAGAATGCTACCTTCTACGGAGTACAATTATCTATCTTGAGATTTTCGTGACTCACATGTAGCAGGTAAACCCTGTGATGTCACAACCCTTGATCAAAATAATGTTCTATACTTACCACTAGTATTCTGATACACCGAAACCTAGTAAGTAGGTCTTTTGTCGAAGTTTATGTCCCATCTCATGAATCTAGTGTATACGAGTTCATCCACGGATGACGGATGGTAACTTTATAATGGCAGACTTGTAACATTATATTTTATTTTTACAAATCCTGAAATGTTCTATTATTTATTTTGAAATCGTGTTCATTGGTATGCATGTTATCGTTATTGTTTGCTATTGCTTTTCCATTGATGTTAAAGAATTCTGTATACTTGACAAGTGAATGTTAAAAAGCTTTATATCTGGTGAAAGGTCTAATAGATATGCCTTCTATTTGCTGCACTATCAGGGTGTGGATCCATCAATACGGGCCGAAGTATGGGAATTTCTTCTTGGTTGTTATGCGTTGAGCAGTACATCTGAGCACCGAAGGCAGCTGAGAATGGCCAGGAGGTTAGTAGCGTTTCCTCTTCTGGACATAGCATCAGAGCCCGATATTTTGCTTAATGTAAATTAGTTCTGATCGTTTGCAATATTTCTTGGAAGTTTCTAAAAGAACTGTTTTGGATCTATCTTGCAGGGAGAAATATAAAGATTTAATCAAGCAATGCCAAAAGATGCATTCAAGCATTGGAACCGGTTCTCTTGCTTATGTTGTAGGTTCCAAGGTGATGGATGTCAGGACTTTGTCTAAAGACAGTGGTAGAAGGGAAGCAGAACCTGAAAGTAGATCAGCTTCTCATGATGCTGCAAATGTGGCAGAGACATCTGATCAGAAAAATAATTGTACAAGTACTTCACATGTCTGTCAAAGGGAAATCTCTATTGATTCAGTCGAGCTGTTGAGCGTTAGAGGAAGCATAGATAACACTGCATATGATTCTTCACGTGCTATGGGTTCTTTAGATCCACCCAATTGTGTTTCCCCAAAAGCTGGGAGAGAAGTTCATGTGTCACATGATGATACTGAGAGTTATTTTGATTTTCCTCCTTTACCTGTCACAGATTTATTTGATAGAAGTGACAGTGATAAGAACGAATTTAGAGGGAATGATGATGATAGATTATCTTCCGAAGAAAAACTCGATTTGGTGGATGAAAACATGCACAGTTTTCAAATTAACAACAATGTAGAACTGTTTTTGGAATCAAGTGGTCTACACTCTGATGATGTCTCACGTGCAAGTGAGTCTGAGCATGGATCTTTTGGTTCGGATGCTCAAAAGCAAGTAATACAGTCAAGAATTTTCGAACACGAAAGTGAAATTAATAGGTTGAGAATATCTGATGTGCCTGAAACAGCAGTGTTGAGTTCAACAACGTCTGAAGGAGAGCCTGTCAGTGAAGAAAGAGTTTCTGAATGGCTTTGGACGCTTCACCGAATAGGTAATCCACTTATTTTGTTTGTTGTAATAATGATGCAGGGTAGAATTGCATATCTAGGTATGCTAATTGTAAAGTGTTTTTTTTAGTAAGTCTTACGGTTTCACTAAATGATACCTTTCCAGTTGTTGATGTTGTAAGGACGGATAGCCATCTTGAATTTTACGAGGATGCCAAAAATATGGCCAGGATGTCAGACATTCTTGCTGTATATGCATGGGTTGATCCTGGTACTGGATACTGCCAAGGTTGAATTTCTGAATTCCTTTCTTCTTCTGTTTTCCAGTTTATGCTCTTATTTCATTTATTCTCTAATTAATCATTCATTTTCGCTTTTTTATATATTATTATTAATTTATGACAATGTAATGCAATTTGATTATATAGGTATGAGCGACTTGCTCTCGCCTTTTGTTGTATTGTATGATGATAATGCGGATGCTTTTTGGTGCTTTGAGATGCTTCTTAGAAGAATGGTACTCTTTGACCCCAAACATTATATGTCATTATGTTATACTTGGTTATGCTATTATGTTTCTGAGATACTTAAATTTATCCAAATTTTTCTGCAGCGTGAAAATTTTCAGATGGAAGGACCAACTGGAGTGATGAAGCAGTTAGAATCTTTGTGGCGAATCTTGGAACTGACAGATAAGGAAACATTTTCGCACTTGTCACTAATAGGTGCTGAAAGCTTGCATTTTGCTTTTCGGATGCTTCTGGTGCTTTTTCGTCGGGAGTTATCCTTTAATGAGGCTCTTTGTATGTGGGAGGTTGGTTCTCCTAGCTTATTAAACTTTTATAAGTTATATTTAATTAAACCCTAAGTAACGGTCTAACAATGCATCAGGCTGGATTACTATGAAACCAAGATTTTCTCATTAGGCATACACTATGTTCCATACTTTTAACATAGTGACTGTCGCTTTGGTCCCTACATTCCTGAAGGAACTTTATAAAACTGCCTGGCTTGTGGTTAGGGTTAGACCACTTTTGGTTGCTGTAGCAACGACCTAGGGAAGGTGCATTTTTCGTTCCCTTTGCTTGACCTCGTAGTGGCAATTATAAGTTTCTTGTATTTATTTGCAACTTATAGTGATGTCGTGGAAAATGTGCTATCCAGCTTGTCTGCTGGCTACTTTATAATATTTTTGACTGTTCAATTGGTCGTAGCAACATATTATCAAGTGCCATCTTCTTTTTTAAGAAAAAGAGAAAAGAACCAGAAGGCAGGTTTTGCCTTTGGGTTAGAAATTACGAGGTTTCAGCGCATTCTTGTTTTGACGTGTACAATATTTTCTTAGTTCTTAACCCATTTTGTTTCTTTGTCTTGTTTGCACTTCTGCAGATGATGTGGGCTGCCGACTTTGATGAATCAGTAGCTCGAGACTTGGAGGAAAACTGTCTCGAACCACTAGTTGTACAACTTCCAAGGTATTCCAGTTCAGAAACAGCAGAAGAAAGTGTAAAGAGTAATGGAAGTTCAAAATCCGCAGAAGAAAGTGTAAAGAGTATTGGAAATTCAAAGGGAGCACGCCCACAGCCGAAAACTGGGGCTGTTGAACGATCAGTCTCTTATGACAGTGGAATGAAAGCGGAAGCTAGTTATCCTTTTTGTGGCTTGACTAGGAGTTTTTGGTCAAAGAACGACCGCATGCAAAACTGTACTATAATTAGTTCAACAAGGAATGGCGACGATGAATTACCTGTCTTTTGCGCAGCAGCGATCCTTGTTATCAATCGCCACAAGATCATCAAAGAAACTCGCTCAATTGATGATTTGATAAAGGCAGGTGCATTTCTTTAGTTTGAATTTCAGATGTTTTTTTTTGTTGACCGCTCATATCTAGATTACAATCACTGGATGTTTCTCCTGTTTGAAGATATTCAAATATTTTTATCATATCGTTCAAACGGTTATGCAACAACTATCATTGTCTAATAGTTGCATGCAGTTTTTGTTAACCAATTAGGAGATATAATAATATTTAATTCTGTTGCAGATATTCAATGATAACTTGCTGGATATAAACGTTACAAGATGTGTACGTATGGCGATCAAACTCCGAAAGAAGTATTTTTACAAGGTAAATATATGTTTTACTACTATTATACGGAGGGAATATGTGATATGCTACATTTCTAATTACCCAAAATAAGAACTGTATTTTTTCTTTTGCTGTGTCCTTTGATAAGTTACTGTATTTTGATTTAGGCAGAATAATTACGCTTGGTGTGCTGAAACCTCTGCTTGCATACATCTTTACATGTACTCGATGCATATACTAGTTACAAGTGTTACAAGAAAGTTGATGATTATCTTTGACAATCCCATCTGTCATTTCTGTTCTAAGGTCTTGGATAATTGCCAACTCGATGTTCATGGGTTGGTTAACTTTGCGTATGAGAATCAGTAATACTGTTTTTGATTTAGTGTTTTGTCATCTGAAAGCATATTAGAAACTAGATTTTATTTTTTGTACTAGTGCTGTAATACATGGAAAAGTTCTGTATTCAATCCAGATACTGAGCTCATATCTAAAATTTATTGAAGTGGATACAAGCTCTTTGAAAACTCTGAAACTATCATCTTGATGAATCAATACCAGTCTTTGTTCTAGCTTTTTCAAGTGCTTTTATTTTTCAGATAATCAGGCACAAAAGAACAGGCAGTAACCCAGAGCATATGTAGCTGTTATCGAGTTTCCAATTCTTCACTACATGGAAGAGTCAACCGTTGCCCTCATGTTTCATGTATTTGCTATGGTGGCATTCTGAGTTGTAAATTAATCCGCTTTTCCATCTTTGAGTTCGACGTGACAGAACTGTCAATTGTCGCTTTAATTGAGAATTTCAGAAGCAGGAGCAATAATCAGCCATTTGAAGATTCATCCAGTTGTTTATACCACTAGTTCGTCTTACATCTTTTTTCCAAGGTAAATTACGTACTCTGTTATGTTTCATTATCCTAACCTTAAGTTTGGGTGCTTTGGATAAAACTTCGCTGTGATTATCTTCAATTTTGTGATGGATGCTGATTTTTTCCTGTTTGGTTATTTTCTCAATATAAAATCAATGAAGGAACTGTACGGAAATGAAGCCTTCTATGTAGCTGCAGAGAAGTCCCATTTACAGAGCTGCTACCATTTGACATATAGTATTGTTGGTAAGTGGCAAAAAACACGACATATTCTTTTTCCTTTCTTTGTAAAAGGAACATGCATCACTTGTCATTTCTTCTTGCTTCGTATATGTGAATATATCTAAAAAATTTGTATCTTGGAAAGAAAGAAAAAAGTCACTGGGTAGATTCCAAACTGTAACTATGTTTTAGCACTTGGTATAGAATTTCATTAAAGGATATCTATTATACATCATTCTCATTACACGTGCGCACCCAAATGTCTTTCCTTAACAGTGTAAATTAGAAGCAGTTTATTACACTCTTTAGTACGTTGAATATCTCTCTAAACATTACAAACAACTGGTAAATCACATGACACCATCTTTGTTCATTTATGAGTCCACTTTGTTGCATTTTTCATCCGATGACAATGCACAGAGAGAACCGTGTTCAGAAGAACATTTGCATTTTATAGATTGGTTTGGGGAACCTTCAATGCACCAGGTCTTGACCAGATATCTAGACTCTTGGTTTCAGTTACCGGATGTGTTTTTATCCATCATTAGCTTGACAAAACTGAGCAAGTATGAAATAGAATTTTATTATTGAAGGTGGGAACCAGAGCCTGGGAGGAATAAAATCCCAACTTGTGCAGAAATTTTGTACTATTTTACTGTGTCTGAATTTTTTTTGTTTAGATTTCAGAGTATCCTGTTTTTTTTATTTTTATCTGACCCAATGTTTTGTTAGCAAAATCATATTCTAAACATTGCACAGTACTTGGAATGGCAGGCGATTCGAATATTGCCGTGGTTTTCTGATTTCTATTAATCGGAAAATCGGCTGACAAACCCTACTTAGAAATGTTGAACTCAGTAACTAGAACTGAATACACATAAACTGAGAATAGAGGTTCCTTCAGCTTTCTCAGTTGAGTCAGTTCTCACAATACTGAAACTAAATTGTGTACGCAATCTTTGAAGTTGAATTATTGGGTACGTCTGAATACAACTACCACACAAATACGTTGCCTTACAGTAGACATCAGTCCGGTCATTTTCTGATCACGATATGTTATTTTATTATGTGGAGTTTCGATATAGTTATCTGACTCATAGTCTTCTTTATAGTACAAGGATAAGTATCCCAAGAAAAAAATATCAAATCAAGTGTACTATTATTCGAATATCAAAAACTAGATTCATTATAAAACAAATAACACTACATACACAGAACCCGACAATGTATTTCTAAAGACTAAAGAGCCATTTCTTCGTGCAGGGAGGATGCTTTGAATCCAATAAGAAAGTGGGTATTAACGTTTTTTACTCGAATGCTTCAAAAATCACGTGTATGAGCAAAGTCAGACATGCAGTTTAAAAAATAAATAAACGAGAGTCAGACATCGAATTTGATTTAAATCATTTGTTTTTCTTTTTTAAATCAGACAAAAATCACCTAACTCATCTGATATTTATTTTTTGAATCAAATCTGACTCAAGAATGTGCGAGTCAATGAGTTGGGCCTATAAGTCAGGGGAATTTTATTTCCTGACTCAAATGGGTCCAATTCACTTACGGATCAGATCTGAGTCGGGTTACTAATCAGATCTAACTCAAACTAAAAGAACTAATAGTTGGATATCTGACTCATGCCGAGTTGGGAACTAAATCCAGATGTCGAGTCAGTAAAAATAACAAACACACTTGAATCCGAGTTGGACTGAGACAAACAAGGTGTCCTCGGTTGGAGTTCGAATAGTAAAAACTAAAAAGACAAAAAGACCGAGTCAAATCATGGATCAAACCGATTCATTAAAACTCAGCCGAGTTTCTCGTGAGTATTTTATTTATTTTTCCCGATTCGTTCATCTCAAAAAAAATCCTGAAGAGATTCTAGTCAATATGTCTTTTCCTCGAGGACAAAATCGTAACTTCAGTACCACCTCCATTTTCGTTCCTGAGCAATTTCTCATTTATATAAACACTTCTCAATTTTTCCATTAACAGAAAACAAAATATTTACAAAGAGATTTAAAGCAACTAAAATTTCTCCTCTCTGGGTTCCGTACCAATCTTTCCCTCTCAGAAAAAACCCTTTTGTGGAGCTCCCTTCAGTCTAAAATTCCCCAAATTCATCCTCTGTTTTTTTTCCAATTTTTCTTTTTTTTTCTTCTTCTTTTTCTTCAGTCTCTGGGTTCGAATTATGAGTTTCTAGGGTTTGGGTTTTTATGGGAGTTGAAGAAAGTAGACAACTTTGGCGGGAGTTATTGAGATTTGTTACACAATTCTGAAATTTGGGGTTTTTTTGGATTTTCTTTTTTAGTTGATTTTTGGTTACAATTATGGCTGCAAGTGCATACCCATCTGGGAATCAAGAAGCTGCTGCTGCTGGTGGTGGAAATAACCCTAGTAATGGTCATAATAATTCTAATGGAGTTGTGAATGGTGGTGGTGGTGGTGTTGGAAACCCTAATAATAATAATGGAAATTCAGCTGTTCCTGTTGATAGTGAAGATTATATCCGTATGTTAAAAGGGTTAAAACATGCTCCTGTTCCTGGTTTAGCTTTAAAATGGACACCTGAGGAGCTCACAATCTTTGACGATGGTCTTACTAAGTAAGTAGTACTACTCTAAGATTCGTTGTCAAATTATTCGATTTGTGATAAGATTTTGTTGAATTACTGTTGTTGAATCTTGGATTTGGTTGTTTAGCATGGTTTTCGACATTGGATAAGCTCTATGTTCATTTATGCAATAGCTTATTATGGTAAGCTAACTTACTGGGAGATGTTTAACATTATATTGCAATTATTAGGTATGCCGCGGACACGTTTCTAGTGCGTTGTGCAAAGATTGCAATGGAATTGCCAGATAAGATGGCGCGTGATGTTGCCCTTCGTTGCAGATGGATGACTGTGAGTTCCTTAACTTTAGTTATTCGCATGTAACTAGTAACAACGATAACTATGAACAAAGAAGTCACTTGCAATGTCTTATGATGTTATTCTCAATTTCGTGTTAAGATTTGTATTTAGTTTTGTTGTATCAAGGATACTGAACGCATTTGTTTTCCAGAAAAAGGAGAATGGCAAGAGAAGGAAAGACGATCATAATCCATCAAGGAAGAGCAAAGACCGAAAGGTATGGTACATATTTTTGCTATGTGGGGGGCCTTTATGTGCATCTGGGATGACTGTAAAGTGAGAATAGATGTAGTAACAGCAGAGTTTGACATTCATAGTTGTCGTTTCAGTGAGCTGCTTGGGGTTTTTACTTCCTTTGCAAGAGACTGATTCTCTAGTGAATTGCTCCGAAGTATCTTAATATATGAATTCTGAGTTCTCTCATATGCAAACTTTGGCAGATTTCGGTGTTCAAAAATTTAGCTCTATAGTTTCCAAAAGCCCAACCGAATAAAGCATCACAGATTTTCTTTGGAACTACTCTCTATTTTACCTGGTTCTTAATTGATCCTTTTCAACTCATCAAAATGATTCTTTATCAATATCCATGTAGGAAAAAGTTGCTGACCCCTCTACAAAGTCAGCATCTCACCTAGCTGTTCGACCCAATGTTCCTCCATATGCGATGCCAATGATGCCCATGGACAACGACGATGGCATTTCCTTTAAAGGTATGTATCACGGATTTGATGACAGTTCTTCTACCGTGAAAGAACATAAACACGGCCAGTTGATAAGGGAAATGCGTATTTGGATT
>JAJJMB010008884.1:511299-592161 GCA_023531105.1 Papaver atlanticum | reverse complement strand
GCTATAACCTCCGCACAAGAAAATGAAAATAGCACGTGTGTCAAAAAAAGCGAATTCCAAATAGGAGAGCTAGTATTGAGATAAGAACCGCCCTACCAGAAAAATGGGAAAGGAAAATTGAAGAACGCATGGGATGGACCATACATCATTAAGAAAGTTATTGGAAATGGACTGTATGAGTTGATGGAGGATAAAGGACAAAATGAGGGAGGACAAATTAGGCAACTTTGGAACCAAGTATATCTGAAGAAGTATGGTCCATGCGGAAGTCATAACACAACAGAAGAAATAATACGTGTGCGAACTTAATGAAGTGTAAAGGATGAAGAAAGACGTATGGGATTTTTATAATAAGTAGTTATTATGTAGGCGAATAAATGAAGAAAGAAGACGTCAGAGTTGTATTAATCAAGCGTATGAATGAAAATGAAAAATTCAGCTTCTTTACATATATCAAAAATTTCATATAAGAAAAAGGCAAAAATAAGACCTTAATAGAAGGCAACAGAGGTTAAAACCTCTAATTAGGGAGGCTAGGAATCCAATTGTGGCGTGCACCCTAGTTCGCATAAAAGAAAGAGGCAATAATAAGACCTAACGCGTGTCATAATTGGGGAAAACCTAGTTAGCATGACTCAGGTGAAAGCTACACCGACCCTGGAATCTGAGTCATGGAGATGTGGGGCAAAATGAAAGCCTATCCAGCAGAGACACCTTAGTTGAAAGACTAAGGTAAGAAGTTCTCTCCTAAGGAGTGTAGAAACTCGATCAGGGCGCCGGGGTACACGATTAAGTCAAGAGTGTCTGGGGCGTCTGGAGCGTACCTGGCCACTCTTGGTAAGTCCTGACTATGATACACTCGGTCCTCAAGAAACCCCACTTAGGGTGCGGTCTCGTAACCACAAGCCACATCGGCAGAGGGATAAGGGGCCGCGAACACAACTGATTTTTGCATTATTGGATAGGAAGAGCCCACCCTAACCCGGTAGGGGTAAGCTTCCTTGAAGAGGCAGTCAGGGGGAATATAAGGACGACACCCTCCATTAGGGAGCTGAATTGGGTCAAAAGATGTTAATATCACGGGGATATGACTCAAAGGAGAACATAGGCATGTCGTATTTGCGCGTCAATATAGAGGCAATAATACGAAAGATGATAAGGCAAAATCAATGGGTCATTGCATGAAACTGTAAAGACTTCCTGCGATTTCGTCGCACAACAACAAATAATACCTTAAGGAAAAAAGAGGCAAAATAAGACCTCTAACTAGGGGGGCTCAATAAGACCTCACGAGAAACACAAACAAACCTATAAAAATGTAACTAACATTATTTTGCAGGAAAGGAGTTCAGACGATAGAACGTATAACATCAAAGAAAAGAGAATGCAAAAAGAAAGTAAGGATTAACACGCATATATAATAAAGTGAAGGGATAAAAGTACGCATATACGCGAAAATAACAGTATAACAAATAGATGAGGCAGAAAAATGTGACACATCAAGAGGTAAAGTAAATGAGAAGATATTCAGGTGAGACACTAAACCAACAACATTATTAATATAAACATACCTGCGAACGTTAATGCATAAATGCATCGCCTGATCATCTTGTGACGACTAACAGAGGCAAGAATGGGAACTCAAACATATAAAGGAATGTTACTCGTCACTATATGATAGACTCATGCATAAGTTATACATTATTACCAACGCATATGTTATAAATTATTATCAACGCACATATTATACACTATTACTCTTGGAAAAATATTTTGCTTTCGACTAATGACAAACTGCAGGATTAAGTTACGCAAAAGTAAAGGAAGAAAAAGAATATACATTGAAGAGAAAGAATATACATTCAAGTCTCAAAAATTTAGGAACAACCAGTGTACAAAAGAAGGATAATGTAACACAAAGAGTAGAAGAAGACTTTACAAGCAGGGAAAAAGAAAGAAGAGAGAAAAGAGTCTTCAGAAAATGCGGTTATTTCCCACCCAGATCACTTTCAGTATCTTCCGAAGAATGCTCTCCTGATTCTTACCAAAACTTCAAATCATTGTCCTGTTCATCGGTGACTTCATATTCATCACATTCTGCTTCACTATCAGAAATTTCAGAATCTTCTTCATTAGCAGGAACTTCAGAGAAATCAAAATCCGGAAGAGGAATGTTATGCTCAACACAGATCTTCCCTGCGTACTTTTTGACTTCTGAATCACACATACGAACCGCGTCTTTAGTCAAGTTAGAAAAGGTGACCATCAATTTCTTCTTGAGCCTGCGGTACTTAGAATCCCTGGCTGAAAGCTTAAATCTCAACTCCTCAATCTCATTGAACTGATTCTTCTCGGATTCTATAAAGAAGGACAAGAATATTGAGGACGCGCAAGAGGAAAATCAAAGAATAATACAAAGAAGAAATCATTAAATAAGAATCATGAGCAACCTTCTTTTCCAGAAATAATGGCTTTAATCACTTCAGCATGGACAGATTCTAAACTAACATTGGTAGCTAAACCCATCATAGCATTATCAATAACTCTAGCAGCCCATTCAAACTCATCATCATTCTGAATAAGCAGACGAGAGCGAATCGTGTTCTAACGAGCAACCAGGGCGTTCTTTTCGCTTATAACTTGATCTCTCTCTATTTGAATTTGGAGTTTAACATCATGAAACTCCTTTAAAGCCTGAGCACCTTTAAGAACTGCCTTGTCCTTTTCAGTAATGAGAGCGTTCTTTTTCGCCTAAAGATTCTTAATTTCTTCCTTATAATCGTGTATGCGGCGTTTAAAACTATTATTTACGGATAACATATTCCTATGCTCACGTTTAAGAATCTCATATTTCAACTTGAGTTCCTCCATAGTAAAAGTCCTTAATCTATCATTTGAGGCGTTATTCAAGGAGGCATTAAGATGCTCAAGAAGAATTTCATCCTCAACGGGATAGTTAATTGCCTCGTCAGTTAAGTTGTAGATCTCTGCAGAGGCAAGCGATTAAAGGGGAACGAGAATGACGCGAAGATGTCAGGGTAAAGAGGGGAATAAAATACGTACCAATAAGCTGCTCATTCCTGTTGCGGAGAGATATCACGCGATTAGAGCTAGAAGAGTATTCGCCTTTGAGCTTAATATTCTCCGCTTCCAGAGCACGAATCTTTCTATGTAGATCGTTAGTGACCGCATAAGACATACGAGCACTCTGCATCAACAAGGAGTAAACAGAAAAGTGAATAAAAGGCGTAGAAATATAATGAAGGATAAACGCACCAAAGGGAAACTTACCAAGGATCCAAGTGCGAACTGAAAAATTGGGCTTAACGCAGAGGCAACTCCTTGTAAGGACCCATGACTTAAAGAAGGAGCATCGCAAATTTTAGCAACCGCTTCACATGTGCGAGTCAATGCATCATCATTAATGGAAAAAAAAGAGTCAGAGAAGATACTCGACAATTGCCTCATAGAAGACATGGACGCGGAGTTGTCAGGAGGAAGCAGAGCGTCATCATCAGATTGAGAGTCTAAAGGAACTGGAGAAGATGCCTTTCGCTTCTTAGGAGGATTCTGAGAAGTGGGTTTAGAGACAATCTTCTTACCCTTGCACTTAGAAGGAGGAACATCATCCTTAGAACCCTTAGCGTCACCAGTCTTCAAATACACGCATAATGAGAGATAAGAAATAGAGGAAACAATATTGTTAAAATTAAACAAAGAGTATTTCTTACTTCATTATTGTGCGAATTTGACGCCTGAGACGCAATTCTATTAGCCTTCTTTTTCTGCTTCGCAGTCTGAAACCAAAGGAAATAATTAGGGAAATGAAGAGCAAAAGAAAAGAAGTGAACAGAAAAATAAAGTTAAAAGTAGCGTACCACATCTTTTTCCTCGGGCCATACAAATTCCCAGGGTTTATAAGCGGCAAACTCCTCAGGAAGGGGAAGAGGTGACTCATCAGCACCTTTACCAGTAATGTAAGGACCTTCAAGAACAATAGGATATTCTACCCAGTGAGTATCCTTTGAAAGACGCTCATAGTCATTAGCTGGATTGTGAAAATCAACATCCCGTATGATTTTCTTGTTCTCTGCGATACCATCCGCTCTCACCAAACGGATTCCCCAGCGGTATTGATTGTTTTTCACGATCACGACATTGTAGTTAGCAAAGAAGGTCTCCACTGTGTATTCTTCCTTATTGAAAGGCTTCTTCCACTTGGGATAGGAAGATTCCAATCCAGCCGCGCGACGAGAGTATTCAACCATAATCCTAATACAATCGCTGCTCAATTGGAATACACCGCGCGAAAACCTCGCATCAGATAGAAGCTCGTAAAAAAGAGGAATTATAGGGTCATACAGGGGAATGGGAAGACCCGCAGAAAGTTGGCCGAGCGAAATGATGATTTTCTGATCACCCCATTGGTCAAGCGAAAACCATTCAGGTCCAAGCACAGAAGTGGGTTCTGACCCAGGAGGGGATGATAATACGAAACCCTTACGCCCGAATTCATCTTTCAATTTAACGAATTCTTTAGCATTTTTCCAGCCAGGTTTAAGACCCATTATCAGAATGGGAATGGAAGATGAAGATTTAGTCGAGAAAGAGATCAATCAAAGTGACGATGAGGAAAAACGGAGTTCGAAAGTAAGAAAAGGCGAGAAGAAAATAATAAGAGAATGTGAAATGGAAATTAAGGACGAACAAGAAGGGAAAGTTGCAAAAGTAGATGAACAACAACAGTAGCAGAAAAAGAAAATTAAAGAGAGAGAGAGAGAAACTTGAAGAAGAGAAAGAAAGCGTATTGAAGTAAATAAAGGATTCTGTTTCCTTTTCCCAAGATATCCTTCTTTACAGACGCATTAATGATAAGATAGATACGAAGAGGCGGTTATGAAGACCCTCCAAGGGACGTGTCAAATGGTGAATGGTGAAGGAAGCACGTGTGGACTAACATGCCGAGATCACGGAAACGTGTCGGTTGAAAAGAATATGAAGAGATGAATCGGTGCGGCAAAATAACAAACTAGAGTTTCTCATACCGCTCATTCTCTCAAAAAAGCGACATGAAAAGAGGCAAAATGTGGGTGCAAAATACCGCACACTTGTTGGGCATGCGAAATGATCCTTTATATAGCAAGCGAACCTGAACGCATATGATATGTCCAAAATGACGAACCAGATGACGTCACCGAGTCACAACAGAAGTGTGAAGAATCGTGCGGCAGTGAAGAATCCATGCGGCTATAATTAAGTCCATGCGACGTTGACGCGCGTCAGATCCAAAATTAGGGGCTTTATTAGCTGTCCTCCACTATGTAAATTCCTATATAAAGAGCCACATACCTTTGTCGAAGAGAGAGATCTTTTTGGTGAGCTAAGGATAGATATTTAAGAGAGAGAAAAGTTATTTGCTTCCCAAGTTAGGGTTTGCTCTTATCAACTTTGTATTTGTTCTAAGTTTTAATAAGAGATCTTGGATATTTCATCATGGTTTCTTAGATTACATCATAGATTATCACTAGGGTGTGGTTGTGGGATTTCCTGCAACTACAGGCTAGAAGGGAAATTGATGTAATCAGAGTCAGTTCGATAACACAAAATAATTATGCAGCCATTACAATAGCGGTACTGGTGATATGGGTTCACCATCAGTACAGTGAATGTAGTGTTTGAACTCTTCGGATCATTGCCTAATGGAAAAAGAAAAAACATCTTTTATATTGATAGTTCTAACAAAACACTGCCAAAAGCCGAACGTCCTCAAGTGATGAAAAACCCCGAAGACGATGCCTTGAATTAAAAAAATAAAAGCTGCATATAATGTAGTGTGCGCCTTTAGATAGGCATCATACAACATACAAATTCAGCCAACAGTTTGTCATACTCACTGTCAACTTCGTCTTGTTCAGTTTTAAGCTCCTCTACCTGCAAAAAGAATTAGGGTGATTGTTAGAAAGAACTTGACGGCTTGTAAAAAGCAGTTTTGGAAGGCCGTGTTCAACTATCTATACACAAAGTGTGAAGCGAAATTACCTTGAGATTAAATTCTTCCTCGCTCTTCTCAAACTCCAAGCACCTAAAAAAGGGGAATGGACAGGTCAGTAAAAGAGATACATGTGCAGACTGGTGATTCAGTGTGCAGAGCATAGCAGCTCAAGCACAATTGAGGAGTTAGATGAGCAGATTCTTTCGGTAAAAGATAACTCTGATATTCCTCGTTGTGAAACGATATGTGTAAAGGTCTACCATTAAAGGTCAGACTCACTGCTCATGCAAATAGGAAGAATTATAGAAAAGGAAGAAAAGAAACCTATTGATGCCAGATAGTACCCAATTCAGGAAATTGAAGCAAGAGATACTACCAAATGAAATCAGAAGATTTACCTTGAGCCAAATGAAATCTGACCTTAACTTCAATCCAGGAATCACATGTCAATGAGCATCGTGGCTTAATAATACAAACCCTACATAAATCAACATTAGACGCATCTTTCAACAAGGAGATGAAATCATCTGACTTGAACATTGAACCAAGTCATGAAATAGTGAGATTAATCAACATGGCACCAAGAAAATTTCATCAAGACCAGCAGAACTTGATCATCTTGTCAAGGAAAGTTGTAAACAAGTAGTTTTTCTGTATATGCATGCGGAGACGAGGTTAATATTAGAAATGGGCGCTGCAGAGTAGAGAACCACTCAAATCATTTTATTAATCATGAGACCCTCTCTGAACTTTACTAAAAAACACGGAAGAAAAGATTCAGAGTACTCTACAGAAGACATATAACTTAAAAAGGAGAGATCAATGTTATTCAGTTTTTCAACATAATGAACACCTAGAACAAGCAAATGATTTTCCTTGTGAATTGTTGTTCTTCCCAATCGCTTCTTGTCGTTAAGATCATACAGGTCATATGCCAACTATGTACTGTATCTCAAACCAAATTTTCTGCAACATAAAAAAAGGAAAAGATACATTAAAAGAAAGAGGTTTTACAATTGACAGGGCAGGACTGAGCATGTAAGAAGGCTAAAAGTGAGCTACTAAGCAACTCATGTTGCTAAGAGAAGCTAAAGCAAAATCCATAGGTGTCAATTCACACCATCAGAAGAAGAAAACTATAGATGCCATATAGTAACCAATTCGTTCAAAAATCAGCAGGCTTATGAAAGGGAAAGACATATTTTTTCACATCTACATATGTATGTTTTTAATATATAATGTCACCCTGAGAGTATTTATCTGATTGAATCTTATTACTAATAGTCTCTTATATTTATTGAATATATAATGTCTATTTTTTCTTCTTTTCTCATTCAAATCAGTGTAATTATTTGGTTGTTGTACAAAGATTCTACATATTTGCAGGCTGTATGTATGACGCCATGGCTGCAGTTAATCATGTTATTCAATACATTCCACTTTAGCCCCAATCTATAAATCTATCACAGTAAGGCATTCTTTCTAGTTTGATAAAACAATACAATAATATAACACGAAAAGAAATAAAAACACAAGGGAGAATAGAGATACTATTTCGCGACACAGTCGGAGTGACCAAATACAGCAACTAACCCATCTAAACACAAAACAAAACGCAGCGCGGAAACAAATAATCAGAATGAGAATAAACGAGTTTCCATCCTTCACACACAAAAAAAACAGAAAAGAAAAGAAAAGAAAAGAAAAGAAAAGAAAGAAAAAGTAATTTTTTTTATCTTTGACCTGTCTTAAGAGCACCACTCTCGTGCATTTTGAAACATTCGCAGCCACGGGCTAGGGCCTTTCTTCTCCACGTCCCAGTGCTTCGGATACCATGGGAACTGCCACATCAGGAAACATCGCTCAGGATGAGGCATCATAGCAAGGTGCCGTCCATCTTTAGAGCATATTGCCGCCACTCCCAAGGGAGACCCATTAGGATTAAAAGGGTAAACCTCTGTTACCCTCCCACTATCATCACAGTATCTCACTGGCGCTAGGTTAGAGTTAAGGACATGATCCTGAATTCCAACATCAGGGAAATAAGCTCGCCCCTCACCATGAGCAGCCCACACACCCAATGTGCTACCCTCCATTCCTTTAAACATAATTGCGGGCGAATCGCCAATTGTCACATTTGTGAAACGACATTCAAATCGACCTGATTCATTGTGGATGAACCTCGGCTGTGATGGGTCCCCACCAATACCAAGGACGCCACCAACTTGGGCTCCTGGAACCCATCCCAATAGGGCCATGAGTTGACATCCATTGCAAATTCCGAGGCTGAATGTGTCAGGCCTATTGTAGAACTCTTGGAATTGGGTTAAAAGTGGTTGATTGAACCGTATAGAGGCTGACCAACCTTTCGCTGAGTCCAATACATCTGCATAACTGAAACCTCCAACGAACACAATCCCCCGGAACTCATCAAGGGAGATGGCTCCACTAAGGAGGTCCGACATAGTGATATCCCAAGGCTCAAAGCCAGAAGCATAGAATGCAGCAGACATTTCCCGATCTCCATTGCTCCCTTCTTCTCTGATCACAGCCACCTTTGGTTTAGATTTCACAGCCAGCCATTTCTTATCTGTAAAAGCTGGAGTGAAGGATAAATTCCATGAAGGTTCATGCCTACTTTCCAATCCTGTTTTTTCCAACTCAACACATGAAGCCAGTCTTTGGAACCCCTCAAGTTGAAAACTTGTTTCCTCCCACATGTCTCTTAGGTGGGATGTCTCCTGTTCCAACTGAGTTACCCCATCTACAGATAGATTTATCATGGGTGGTCCAGTTACTTGCCCTATGACTTCAGCAGTAATATGGGCCTCGCGAAGCCTTCCTCTAATTGTATCCAAGTTTTTCTTGCTAACTTCAAGGACAAGACCAAGCTCTTCTGCAAAGAGAGTTTGGAAGAGGCTCGTACCGTGTGAGTTCAAGTCAAGATGCAACCCACAGTTTCCAGCAAATGCCATCTCAAGAACACACACAATCAAACCACCATCACTAATATCATGACCTGCAGATATCATTCCATCTGTAAGCAGCTCCTGTACAACTTCGAAGACTCTTTTGAGGTGCGGAACATCATCAATGTCCGGGCACTCATCACCAACTTGGTCGAACACTTGTGCAAAAGCGGAACCTCCTAACCGGCGTTTTCCCTTGCCCAAATCAATGTGTAACAGGACACCATCATCTGCAAGCTTCAAATCCGGAGTCACTGTCAATGTTATATCTGGGCAAGTGGCATATACACTGATGACAAGATTTCCAGGAGCCTTTACGACTTCGTCAGAAGCATGGGCAGCCATGGACAAACTGTCCTTTCCTCCGTCTATTGCTATACCAAGTTCAATCATCGCCTCTGCCAGAGCGTTAGCAGCATCAAACATCGCTGCTCCCTCCCCATCAAGCTTGGCTGCATACATCCAGTTCCCACTAGCCTTAACATCAGAAAGAGAAGTAATCTTAGCCCAAACAAGATTTGTAAGTGCTTCCCCAACAGCTAATCTAGCCATAGCAGTCGGGTCTAGCAAACCCTTGATTGGTTGCTCCCCAATAGCACATGCACCACCAGTATGCCCAGTAAATGACTGAGCAATGACTGCAACATCAGCAAGAGTAAGTTGCAATGGCCCAACCGTTTGCTGCTGTGCTACAAGACCTGTTACACACCTGTCAACTTTTGTTGTCAAGAAACGTTTCGAACACACAGAAGGAAGTCGCAATACCCTCTTTAATGAATCCATTAATGTTGTCCCTGGGGCAATATCAAGTGGCTCTCTTATAGGATCAACCCTAGTAAACTTGAAGGATTTCTGAGGCATGTCTCCAAGCACCTTTTCTAACTCAAGATCCACAGCAGGAGGGGGAGGAGGCAGTCCAAGCGAACGGCACCTATCTGTAGCAATGCTGTCTACTAGTGTCACTCGTCCTTCACCACTGATAGTTCCAAGAACAGCCATAGACACCCGTTCCCTTTTACAAATTGATTGCAATAAATCACGACTTTCAGGCTTCACCAGTATTGCATCTTGCTCTTGATACTCAGCACCCCATATCTCTAGAACTGACATAGTATGGTCACCAACAACAATCGCCCGGATATCAATCTCGGCACCCTTTGGGTAGATAATTTCCTTAACCACATTACAATTTCCACCAGCACCCTGATCGTGGATACTTATAATTGGGTTTTTCTCCCCCATCTCAATACAAGCACGAACAACTCGGTACAACTTCTGTGCCATCTCTGCATCTCCTCGTTGGACAGCATTAAAATCCAGGTCCGCGTCATTTTGCCCACTAACCATGCTAGACGCAGCACCACCTCCCATTCCAATTCGATATGCTGGACCCCCAATCTTCACAACTAGCATTCCAATATCAGGCTCTCCTTTAGTTATGTGGGTGTGATCAATCTGCCCAATACCTGCACTGAACATAATTGGCTTTAACCATTCCCGCCTCTCCCCGTTAGGGAGTCTCATACCAAAGGTTCTCGTGTACCCCTGAATCATGGGCTCACCAAATTTGTTCCCATAATCTGATGCACCATTACTTGCGTCAATAAGAATCTGCAGTGGCGAAGCCAAGTTTGATGGGTACTTGAACGTCGTATCCTCCCATGGAGCATATGAACCTTCAATGTGAAGATTTCCAACACAATAACCAGCAGTGGAGGCCACGACATAAGAACCTCTTCCTGTTGCATGGGTATCTCTAATCCTACCTCCTGCCCCTGTCTCAGCCCCAGGATACGGTGCTACAGCACATGGAAAGTTGTGGGTTTCTGCAGTAAATAAAATATCAAGGTCTCGAGCACTTGTGTCTAAAGGACAAGTCAAACCAGGCAGAGTCGGGCGCAGTTGGTTCACCAGGAAACCTCTAATCGCACTTGAGTTGTCTTTGAATCCAATAACAGAGTTGTTGGGGTTAGCCTTCAAAGTGCTCTTCACAATCTGGAATAGTGTGCTACTCATGGGTTTCCCATCTATAATAAGCTTCCCATTGAAAAACCAGTGTCTACTATGCTCACTGTTAGATTGCGCGATATCAAAGAGTTCTACGGTTGTTGGATTTCTTTTAATGTCTTCCCTGAAAAGCCTAGTGTAGTACTGTAAGTCTTGCTCATCAAATGCTAAACCCATCTTCTCATTAATCTCTTCTAATGCTTCCCGTCCCCTCTCCATGACATGGATGTACTGAACTTCCTCTGCCTTTACACTTGTCTTGAATGATATTAGCTTCTCAGGATAGATACACTCTGTCATTCTATCATGAACGGTAGCAGCAAACTCAGCAACCTGTTGCTCCTCTAACCCACTGCTTCCAGGACCAAAAGTTAATATGTACCGTCTGGACCTCTCCAAGCGGGTAACCTCTGTCAAGCCACACGCTCTGCAAATTGATACAGCATTAGCAGACCATGCAGTTGTAAAAGACAAACGAGGTCCAACCTCGATAACCATAGAAGAGATACTTTTCTGGTTTTCCTTATCAAGAAAACTCTCACTCGCTAAACTTTGAGGCTCATATGTCTCTCCCAAAAGCCATTTAAGCACTTCCAGCTTTTCATTTGAGAGCTCTGAATTTATTCCAATATTAAAGCACTGCTCAGTTTTCAAACCCATGATTTGACTTGAGATCTTTGTCTGAACTGATTTAAGAAGCTCTGCAGTTGCACTCTCTTGTAGAAATGGGATCCTGAAAAAATGTATGACTTTCTCAATGGACTGTTCAGTCTCAACAGAGTCTGCATCCGTATAACTGCCCACATTTCCTGAAACCACTGCTTTGGGCATTAGAAGAGGCAGGGTCCTTGATGATGATAGAAGACTTCTATTGATTATCCCTTTTGAAGGGCTTTGTCTTTGTAACGAACCCCAAAGCAGCTGGCATCTTTGCTTACGAAGACTTTGTTGCAAAAAAAGATTTTGCCTCTGCAAACCCCGTGGAAGAAAAATTAATTGACAGAAGCTGATATATATATACTAAATACTTGTAGAAAAAAAGAATATAACTGATCCTACCTGCAAGAACTGCCCAACTGTAATCTTCCCCGCAACAGCCATTGGGTTAACTGAACTGAATCAAAAATTTAAACTTTCAATATGTTGATCTTTAAAACAGTTAACTTTGTGAAACTAAGAAAATTCCAATCATTTGTGCCGGACTACAAAAAGAATTTGAAATTTTGGGACACTTGATAAGTATACACCAACTAATTCCTTCCTCAATGAATGCTTATCTAGTGTCTGAATACTCTCGAGACCTGCGCATTATATAAGTTGTAAAAGACATCCAAAAAGGCTTTAAGTAGGTGGGTTTCAAACAATTCGGAAATAGGCTACGCCTTGGTGCCCATAACTCTCATTGTCAGGACCTAACTCACAAGAGTCACAACCTTCATAAAGTTCTCCATGTTTTATGCTCTAAACATCTAACAACAACCTTCTAATTCTTCAATGAGGCGTAACTTCTATCTCTTATAAAAAAACCAGTTATACAAATAAGGTTATTAAATTAGATTAATACATAACCACTCTCTATATAAATGTCTTCCAGTGGATTTCAACTTCGATGAAATGCTCCAGTATGCTCATATCATTGAAAACGTTGGCTTCGAATGGAGAAATTATATCATAGCTTTTAGCACAACCTTTTAAAGTCAAAAGGTGTTTAGAGTACACGAGTAATTCAGAACATGTGGAGACAAGTACCTGAGATTTGGCATGCACTGAGACAGGCCCTCTGAGGATGTCGATTACCAAGTTTCTTGCCAACTATGAAAGTTAGAATGAAGTCAATTAGAGTCAACTGTTCCTGAAAAGAGAAAATCATACGAAAGATTATAACCTTGAATCCAAACCTAAGTAACATTTCAAGGAGTCACAACCAAGTTTCTTTTAATGTTTGGACTTAACCTTCAGATCAACTCAAATCCTCAAATTGCATTCAGAATCAAATGATGTTATTAGGGAAAATCAACAAATAATGTAGAATTAAAAAGCAACCAAAATCCAAGATACTAGTTGATAAAGAAACCAATACATAGAAGAAGGAACAAAGATTGACATGGAGCCAACAAATAAGATGGATCTATGATACTGTTAAGCTGGAAAGCATCTGGGTACCTTAACCAAAACATTATAAACAAAGACTAGAGAGTACACATAAAACAAAGCTTAGGAGAATATTTCTTTTGTTGTAAGAGCCTCACCTGATAAAGAGCCTAAGAAGGCATAGATTCGCACACAACTGGATGATTCTAACGAAACCTACTCAGCATTAAAAGAGCAGAGGCCATAAGTAAAAGTAATGATAAGTAAAACAGTAATTCTAAAATTTGGTTCTGTAATTACGGTATATGTCAAAGCTAGATTATTAAATGTGCACCCAACCAGAGCCCCAGTTAGTCAATGTAATTAAAATCCAATTAAAATGAAATTTCGAGTAATGCTGTATGGTGTCTGCTGAAACCAGTGGGTATTAGCCTATTTACTATGTCGTCTGTTTTGAGCAGTTTAGCCCCACATTTTATCTATAAATCACATGCTCGTACATCCTCATTTTAGCTAGACAACATCACTTGCAATGATTGGATTTCAATTCAGCTAGACAATCACTTGCAATAAACTATCTAAAACCTAAAGCTAAAGGAGTATACATAACAAGTCCCCAATCTTAGAAAATCTATATGCATATAACCACACATTATACAAAATCAAATCATATTTCAAAATTACCCACACTTGTTTCAAACTTTAAAAAACCCCATAACACCTAAATACTCCATAATCGAATAAAATTTCTTACCTTATTCGATCAAATCTTAATCGAGGCGCTTAGCAATCAGAAATAAAATTGATAGTACTACTTATTTTTTCCCAGTAAAACCAGAATCTAAGGATACAAGATGAAAATAGAAATCGACAGAGAGAGAGAGAGAGAGGAGGCTGGGAAAGAAGATACCTTGGTGCAGAGAAAGAAGCACTTCACTTCACTTCTTCATGCAGCAGCAGCTACCTGTACTCTTTTTGGAAATGAGATTTTGCTAGGGTTTACTGAGAAAAGAAAACAGCAGAAAACGAAATTTTAACGTTTTTCTGTTTTATAAACATTTTGGAAATGACAAAAAACGGTTTTTAGATCCTTGACAAAAAACATAAATCTTATCGTTTTTTTCGAATTTCAATTTTTCCCCCTATATTTTAAGTAACTGAGAATACAACAAAATCCCATCAGTTGTGTTGTTAATCAGAATGCATTGTAAACCTTTTCACATCATGATGCTCAATGATCTGTTTCGGCATCGGAGGTAAATTTTATAGTAATTCTTTTCCAGAAAAGTAAAGAAATAGTGTCACTTTTTCGTTTAAGCCTAGTTTTAGGACAAATCGAAAAAGTGATAGTAACTCGTATAACCTATACTCAAAAGCAAGAATTTTGAGAGGACTACTGTTTTTCAAAGGCTCGAAACCCGCTTGAAAGAAATGACATTGGAGTAGGTAAGATTAAAAATAGTACATATAAACATTATGGCATAAGTGTGCTCTATCTGGAAATCAATTGGGGACCAACAGTGTAAGAAGAAGCTTACAACTTCAAAACCTCCCCAGGTTTCTAAAACTTCTAATGCGCAAAACTCTAAGCAAATCGAATCGGACACCTAGGACCAGGACCAGAACGTACTAGTGCAGTCTTCGAGTTACCTTCCCAGTGCCAAGCAAATTCTGCAGCCAATAACGGGCTTGATACTGGGCCAGTTCAGTGTTAACCCTCGACATAATATTTAGTCCTAGTTACTTGTAATCATCTATTCAACATGTTAACGGGATTATCGTTGAAGAGTAAGGAGCCTGAGCACATTACTGAACCAGAAACCACGAAAACGCAGGCAAAAACTTGGCAGACAGTGCAACTAATAGAACACCCATTTTGAAAAACAGGTACACCGTACGAGTCTGTCTACAGATTCAGTAGTTTTTAGGCACTGCAACATCACCCATCAAAGTCATCTTAGCGACCAGTGCCATATATAATATGAGGACAGTTGAAACCTCAAGGGCAACCTGGCCAATCTGAATGCTTAATATCTATGTTCTTGATATTTCCGTGAATAAACACTCTGGGTTCCTTCACCTGCATCAGTGCAATTGTAACAAGAACAAGCATAATGAGTTGCGGTTGTCGTGTAATATTTATCAACTAGAAGAAGGGGTTTACACTGTTACCAGTATGATTGGTGGGAAGCCTTTTTGTAGACGAAGCCTCGAGAAGCCATCTATGACATGTAAGCATTTGAATCCATCAATGCTAGAATGTTCACTGTTACAGAAGTACAAAGTAAAGATCAGCAAGGACTAGTACATACCACTATCATAATGTGGCGCCTCAAGTTGGCAATTATGTAAAGGCCGTGGATTCACAAAAACCAAAAACGGATAATGAAAATACTCACTTCAAAAGGTAAGTAAAATTTCGATGCTGAAACTCCGTAATGGGAATCTGTTCTTCTTTGGAATACCTGTTTCCATATTACAGTTCCCCATTATTAAAATCAACTCTTAACACTTGGAATCATGATTATTTTAACATATTCAGAGTAGTAACTTATATTCCCATGAATACAATGTGCATAGTAACGAAGGCCATAATTAACCTGCTGATTTACAGGATTTACATAACTTCACCAATTCAGGATACCATCATAGTAAAACAAGCATACCTCCATAGTGGGCTATTCTCACAAAAGCGAGAAATTCCATTCATTGCTGATAATGTGTCAATGTGGACCATTTGATCTTTCGAACTGCTGTCGTCGGGTGCTGTTAAAACAAACATCAAAACATCAACCGAAGTTCAAGCATCAATCCTTACCGCTAAAGAAGATTATAGTGCCATTCATGGGTGGACAAGGATAACGGAATTAAAAACCCTTAGGGTAGAAGATAACGAGGGGACTTTTATTTGGGAAAACTCCAGCATAAAACTGCTAAGTTAAAAGTGTCCAACTCTAGGGCCAAGAGCTTCAGCTGAGATTATGCTGACCATAATTTGATCCCAAATCTTGTCTACAATCTACATGCATGTTCCAGAATCAACAGTACGGACTAAGCTGAAGAGTAAAAGGGTGCAATACTTGCATCAGCTCAGATTGGAAAAGTTTCTAACGAGATTCAGTATCAGGCGATCCATAGTGTAATACAATATTTCTTAATGATTAGATTAGGTTGTAAAGAGATCTCACCCATCCGATGTAAAGCTTTTAGAGCATAACCACTTGGGTAGTTTTCATAGGATGCCATGAACATTACAAGACTGCATCCTACACTGGAAAAAGAAAACGAGACATGAGTGTGTAACAATATTTTATGCGTTACCAATGCTGATCGTTAACAGCACCAATTACTCATCCCACCTCATCAGAAGAGATCCAACGACAGCAAAATTAAACCACTTCCAGACACCCTTATTCCTATTGTTGTATCTGGAAGAAAAAAAAAATAGACAACTTTATATATCTTGTTCTTTTCCTTACAGCAAGAAATGACAACTTTAATTATGTTAACTCCACATATGCCATCTCTCAAACATATTGTAGGTGGAAATTATGAAAATTGTAAAAGACATAAATAATCCTACTTCAGCCTAAGAAAATTGACAACATGGAAAACTCAAACGCTTACAGTCTGCTAGCAGCGACGGCTGCTGACAAGTTGAAGATAGGAACTGCGCCGATGATGAAACGAAGCTCCTATAGCATAACAATAGATGTTAAAATATAAGCACGCCTAAAAAGGTATTGGATTACATCAGATTGACTACAATGATGTTAAAAGCTTAAGAGCATTACTTTATGAGGAAGCTTTGAGTAAAGTAGAATAAATGAGAAAACTGGAAGAATATACCGCAGCATCCGTCTTTCAAGCACTAAACCAAGCTGCAACAAGATAGAACAAAAATGTTAAGTAATATATGGTTCTTGTTCTTCCATGACTCGTACACTTCATTATCATTACTTATTCCAAACTCACCAAAGCCAGAGGATATGCTGCAAGTAATGAGCGTGGAAGAGCTGAAGTGAAGTACCAATGGAAAGCATGTGTCTGAGAGGTGGCATGTTAAAGAATATCCAAAATAAAATTTGTATATCTTACGCTTAACAAAAAGCCAAATGTTTAATAGCTTTAGGCAAAGTCAAATGCAAGAGATACTCTAGCTAGGGCTGCTGAAAAAACGAGTAGTCTCTATAGTTAATACAAAAACAAAGAAAATAATTTGTACAACTTTTAGGGCTGTCGTAGTATGAGAAAATTTTCTGAACAATTAAGGATACACCCCACTCCGAACTCCGGTTCAAAACTGAGTTAAACCAGAACACTTCAAATTCAGGCCACAAGAAATGCTTCCACATAACTGTATCAACCAACATAGTGAAACCTGTATGGAGAAGAATATCATCAGAACATGCTCTTAATATTTTTTGTCCATACTAACAAGGGCTAATGAAATTGATATGATGGGGCTAATGGAGCTGCGAACCTACCTATGCATAATAGAGTAAAGCAGATACAGCATTTAAATGCTTCCCAAATGGATATTGATCTTGACTGCATGGTCAAAGTAAATACTTAAAAAGATTAAAGTTCATTCTAGTCATGCAGAAAGAAACGTCTGAAAATATTTTATAAGCAGCAAAAGCAAGTTCCCCTGATTTGGTAGGTGTAGAAAGAGATCTCCAATTTGATGTTTCCTTTGTTGCTTCCTAGATCTATATAGTTAGCGGAGCTAGGGAACATATTTATTGTTGAGCAGTGCTGTCCCGCGCAGGTATTCTCAACTCCTTAGCCATTGATTTATGTCATGCACCGTTAGATTAAGTTGACTTTATCTTTTCCAGAAAAATACAGCTGGCAAAGTTACGATCAGACTACTTCTTATAACTCCCTATCTCTAATATCATCATAACTTTGACAACTGTATTTATCTGGAAAAGATAAAATCAACTTAATCTAACGGTGTATAGCATTATCGAATGGCTAGGGAGCGGCTAGCTTATTAAGCAGTCCCGCACAGCACTGCTCTTGTTTGTAATGGTACGCTTTGTATCCAGTCATGAATAGTTGCATGGCCAAAAATGTGAAAAAAGTCTTCATTTTGCTAATTATGTGGAATCTGATTGCAATGGGATTATCCAGATCACTTCAACAGCTACAAATCACAACGATATGCATCCATATTTGAGTGCAGACTTTACATTAACATTTTGACATTTGCAACAGATTATTGTTCAATGGATACAAAGCAGACTACTTCTTACAGCCTCAAAACACTTTACCTAGATACAGTAATAACAGAAAAAGCCCTTATAAGCCTAACCACTCTTCATCTGTTCCCCCCAAATAACCAAGACAAAAAGCTCAAGGCATAGTAACCAAGTATTCAAACAGTAATTCATATCTACTATCCCTAACACAAAATAAATTATTTATTGAACTGCACAATTATGTGACTAAATCTTTGATGCGGGTCTTTGTTTGATATGGATGTGGACGTGTCACATGTTTAGTTAGCCAAATAGCAAACAAAATCTGTAATAGATAATCCTTTCCTGACATCTCTAAGTTTCGTTTCCTTTGGAAATATCTACTGCAGATATTGTTTGATATTAACTAACTTGTATCCCATGTCACATTGTGGTTGGACCCATATTCAGATTCAGACATCAAACACAGAACACATCGACGATCTATAGTTCGATGAAGGAAATCATAAGATCTAATGATACCTTACAATATTAACTAAAATTTGTACAGTAAAAATGCAGAATGAAGACGTACCAGCAAAAGCTCTAGGCCAACAGGGCCAAGAAGCAAAACCATATCACACCTAAAGATAATTGCGGCAAAAATCTGAAATTTGAAGATGAAACATGAGGTAAGTGAAGAGGGAACGAACACGAGGGAATAAGAAGAAGCATACATTTGTAATAGATTGTACATGAATCCAGTTAACAGTATAAAGGAAAACAGTAAAGAACGTTGAGTCAATAAAGACTAAGTAATTGAACCCAGGAACAACAAATTCTATGCTCGTGATACACATCAGTAAATTAACCAAGAAATATAATAAAGAGAGTCGAGTCAATAGAGGCTGAGTAAATTATTTCAGGGACAACAAATTCTAAGCTTTAAGTCTAGCAACCCCGTAATACGGAGCTAGAGAATAGGAGTCTATGAGTCTCGTTAAAAATAAAACTTAAAAGGTTGGATTCCGGATGCAGAAGGAGTTAAAAAAACGCAGCAATGATACTCACAAAAGGGTAAATCTGAAACTTTTACATCTAATAAATAAATAAAAAAGGATAACATGGTAAAGTGCATGTCGCGTTAAATTTTTTTTGACCGTATAGCATTAACCTCGGGTATTTGAAAGGATATTTCCTAGACTTCATTTTCAGGATACTCACTTATTGTTTCTGCTCATGAAAAATCAAATATTTGGCGCGTCTCTATGTGAACCATGCATGGAAATAAAGCTGCAGATTTTGATGGACCCAACCTTGGAGGAGCCTACACTCTGGGAAATATTGGAATTCTGAAGTTTCTAAAGTCTAAAAGGATGATTAAGTGATACATCGATGTTGCCTCTACTGCTTGCAGAAGAATAAGAAAAGGCACATACAAATGAACTCCAAAGCATATACGTGTAATCATTTGAAAAATCTCTCACTAGGGAGCTTATCGTGGAATGAGGATAGGAAGTTCATAAGTGTGAGTCAGCTTACAAAACATCTTAAAGTTTGATGTGGACAACCCTTCAACCAAAAGCCATAAGCCAAGTTAACTGCAAAATACCATTAACGAGCATCAGTTGCATCTATGGCAATAATTTAACAAATGTTGCATGTTTGATAGGGATAGTGGATGTCTTTATTAACACAAAACAACTTTCTCAAGGTAAAGCCGTTTCCATGTCTGTAAATAAAAACATCCAAGTTCCACATCAACAATGTACTACAGGTCTGTGTTCAATGAATATGAAGTCACCAAAAATTCACGTCTTATTTGCCTTTGAGTCTCTTCATCATTTTGTGAAGAAAAAGCATTGGTATGTTTGTTCAATGAGGCATGTTAATTTCACATCACAAGATACTAACATCTTGAAATTGAGCAGCCAAGTAACTAAGATGAAACACAACACAATGTGGTGATATGCAGGGAAAAGTTGATCACCTAAACCGGAAGCTAGTATGTTAGGAAGAGGTCGTGTACAATAAAACAACATGTGAAACTGACAAGCTGTTATTACAACAAAGAAAGCTTCAACTTGGTAACCGAAGATCCTTCTAACCTGCAGTAAGACAAATTGATATGATTCTCTGCATTCAAACAAATAAATGGTGATAAACTTTCTTGGAACACGCATTAAGTACCTGGATCCGAAAGAACCGCAATGTAGACAATATGATACACCCGAGAACCATTCGAACTAGAGGAATACAACCAAAATAAATAGCATTATTGAATCAGCTAGTCGATCTAAATATTTTGTCACTGATTAAAAATGAAACACCTGATCGAGTATACATTGTTAAGAAAGGAATTATGCACTATTTCGTGAAGGAACAAACCTGCGAAAAGACTATAGAGCTTTGGCAAGCTTAATAAATGCATTGCTAAAGTGAGTGGTGATGTTAAAAGCGATATTAGCAAGGCACCTACAAGACATTACCAATGTTTAACATACCATACATATTTATAAGCATGTCTCAAATATCAGTACCATCAATAACAAAGAACTGAAAGCCAGTTATAGAAAACCTCCAGTGAAATGAAAAAATTCAGAAACAAGTATAAACCCTCAAATGGAAAATAATCCACAATCAGAGAAAAGATTACCTATGAAGGTACGAGGAACAACTCCGGGGAACTCCAAATGGTCATACTGTTACATATACAATAAACATTGACAAATTAAATGAATTTCTCAACATTTTGTACAGAGATCAGTACAACGAACAAATGTGATGGAAATGGACAAACATACCCTCTCTATGTGAAGCCGGTGATATAGTACATCATGCATTGCCTACATCAACAACAACAGAACCAGAACACAGTGTGAATGAAACATGGTTGAAGATGTATTCTTGATCAAAACCAAAAGTTAAAGAATATAGAAAACCTAAAACAATAGCAAAACCATTACCAAATTGAACTCTATGTTCACGAAGTAAGCTTATATACAAAATGGGTTTCGTTCACCTAAAGCAGTTCATGAAGTAAGTTTCAAAAATATTGCAAAAAGAGAGCATCCTAGCTCACTTTTAGTATTCAACAATAGAACAAATAATGCTCATAGAAAAATAACCCCCCTATGGTATCCCTCAGTCCATACAAACAAAATAAGATGACTGATGATAAAACGATTCGTTAACTATATCCTTAACACAAGCAACAACAAATTGTTCTTCAAGGCATGCTAGGGTGCAGGGCAGTTGCATGCAATTATGACGTGACGCCAATCCACACACCCTAAATCTCAGGATAGTGCACTCTTTGCGGTTCATAGGGCGCCACGTCAACATCCACAAGCGACTCACAAGTAAGTCCCATGCACCCTAACATTAAAAGAAACCGTTTACTGTATCAAACTCGAACCTGATGTGAGTTTCATTGCCCAATATCCACCCAGCTTAATAGTTCTTATGCAGTTGCCATGATTACTAAACTGTATATTACCATTTACTTGATCATAACGCTTACAAATCTACTTGTTCAAATAAGGGTTTCATAATTACCCATCAGAACCATATATATACATTATCAAAGAGATGATGAAAAATAACAAATACAAAGATAACAGAAAGAGTATTTCGCTTCAACAAAATACCTGAACATTGAAGCTCTCTTCAACTTTGGTGTACGGAACCATCAAGACATAAAACATTGCAATGAATCCCAATAGTAAATCCCAACCTAATAAAGATACACATTGTCAGAAATTCTTCAAGAATATTAAACAAACAAATTGAATAAAAAGATATACAAATAGACGAAGAAAACCCTTACCATATGATTGAAGAATTTGCCATGACTTATTTTTATCTGTTGACGACATTGTTCTGACTTGCCTTTTTGTTATCAGTTACAAACATGAGCGAAACTCAATACTGCATATCAACACCCAAACTCATCAGTATTATATTCTTACATTATTCTTCCTCATATTACTCCATATTGTTCACACTAATACACTTAACAAGCTGAAATCAAACCAAAACATTTGATCTGAAAGCTGTTCAGTAAGACACTTCTAAGATTAATAATGAAGATGTTTTATCTTTAAGCAACATTCAGTATTAATTGCTATATTTTAACTCAATTAAAAAAACCCTAACAACAAATTTCCCCAAAATTTTGAAACCCTTGGTTTCAATTTTGTGAAAATGCAAGAAAATTAAAGATTAAGAAGCACATCGAAGAGCAATGCATACCTAATTAAGTAATCATCACCAATTTCTCCAGCTGCTAATTGATTTTGAGCAAAACTAATAAGAAAATTTATCAAAAAAAATCGCTTTTGTCACTGAGCTTGTGATGATGGCGCTTGTACTCTTAGAGGTAGCAGAGGATGAAGAAGAATGATAAGAAGGTGGTGCTGGACTGGTGGTGGTGCCGGTGATGGACGAGAGGGAGGTGATGCTACTGCTGTGACTAGGAAGAACAAGACTCGAAAAAAGCCTCCAGTCACTCGACAATGGCTGGGATGGACGGCGAACTTTGTTTGCTTGGGTCTGACTCACATCTGAATCTGACTCGGTTCAGATCGTTTGTTTTTTCCATTTTCTGATGGCTGACTCGATATCTGACTCGGCTCGTACATCAAATTCGGAGTTATAAATTGTACCTGACTCGGGTTATACATCTGACTCGAAACTATAAATTACATACCTAATTTTTCGCGTACATAACGAGTTATAACAGGCTTTTCCCTCCGATAGGTACATGGCAGGGTCAGCCGGATACAGGCAGGCCGAGTATTTTGAATATTATTTACAGCCTAGCTAAGTGGGTTTGCCTTTTCTTTGCCGTCAATGTTCAGATTAGCCAGAGATGAATTTGGCTCTATTGCAACTTTGCAAGTTACACTATCAGGAATTAGTTGCAGTTGGAAGTTGAAGCGTCGAAGGCATTTAACGACGACGAGTCTAATCAAGTAAAGCCTATAAAACAGATGCAGGAAACAAAGTAAACCACTGAGGCTACAAAACTTTGGTTTTGATAATAAATGTAGTGAGTGATCACTTTACATAGAGGGGCATTATATATAACATATACAAATCCTTGCGGCATCAGTGGGGGCTCTTCTTGCCCCTGGTACTATTTACAAACTCTCCATCAGAGTATGCATTACCTCAAATTCAGCCAACAGTTTGTCATACTCACTGTCAACTTCCGCTAGTTCAGTTTTAAGCTTCTCTACCTGCAAAAGGAATTAGAGTGAATGTTAAATGAAAAGAACTTTACGGATTCTAAAAGCAGTTTAGGGGTGAGTTTTCGATGGCTATGTTAAATTATCTATAAGCGAAGGTGAAACAAATATAGGCGCAAATATACCTTGAGATTAAGCTCTTCCTCGCTCTTCTCAAACTCCAAGCACCTGAAAAGGGGAATGAACTGCAGATCAGTAAAAGATAGTGCACAGTTATATTTACCTGCCATTTGATGTTTAACATCTGACGATGAGGAGGTACATGTGCAGAATGGTTATTCGGCATGCAGAGAGTATAGCAGCTCAAGCACAACTGAGATCATATTCGCAGTTAAATTTACAACAAAAGACTTACAGTGCACGGAGCCTCTGATTTTCTTGCATTGCAATTCTGGCCCTTTCAATCTGCCCCAAGTAATATGAAAAAGTTAGCCAACCACCCAAATTTATGGCTAGGACAATGAAGATTTGGATAGGTTATGTTGCGGTGCATAAAAACTACTGAATCTCTGGACAGATCGGCTCGTATGGCGTACCTGTTTTTCCGAATGGAGTGTTCTATTAGTTGCACTTTCAGCCAAGTATGCCTGCCTTTTTGTGATTTCCGGTTCAGTAATGTGCTCACGTTTCTTCCTCTTCAGCGACATTCCTGTGAGCATATTCAATAGATGATTACAGGTGACTAGCTAGTAGCTAGGAAATAATATTTTCAGCCATAGGTTGATGATCAACACTGACCTCGCTCCGTGTCAAGTCCACTACTGGCAGCAGAATTTGCTTGTCTTGTGTGTCGAGGATAAGATAACTCATGATCTTCGAAAACTCCACTAGTAGGTTCTACTCCTGGAGTACTATCATCACTAGTAGGCCAACTCATTTTGCTAGAATTTTGGGCATTAGAAGTTTTAGAAACCGGAGGAGGTTCAGAAGTAGAAGGCTTCTTCTTACGTTGTTGGTACCCAATTAATTCAGAATGCTTATCCCTGTTGAAGTTCCAGATAGAACACACTTATGGCATAATGCTCATCATGCTAGAACAAAGGACGATTAAACTTATATAACTGTAAACTACTGCAATCTCAAAGATGTAATTAGCAAATAGCTTACCAGTACTCCAAGGTCATTCCTTTCAAGCGGCTTTGGAGCCTTTGAAAAACAGTAGTCTTCTCAAATTCTTGCTTGTTATGAGTAGGTTGAATAAAATTCACCTCCAAAGCACCTACCGAAGCAGATTGAGCAAAGTTTAAAAACAGGATTTCAAATGGGAGCATCATCCTGTGAAATATGACGTAACAGATTTACGTAGTTTTCTCACCTACTACACCTCTCCCCTTGTCATTCTGACTCACAACATTCCAAAACGGCTGTGCAGGAAAAAGAGAACAGAAGATATGTATCATGTAAATATCACGAAGCAACCAAACAAGACTGGTTGACGTAAGAAAGTTTTACCATTATTAGCCTGTTCTTGTGGTAAACGCAGAATCCATGGATATTCACCATTGGAGCATCCTTCAGTAATCCAATTGTAGTTACTACTGCATCCTGAGTGAATAACCAAAAACAAAGAACGTATCGTGAAAAAAGAGACCATTGTCTAGCTAGACAATTACTCAAAGATAAATAAACATGAAACCAAGGATGAAATGAACCTCTGAATTTGGACTCATATGAGGTTTGTACAAGATGTACTCAATAAATTTGAGATCATCTGCAATGTTGTGACGCCTAACAACTTTTCCACGCAAAATTATTCTGAAATGCTCAGGTAACCTCAGGTACAAGATGGATAAGTACTCCTGCGGTGTAAAAATGAAAAAAGGTTAGGCAGGTTTAAACAACATCAATTGGTGAATTACGAAACATAGACTCACACGAAGAGAATAGTGAAGCTTGTTTGCAAGATGCTGTTGGCAGAGAGCTTTTGAACTGGCTTTATTGGATACTTCTGGGGCTCCAGGTAGTTGGATATCCTGCAAACAAGTAAGACACGGATACTCAAACTTTGGAAACAAAATTTTGAAAAGACACCTGTAATGGAAAAGAAAGGACAGTGTTACGACGTCATAAACAAACCTTTCCATCTGACTCAAAATTAAGCTCCATTTCCCCGTCATCCGTAAACCAAAGATTGTAGATAATAACTTTTGTGCCATGAGTTCCCAAGTCATTGAACTGCTCAGCAAATTCAGCAGAGTTTGTTTTTTTTTCCTTAAAAAGAACAGCACAGTATATAGAACAAACAAAATGCTTAGCCAAACACATGAGGTCTGAGACTTACTTGTTTCATTAACTCTGCTTTTGTTTTATAAGGAGACCACTTCAAGAGCATTGAGAGGTTAAACGAAAAATGCTCCTCCGTAGAACGTATTAGATGTCCAAACTTTCCATTAGTTTTGTTGTACTCAAAATCCACCTTTACCACATGCAAGCAACTCGGTGTTAAAAACTAAGCAATACCAGTAGAGACAGTGCCATGCATAGAATGGCAACAGCCAACATAAGGATAAAAACTCATCAAATCTACCAAAATTACACTGATTCCAGACTCACCATCGGAACTGCTATTCTGTCATAACATGTTTGTCTCAAAAAGGTATAAGAAAGGAGACCAACAGTTTGAGTTAATGTCCTGCTCACGAAGGAAGTCACTGATAAGCTTACCGGAAACTCAATGGGATATAATTAGTACACACAGTAAAGGAATATTGGCTTGGTGTTAGATCCAAACCTCTGGTTGCAGCGGCTAAATACCAAGACATCTGCTCCCAGTCTCATTGTGCTTGTCTTGAATCCATTTCCATCTGAAAAGTTACAAGCACACCCATAATATGCTGGAAGCTAAAGAAATGAGAAAATGTAGTAGAACTGGATATCAAAATTATGTACATTGTCCAATGGAATTTGATTTCTTATCTGAGAAACCAAAGCTCATACAGCGCCGCAATGCTTTAGGATTCATTCCACCTCCATCGTCTTCATATTGGCAACAAAAGTTCATATGCACGAGCAATCCGATTCAGATGAAACCAGTAGTATTGAAGGCATAATGAGAAATGTGAAATAAGTCATATGAACTCTATATTTGAAGAAGTATACCTTGAATTAGCAAAGCTGGACTTCCATCGCGAGGATTTTTGATTTTATCAACCATGACAAAGGTACCTCCATTCCGTATCTAAATCACGAATCAACATGAAATCCGAATTCGAGGTCAGAAATGAATCTAAAACTAGACCATGTAAGCCCCCAAAGCCAGAATTTGACAAGCTAATTGACAAGAAGGATATAGATGCAGGAAAAGGGTGCAACTCATGCAAATGGGGTTTGCTTTTAACATGCATATATATTATACAAAAGCATACTTTGCAAACCTCTATTTCATACGAAAACATAAAAGGAAGTACCTCATCAACAGCATTATCAAGCAGCTCCGCCATGGCTAAAAACAAAACAATAAGATGGTTGTAAATAAAAAAGGAACTGGAAGTGAGATATATCAAATAAGAGTAATATTTGCAGCTGAACCAACTGTTCTTACCACCAAAAGCCCACTTATGTGAAGTAGCATTTGAGTGCAGAAACTTGGGATGAACACGCAAATGATTCCTCCCATCTGTAATACAATGCCAGACCCACTCATTTAGTATCAACCAATAGGTCACATGGAAGCAGAAAAATAATACACATGATTTATTTATTTTTGTTACAGAGGTATAAAAAGGTGATCATGAAATAAATGAATACTTTGAATTGCGGCAGGAGTTCGTACGGACTCGTAAGACCCAGTTTTCCAGAATTGACGAGTAAGTGGAGCAGGACGCGAAGAAGATGACGCATAAGCTGTTGGGCCTTCAACCGTGTGATTCTCTTGCCCTTGATTGAACATACCAGAGCTACTATGAAACCCATTTATAGACTCTGGCTGCAGAGGGAACTTTTTTCTTGCTTGCGGAACATCACCTGGTAGCAGATTTCTCCCCTGTTTGGCACCTTTGCCTTTTGGATCTCTAGTCTCGTCATCACTAGACAATACATCAACAACATCACCTGGTAGTAGATAGTTCGCGTTTGAGTTTCTTGTCTCATCATCACTAGATAAATCCACAGCTGGTGTGAAGCTCATATCAAGCCTGTAAATTACGTAAAAAAATAAATAAAAACATTCATGAGCAATTGAATTGAAAATCAATTGAATCCAACAAATCTTATAATATCGGACACTAATCAAAGAAAACACCCAGAAAACAAAAACCAACACAAATAGACTGATTCTGGAAATGGGTTTCTGAAATTTGTGTTAATCTCTGAAGTTAAAAATCAGCTACAATGTCCAGCGATTCTTCCATGTAAAATAAACTATGATCCAAAAATTACTAAAAGAGACTCCCATAGTAGTACTAGTTGTTAAAACTCAAAACCAACTTTGCCAAAATCCCCAAGAATTACTTCACATAAAACCACATACAATCAGAAGAATGCATTAAACAGGCCCAAGGGAAAATAGTTATACCTTTGTCTTTTAGAACCACCGGCACCACATTTGTGATTAGTAGAACCCCAAAATCTTCCATCTTCTACTACAGAGACACCATTAATATTCATGATTTCTAAGCTGCTTTTCCTCTTATCCCCTGCACCTTTCGTTTTAGCTATTACACTCCTCCCTTGCTTCCAACATTATCATTCATTCAAATGTGTCATTAAGTTGGTCGTTATTAATTTTCTCTGTTCGCCAATATCAACCTTGATTTAATGAAGATCACATCAATCAATTCAGAGGACCTAACCAAGCACTACAAAATATACATTCAATTCTATGGTCCATTTCCTGGAAAAAGACAAAGGACTAAAACTAGAAATACAAAGCAAAAATGGTAAAGCCGGGACAAATAACATGAGCCAACTGTGGGAAAATGAATCTAGACCTTTGATCATTACTCTCTCCACACAGCTTCCAAACCCAATGATAAAGTCATTCCCCTCTCCACCATTCAGATTGTGCCATGTCTTGTTCCAATCTGGACCAACCTCTGTTGTCCCTGCTGTAGCAAGAATATCTGACATTGTAAACCACCGTGTATAACCTATGGCCAAAAGAGCGAAAATGCGTCTCACCCCCAAAATTCCTCCCCAACCTTCCCCACTAATCCACTATCACATAACCATTTAAGGTTGTCCCTGTTTTCTCCAGGTGTGGGGACCCAAACAAAATATGTGGTGGTGGTTGATGACACCTATCGAGGGATTTCCACGGGGGCAACAGTTGGGGGTGTCAAGCATTTTCCCTGATAGAAACCAGAGAGTACTGTAATTAAAATGTGTTCTTCTTATTCTTCTTCATTTCTCATTAATATTTTTGTGTATGTCACATCAGGACATGGTTAATTACTTGTACAGGTCTAGCTCCTAGTATGTGACGAATTTTTCCATTCTAAGGGAATCTAATGATATCCCCCCATGTCAATTAAGTCCTCCTGATAAGAATATCTGACACTGTACGTAAACCCCCTTCACTTCATTACTGTCCCTAACACAAGCTAGTTGCCAAATTTTCAACGTAACTATATATAGAGCCTCTGCAGCTACCCAAACTCACATTTTCGAAGTTATTACATCTGAGCGGACTTGAAGTCAGTCCAACACTGCAACATTGTCTGTACACGAAAATTTCACTTACTACTACTTGCCGTCAATTCTAAAATACTTGTCACCGGCCAAATTTATAGTCCAGTCGAATAGGTGGCATTCAGCCATTGGTTATGCATGACTTTATATGTGACCCACCATTTTTAAAAGATAATAATATTCTGTTTGGATGACACATCATAAAGTACTTGAATCTTCTACTTTTTCCTTCACCTTGATCCATTATTATCTTGAGGTTGTAACTCTTCCATTCTTTATTCTTTTATATATAAAATTTATATCGTTTTATTGATCAATAAATAAATAAAGTAGTTTTCCGATTTCTAGAAGTCAAAAGGTCAGAAGTCAATTTTGCTGTCAAATTTTAAAATGATTTCTAGAAGTCAAAAAATTAACTTTTTGTGAAGCAATATAGTTTTGCTTCTAACTTCGATTTCTAGAGAAGCAGAAGTCAGAAGCACATTTGTATCCAAACACGCCAATAGGGTTCGGAATGTGTACACCTAATGGTAAACATTTTGACTAACAAAATTGGTCCGCGCCTAGCAATCCAATGGGGGCCTATTTCCTATACCAGGGCACGGATATACTATTTGTGAACGTCTGCTCCTTGAAAGAGGATAAGTAAATTATTGTCTACCCTAATCTTCTAAGAATTTCTTGAAATTTTTATTTAAAGAGAAATTCAAATTTAGATCATCAATAAATGAGATAATCATAAAAAAAAACGGGTACATAGCTCAGCTGGTCATCCCCGTTCCCCAAAGTTTCATGCGTTTCAGGAGGTCCCAGGTCCCCAATGGCGTAATATTGCAGAAATTAACATGGAAGGTAGAGTTAGTTTGCCCCCCTTATGACACAATCTCAGCCCCCATCCGCTTCGGCTCCCTTGGCTAGATTACCCATGAGGCTCGCTAGTAGGCTAGCACAACAACCTGTTCAATTAATGTAGTAGTATGCTGTTGGAGCTTAGCTTGTTAGGCTTCCAACTAGTTAACGTAATTCAAAATTTACGACCGGGACAATTTTACTTAGCCAGCCAATAACAATGCAACTTTACTGGGGATGGACCAATTTGGTCCACTCCACTCCACCATAGGATTTGATAAGAGTGGGCCTTTTAAAACCATGAGACCTCAAAACAACAATCAACCGTTATTGGTCCATCTTTAGTCCATCAATTCTGGTCCACCTTTAGCTTTTCCAACAACAATGTGACATTTTCCGGCTGCTGTGTGGCACAAAGATTCATCGAACAGGTTCTTTCCTTTAGTTTCAGGGAATGCCTGGACTCAACAACGATGATGAAATATGGAAAGATATTCAGAGATATTAAGCCTTAATATGGTAACACATATGTCAAAATTTTATTGGCTGGTACAGAGGGCACATATTGGTTTGGGCACAGAGGATCTCAACCCGTGTTAATGAAAATGTAAAACAAACCATTGTTCAAGAATAAACTTCCCTTGCCTAATCAACATTGATTATCTTCTTCTCATATAAAATGTAAAACAAACCATTGTTTTATAATGAAAACAAACTCTAATCAATAAACAATCGAAATCTTGATTGGATTACTATTTGAGGTTCAAGTAGTACTCTTTTTCTTTTTTTAATTTCTAGTTGAACAGATGATTGGAACATAAAAAATAACAGAAGGGGTTTGTAGTTTTCTGTCCTATATAAGTGTGGATTATAGAAAGAATTTTTACAGATAGTAAATCTTTGAAATCTTAATATGGTAAGACAGATGCCCAAATTCTATTGGCAGGTACAGAGGGTACACATTGGTTTGGTTATAGAGGATCTCGACCCACCTTTCACTCCGCGTTTCTTGTATGATATCTCTTGGCGTAAGGCCTCTATCTAGACAACACTCCCAATATTTTTTATTTATTTTTATTTTGATAGCCCATAATAATAGTATAAAAGAATCATATAAATTTAGTTGGATTTTCCTTTTTGCGGCACAAAGGAAGAAGCTAAACATCTATTTTGCGGCAAAAAGAAAGAAGCTAAACGCCAATATCCTTTTGAGGTGTGAAATCTGCCAGTCTCAAGCAACTTAAATAACAACCTTTCTTTCCTTGCTTGATTCTTATTTCTTCCCTTTGTCAAACTCCAGCCCTAGGCTAAATAAGTGAATACATATTCGATTCACGTCAGCAACGTAAACCCACAAAACAAATTCATGGTTCAGACTAAAACAATAGTTCTCCAATTGAATTATCTGCTTGAGGGAGTGTTCTTTGTGGTGGAGGTGGACTAGTGGTTGTTTGCCACTACACCATTTTTCCCGATTAACAACTAAATTTAGCAACAGCTCATATGCAGTTGCGAATTTGCAACAGAATTTGCAAAGGCTTCAAAATTCGCAACAGATTGTTGCGGTTGCGAAATTTGCAACTGCTCCACAGCTGTTGCAATTCGTAACTGTTGAACATACCACATGTGCTACCTGCTTGTGTGCAAGGTAACACCTAAACTTCAGATGTGCGATCTGGCTGTGTGGCTGGCAACACCAGTTGTTATTTCAGCCATAATATTTGCAATTGTTTTGAATGGGAAAGATCATTCCACCCTCTTTTTCATCTAATATCTAGCCCTATCCCCCATATCTTTTTCTTCTTTCACTCCATCGAGGAGGCTTACTTCTTCTTATTTCACTTCTCTGAGAACCCAAACTCGGATACGATTCGTCTTCTTCTTCGTTCATCCAAGTATCTAAACCTTCTATCGGCATCTTTTCTTTCTCACCTTCTATCGGTGTCTTTTCTTTCCCCTTCTTCTTTCTCTTCTTCTTATTCTCATCCACCACCTACCACGAGACTGTAAATTTAGGTTAGAAGACTAAGGATGCAAATCAAAGCGTTTTGAAGCTTTATTAGGTGTTATTTATAGATTTTTATATATATTCTTCTACAATATCACTTCTTTTGATTAGAAATTGAAATAATTTAAAGCTAGGGTTTCAAAATTTTGGGCAATTGTTTTTCGGATTTTAGGGTTTTATTTTATAAATTGGAAAAATATTCTGAATTGGGTATGTGTTCAGTTTCGTATTTTGATTTTGATTCATCATTAATTGGAAATTGGGTTTTTATTTTAATTTTGAACATCAACTGATCAATTTTGATTACACTCAGATTTTGGTAACTGCTACTGATAATGTTGGATCCAAACAGTTGTAGGGTATTCGTAAAGGTCTGCATGGTGATTCTGTTGTATTGATGGGAAGGAACACTATGATGAAACGTTCTGTTAGACTTCATGCTGAAAAGACTGGAAACTAGGCTTTCCTTAACCTCATTCCTCTCCTTGTTGTAAGTATATTTTTAATCTAGTCTTTTGATTAGTTTTTTATTTTTGAGGTTTGGTTTTGATTTGTTGATTCGGTTTTGTGTATGTAGGGAAATGTTGGATTGATCTTCACTAAGGGGGATTTGAAGGAAGTCAGTGTGGAAGTGTCTAAGTACAAGGTTTGTTTACTTGGTTATGTTTTTAGTTTGGATTTGCTGGTTAGACTAGAAGTACTTGTTTTTGCGGTATTCATATGATTGATGAAGTTAGACTCTCTTGAGTATAATTCAGGAGTAGCACTACATAAACTAGACGCTCTAAAGTGTTTAAATCGGAGATACATGTGTAACAATTACTCAGATTGTTGTCAATATCACTATGTTCATGGATCCATGAAAGACACTCTTAAAATTTTGGTTATTTGACACAAAAAACACTTGAAAATAATTGTTAATATATATGATTGAAAGGATTATTCAAGAAGATGTAGATTCACAACTAGCCTAATATTCATTATCCAGTTAGTTTGATTCATGTTCGTGAATTTATAATTGTATACAAATGATTAGGTCTAACATATCTTTCCTTGTCTTTTAATTTCCATTTTAATGACTACTCTGAAGATATATAACTATGGTATGTTTGATATATTTAGGCAACTGCTGGTGGTGGTGGACATGGTATGCATCTTGTTTTCTATGATTCACTATCATGCAGGTAGAAAACTTTTCTCATGTTCATCTACGTATCTCTTTGTTCTATTGATGCAGTCTAGAAAAGGATGGAAGTTTTTTTTTTTTTTCTATTATCTTTTTAAGAGTATGGAACATCTCAGAGTCTCAAACGCATGAGCTTTATTTCATTCACTTATCTTGTTGGCACTTTGATAGGTTGAATATGCGAGACTGGGTCAGAGACCTTGTGCAACATTCTCAACTCCAATTTGATTTCCTGATTTATTTGGAGCATTTCCTGACATGCTTTTGTTCTTTAATGAAGATCTAATGTGACTGTAAGAAGGGAGCTTCACACTCCAGCTTCTGATTGTTCTTGTATTCAATTGGAATTTGACATATTAGGGTTTGTGTAAGTTCCTTGTAATATCTTAGTTCCTTGTTTATATTAAACAGTTGTACATATGTGTGTGGTTTTGTTCTCTTTTGTGTGATTAGGTAGGTGACTTAAGCTAAGGCCATTTGAATCGCTGGTAGCCATCAAAGGGGAGTATCAATCCCTGATACATACTTTTGTTTATGCTTATTCTTTCATGTTTACATGGGTGAATACTAACGTTCAATATACTTTTTTGCGAGGTAATGATCACTATTGCTGGGTGACAAGTGAATCGCGTGAGGAATAGGATCAACTTATGCCCCAGTGTGCATTATTCAGTTAATGCACAGTGGAAACCCTGGCTAGAGCAGCAGCAGCCGTTGGGAAGAGAAGAAGAAGAAATCAGCCATGGGTAGGAGTAAGTTTTCCACTACGTATTAGTTTGATTTTCCATCGAAACTTTTATTGTTTTTTTGTTTGGTGTTGGGTTCTTTAATGGAAAGGGTATGGGGACAAGTGAAAGTTATTTGGTCCTGGATTCATAATCGTTTTGCAGCTTTTTTTGTTGTTGAATATTAAACCAAAATAATATGAATAAAACAGTATGGATCAATTATGATAGTTGACGCAATCTGAAGTGGATCAACAAGAGTTGTTGACACGATGTGCATGGATCAACAAGTATGGTTGACACAGTGGTACGGTGGTCTAGTCCAGTTATGAAGTAAACTTGGGTTGCAAGTTATACTGGTTTTAGAGTTAGTTTACGTAAGAATATTCTAGAAGAGTCTTTGTTAGGAAAGTTGATTGAGTAGTCGTCAAGTTTGTTAAAGTTATAAATAGGTTGTTGAGCCATGAGTTAAATTACATCAATTAAGAGAAGTATTGTTTACTATCCTGTCTTGTGTTCTTTTATTAAGTCTTTGATATAAGATTTTCTACATCTGGTATCAGAGCATTGATATCAGATTCTGGAGCTGTGGGTATGAGCGTTTGAGAATAAGAAGATGGCGAAAAGTTTGAGTTCAATCAAGGTGCCGGTGTTTGAAGGTAAAAACTTTGAACACTGGAGGTTACAGATGGAGAATATTTTTATATATCAAGAAGTTTTGGATGTTGTTAATACAGGTTATGAAGAACCAGCAGAAGGAGCTGCACTTACAAAAGCTCAGCAATCTATTAAACGCAAATAGAAAAAATAATTCTAAAGCTACCTATATTCTTCATCAGGGTATTCATGAATCTCTCATGGATAAAGTTATTTATATCAAGGAAGCTAAAAGAGCATGGGATGGTTTGATAAGCTATTACAAAGGATCTGACAAGGTCAAGAAGGTGAGATTACAAACATTGAAGCGCAAATATGAACTTTTACAGATGGAATCATCAGAGACAATATCAGAGTTTTTCTCAAAGACATTAAATCTTTTCAATGAGATGAAAGTTAATGGTGACACTATAGAAGATTCTGCAATTGTAGAGAAGATTTTAAGAAGTTTACTTGAGAAGTTTGAATCAAAAGTTACTACTATAGAAGAATATAATACAGTTGCAACTATGACTCTTGATGAGTTGTTAGGTTCCAAGCCTATGAACAAAGATTACTTGAAAAAACAGTTGCTGCAAAATCAGTTGAAGAAGCACTACAGAGTCAAGTCAGATGGACTAACAATCAAGGAAGTTCTAACACTGGAGGAAGATCTAATAATGGAGGTTATCAAGGAAGATACAACACTGGAGGAAGACAAAATAATGGAGGTTATCAGGGAAGAAGACCAGTATATAGATCAAAGATTCAATGTTATAATTGTGGAGATTTTGGACACTTTTCTACTGAGTGTACAAAACCTAGAAAGACAACAACTAATAACTACAAAGCAAATTTCAAAGAAAACATAGCAGAAAGTCAAGAAGAATAAGAAGAAGTGAAAGCTGAAAACATGCTCCTAGCTTGTTATACAGCAGAAGAACAACCATATCTTAAATGGTATTTAGATACAGGTTGCAGTAATCATACATGTGAAAGGAAAGAGTTATTTGTCAATATGGATGAATCTGTACGTTCAACTGTGAAGTTTGGTGATAATTCTACCATTCCAGTTATGGGAAAAGGAAGAATATGAATTGTTCTTAAGAATGGTTCAAAGATATACATTATGGATGTATTTTATGTACCAGGTTTACATCAGAATTTTTTGAGTATGGGACAACTATCAGAAAGAGGTTATTCAATGAACATATACAATGATGTGTGTTCAATAAGAGACAGATATATAAGACTTATTGCAAGAGTACAAACTATTTCCATTGAATATTCAATATCAAAGTGCAAGCTGTTATAGTACACATGTTAATAATGATAGTTGATTATGGCACAAGAGAATGGGTCATGTAAATTTTAACAGTTTACAAGTTTTATCAAAGAAGAAGATGGTTTCAAGAATACCTATTATTGAGCTACCTAAATTAAAGGTGTGATAATTGTATTTTTTGCAAGCAGCACAGAGATCCATTCCCAGTGAACAAAGCTAGAAGAGCTGAACAACAGTTGGAGATTGTTCACAGTGACTTGTGTGGTCCTATTGAAGTTACATCACATGGAGGTAATAACTATTTCATAACTTTCAGTGATGATTATAGTAGGAAAGCATGGGTATATTTACTTAGACAAAAGAGTGATGCTTTTTCATGCTTTTAGAAGTTTTAAAACATATTGGTAAGAGCATCAAGATTTTAATAACTGATAGAGGAAAAGAGTATATTGTAGTTGATAATTTCATGGAAGAATATGGTATTCAACATCAGTTAACAGCTAGATATACACCACAACCAAAAGGTGTAGCTGAGAGAAAAAACAGAACTACAATGGAGATGGCAAGAACTATAAGAAGAACAAAAGATTTACCAAAGAATTTATGGGGTTATGCAGTTGATACAGCAGTGTATTTACTTAACAGATGTCCTACAAATAGTTTTAATAATAAGACACCAGAAGAAGCTTGGAGAGGTACAAGACCAAGTGTAAGACATCTGAGAATTTATGGATGCATTGCATATGCACATGTACCTAAAGAACTTAGGAAGAAGTTGGATGATAAGAGTGAGAAGTGTATTCTTGTTGTTTACCGTTCAGTAACCAAAGGCCATAAGTTGTTCAATCCAGTAACCAAAATGTAATTAAAAGTAGAGATGTGATCTTTGATGAAGAATCACAATGGAATTGGAATACTGGTTCAACAAACGATGTTGATCCAAATACTATTGTCAGAATAGTTCCAATAGTAGTTGAAGAAGAAGTGCATACTCAAGACAATGTTGAAGAACATCATGAAGAAGCAAGAACTGGAGCAATATCACAGCAAGAAAATGCAGGATCAAAAAGAAATTATGTTATACCAGCACGTATGAATGATTATGTTTTATCAAGAGATGATGAAGATACTGATGATGATGTGGTGAACTTTGCACTATTTTGAGATTGTGATCCTGTAGCTTATGAAGAAGCTTCTAAATAACAAGGTTGGATTCAATCCATGAATGAAGACTTGAAGTCAATAGAGAAGAATAACGCTTGGGAACTTACAACACTTCCACTAGGTAAGAAACTTATTGATGTTAAGTGGGTTTACAAAACAAAATACAAGTCAAATAGTGAATTGGATCATTTGAAAGCAAGATTAGTTGCTAAGGGATATAGACAGAAACAAGGAATAGATTATTCATAAGTATTTGCACCAGTTGCAAGACTTGATACAATACGTATGATTATTGCTTTAGCTGCACAGAAACATTGGAAGATTTTTCAGATGGATGTAAAGTCAGCATTCTTGAATGGTGTATTGGAAGAAGAAGTTTATGTTGAACAACCAGCTGGTTACATTATGGAGGGGAAGGAGAATGAAGTATACAAGCTAAATAAAGCTTTGTATGGTCTAAAACAAGCACCACGTACTTGGCATACAAGAATTGACTCATATTTTGTAAAGAAAGGGTTTACAAGATGTCCACATGAGCATACTCTTTATTTGAAAGATGATACTCTTGGCCATCATATTATAGTATGTTTGTATGTGGATGATCTTATATTTACTGGAAATAGTTCCGAGATGATCAAGGAATTTAGGGAGGATATGGTGAAGGAGTTTGAGATGACAGATCTTGGGTTAATGTCATATTTTTTTGGTATAGAAGTACAACAAACTGAAAAGGGAGTTTTTATTAATCTACAGAGATATGCAGAAGGAATATTAAAGCTTTTCAAGATGGATAATTGTAATCCAATTCTAACACCAGTAGAGGAGAGATTGAAGTTGACAAAAGAAGGTTCAGGAGAGCTTGTGAATTCAACAGATTTCAAATGTATTGTTGGATGTCTTAGATATCTGACTGCTACAAGACATGATATCATGTATGCAGTTGGATTGGTTAGTAGGTTTATGGAATCACTTAGACAGTCACATGTAGAAGATGCAAAATGTATTTTGAAGTATGTTAAAGGAACAACTAGCATAGGAATTTTTTATACTGTTTCAGAAGATCCAAAGTTAGTTGGTTATACTGATAGTGATTGGGATGGAGATACAGAAGGAAGAAAGAGTACATCTGGTTATGGATTTCAATTAGGAACAACATTTTTCTCTTGGTCATCAAAGAAGCAACAAGTTGTTGCTCTATCTACAACAGAAGTTAAATATATAGTTGCTAGCAATTGTGCTACACAAGCTGTATGGTTAAGAATGATGCTGAAATCATTATTTCATGAACATAAAACACCTACAACAATAGTCTGTGATAATAAGTCAACTATTTCACCGACAAAGAATCTTGTGCTTCATGGGAGAAGTAAGAACATTTATATAAAGTATCATTACATTAGAGAGCTTGTTAGCAATAAGGAGATATCTGTGGAATTTTGTGAATGTGAAGGACAAGTTGCAGATATTTTCACCAAGTCTTTGAAGTCCAATACTTTCATCTACTTGCGTGGAAAACTGGGGATGATAGTAAAGAGTATCTTGGTTTAAGGGAGGATGTTGAATATTAAACCAAGATAATATGAATAAAACAGTATGGATCAACTATGATAGTTGACGCAATCTGAAGTGGATCAACAAGAGTTGTTGACATGATGTGCATGGATCAACAAGTATGGTTGACACGGTGGTACGGTGGTCTTGTCCAGTTATGAAGTAAACTTGGGTTGCAAGTTATACTAGTTTTAGAGTTAGTTTAAGTAAGAATATTCTAGAAGAGTCTTTGTTAGAGTTTTATCTTTGTTAGGAAAGTTGATTGAGTAGTCGTCAAGTTTGTTAAAGTTATAAATAGGTTGTTGAGCCATGAGTTGAAATACATCAATTAAGAGAAGTATTGTTTAGTATCCTGTCTTGTGTTCTTTCATTAAGTCTTTGATATCAGATTTTCTACATTTGTGGTGATGGTGGTGCTACTATTGGCGGTTATGCTGGTCATGAAGTTGGTGTCCTTGGTTTTTGATTGGAAATCCCGCTAATGTTGGTGCTAATTCCCAGCTAAGGTTTCTTCACAGGTGGTGGTGGTTCTCTGGTTCATGCATTTTGATTTCAACACTTTTGGACCAAAAATAAATAAATGAAAAATGCATTTGGTGATGGTAATTTCGGGTTATGGGAAGCAGAGCCGCTGTACTTCTTGGTGGTGGACTGGTTGTTGTTTGCTGGATGGGGGTTTGATTTGATGGATGGTGTTAGATAGTCAGTTTGCTGGTGGTCGTTCTTGTTGTATGGTGGTGGTGGAGTTTTTGAGGCCGGGAACAGTGCAAGTTTTGTGTGTGCATAATTTGTTGAGACTATTAGTCCCACATTGTCTGGGTTATCTAAGATCTTGCGGTTTATAATTCTTAGAGCCTCTCCACTCATTGCAAATTGGTTTTGAGTTGGATGCCCATATTCTAACATGGTATCAGAGCAGGCTATTTGCGACGAGTCATTTGACCGTGCCTTTACTCCGGGTCACCCGATTTAATTTTCCACGTGTTAGACCCAACGAGGCTACACGTGACGGGGCGTGATTTAATTGTCCACGTGTTAGACCTAACGAGGCTACACGTGAGGGGGCGTGTTGAGACTATTAGTCCCAAAGATCCTGCGGTTTATATAATCCTTAGGGCCTCTCCACTCATTGCCAATTGGTTTTGAGTTGGATGCCCATATTCTAACATAATTCACTCTTCTTTTGTAACAAATTATTCGATGCAACAATGTCTTAATGCAACAAAATTTTCCATATCAATTTGCACATAATTATTCGATGACCATAAAATGCGACATAGCAATGAAATTTTATTAAACTTTATTGAAAGTATTAATCAAAATTGAAAATTCATCTCATAAAATGTTCAGAGATCATGCGGTACATCGGCTAGGACAAAAATCCGGTTATTAGTCGATGTTGTAGCAAATTTGCTCGAAGAGGGGTAGATGTTGCTGGAACAAAGTCACATACACATCTATGCTCCCATCACCGACAACGGAAGGAACCAAGTAAATCATACCCTCAAAAGGATCAAATGAAGGCATAAAAATGGAAGGCTTACCTACTCCGAAATCAACATCGTTGAATGGAAAACCAAGCCAGCTATTGATTTCCAAATTGGGCCACAAGGAAGGCACCTTCTTGTCAGCAACTTTCTTCGGCATCAGATTCTCATCATGCTGATTTTTGTTAGCAAAGTCTACAAAAGATTTGAAGTACTCATCGTTCACCTTTCCGACTGCATCGTGTATTACTCCCGCCGTGTAGCTCAAAGATTCATCTAAAAGGTTCTTCCCTTGAGTTTCAGGAAATGCCCAAAGCACCAAATTGCCAAAGTACTCATTCGGGACACGAGGTCTCAACCTTCTCCTTCCGTTCACTGAGATCCTGACATAAGTTGTGTCAGACTCGCCAAGTCCCCGAACCCTTGTAATCACTCGCCATAAATGTGCAACCAAGCACTCAAAAGTGCTATAGCGTGAACTATAGCCACCATTCACATCTTCACTAGATAAGGAGGATGAAGAAGCCTTATCCTTGATTTTCGCTATAAACTCCGGTGTGAAGTGAAGAATTTGTTGTACCAAATCATCTTTGGAGTAAGGCAACATAGTAGAGTCTTCATTGATCTTCCTCTTTGCAATCTCAACACTTGTGTGATCAAACTTAATATCACATGGATTTCGAGGAACGAATATGTTCCTCTCGTGCACAGGACGCGGGTGGATTTCGAGTCCACGGCAAGCCTGAGCCCAAGCAATCATGAACTGGCTCACAAATACTCCATCCGCAACAATGTGATTCGACGAGAAACTCAAAACTAAAGACCCACAAATGAATCTCGTGAGTTGAACTAGAGCCAATTCTTCCACTCCACTGAAACTTGAATTGAGTTCCAACAAGGTGGATACCGTAAACGGGATAGCTTCATCTAAGGTGCAGTCAGCGGACGCTTCGACAAATCTCATACCCTCATCATTGAGTTGAATAACGAATTGACCATCCTCATCTTCGCCCAACCTACCAGCCCATTCTCGGTACTCCGATAAAACCTTTTGCAAGCCTTGTTCTAACAATGAGTTTGATGGATTTGGTGGTTTATAAGCATATAGTAGTGGTATGTGTTGATCATCTGCAACCTTATCAAAGACAGTAAGAGGGACATATTTTATGGTTGGGACTGGTTGATCATCAGTACCATTGTAGATTGGTTGTAAAAGCTTTGAACTCACTTGTTCGATCTTCATGGTTTTTGCTCTGGTTTACTAGGACAATCTATGGATAGATTTCTTATAAAGCTAGAGGATCATGGAAGGCAATCTTGCCATCATCGATCGGGTTGGCATAATAATTCTGCTAAAATTTATCATGGATTTATTTGGAAGTTCTTTGATGAGTATCTATATGTACAAATGGCAAATCTTTATTCACAAATGTCATTATGGTGCATATTCACTGAATTGTAATTAACGTAAATACCAGTTAAAAAGACATCTTCAAAAAGTAAAGAGATACAGCGTGATTTATGGATTATCCTGTCGTAATCCTTATTTATGGAGTTGTTTGGTAAAATTTATCATAATTAATTATTTACCATCGTAATGAAAGAAATCTTTTTTTGTTGATTTTAAGTAAAAGTAATAAAAGATTGTACAATGAATAACTTTTTATTTTCATTCGCCGGATTTCACTTACTAGACCTCTAATGCATCAAAACTATCGCTCGAGTGCAACACAATGAGCATGCATTTCTGAACCATCGGAGTTCACATCAAATGTGTAATAGCAAATTTAATGGGTTAAAAATATCCCTAAAAGTATATGGTTATTGTGTATTCAAGTGAGTAAAAGCAACAACCATAATACCATAATATTTTACCAAATGAATCTTAAATTTGATAACTGTCAATTAAAAAGGCATCTTCAAAAAGTAAAGAGATACAGTGTGATTTATGGATTATCCTGTCATAATCCTTTTATGGAGGGTTGGTCAATTTTATGAAAACTAATTATTTACCATTAAAATGAAATAAATTACTTTTGTTAATTTTAGTAAAAATAATAAAAGGTTGTCTATGAACAAAAGAAGTATTTTTATCCGCGAGATTTCACATTATAGACTTCTAAGGCGTCAGATTATCTTTGACTGCAACACAAAGAGCACGCATTTGTAAATCATTGGATTTCACATCTAACCCGTACATGGTGATTGTGTAATCAGGTGAGTAATAGCAATAAGCATAATCCCATAATATTTTACCAAATGAATCTTAGATTTTACTATTGTCAATTAATATTAAATAAAGTGACATAAATGATTTCAAAAAATAAAAATAAATTTTCAATAATATTGGAAAGGAAATATTTTACGCATTAATACTGCTCATTAAATTCTTGATTGAAAATTTTATTTTTCTTGATAAACACAAATTTGACCAAACAATGAATTGAGTATAGTGAAATCCATTGCCCCTCTCATTCTTCTTATGGGCAACAAGATTAGAGATTAATTCTGGTTAATGGGATATTGGTAGAATTCTCACACCCCTTGTGGTTGGAAGTACAGGCACACTGAGGCATGTAACATGTTGTCAAAAATAAATCAGGATTTTGAGCTCTACCTATTTAGACCATGTCTAGTGAGGGAAGGGGGAATTCCCTTAAATTCCGACGTTGCACCGAATAAAGTCGACGTGTAAAGCAGTAAGGGATCACCATGTCTACAACTAAAGAGTATACCCAGGGGATCCAACGGGTCCCATCGGTTCCGGGTATCATACTACCCGGCCCCGGAACCGATTATATTGTTCGGTTCCGGGTTCTAACGGTTCCGGATCCGGTTCCAAAATTATTGGACCCGGAATCGGACCCGATAAAAGAGCTGGGTACTCGTCGGGTCCGAGTATTAAATGGGTATTTTCCGTAGTTCAATTTTTTACAGAGTAAATTTACACATTTTATATCAAATCCTCTGAATGTATGATCCAACACCAATAAACAATTTTCTAAAGTTGTTAGAATAGCAACACCAGCAACATGCTTAAGCTTCTTTGACAATTTGAAATAAATTTTGTTTTAACGACATGGTGATTATCAAGAAAAACATCATTAGAGCTTTACCCAATATGTAAGTAGTTCTCATATTAGGTAGCATCAAAATAACTGGTGTTTCACCGGTAGTGCTTTATACCTTATGCTTTCACGTCCCAAGTACCACTAAAGAAAATGTATCAATGTCAACTATTGGACACTAAAATTTGTTTACAGTGGTGATGCATACATACCATAACCATCTGATACGTGACTGATCTTATTTGTGTTTTTTTCAATTGATTTTCCATGTCTTCTTAATATAAATCTATTAACACGTATGTTATTCTGTAAAAACTTAAAAGATTAACGAACCTATTCACCAAAAGAACATCCATAATCAAGATCCAAATAGTGTAATCAAAATAATACTATAGAACTTTTCCCTGTTATACCAATGAATACACTTATTAAAGATGAAAAGAAACAAACTTCCAATGAAATTTCCACTGAGTGAATAGAAGTTTGTGAGGCTCTTAAGGAAGACTAAGTTATTATAACTGTAGTTGCATCTTTTCTGATGACTACACCCAAGTAGATCTAACGACTATAAAACTACTAACATTCAAGATTCAAAGATAAACAAGATGTAAAGAACATAAAAGTAAAGATGAACACAAGCATATAACGTGGTTCGGCCTTTGAGACCTACATCCACGGGAAAGAAACTATCTCTTTATTGATTAAGGTCTTACCCTTGAAAGAATTACAAATATCACTTAGACTTCTCACTCTTTCCTTCTCTAAATCTCTCTCTATAATTCTCTGTAGAAAGACCATCTAAGATTACATAACATGTCCATCTCCCTTTACATGGACTGGTATTTATAGACAAAATAAACTCCTTCTGGTCCGATGTGGTGCTCTTGGATGTATGTCGATACAATACACCTCTTCGCTTCGGACTGACTCGCCACTGCTCCCTTCGAGTTACATCATGTGGAATCTCCTTCGAATGACATTATATATCGCCCTTGGGATTATATCGCATAGTTCCTTCTTCGGGTAGCAGTATCTCGCCCTTCGGCCGAGTTCACGAGAGGGATGTACTTCTTTTACAGCTGTTTCACATCTCTTCTGATTCTCATTAAATGCACTGCTTTCTTTTAGACTTGACCATCAGTGTGATTTGATTAAGGATTACACGCGTCCTTCATGAGGAGAGGCAGTAGATATTCTTGGTTTTGATGTAATCACATTTTACATCTTTATTCGGTGTATCTGTTCTATCATCTTATCTCATGATTACCTCCTTTGATGCTTACACGTGGCGATTATATATTTTACCCTCACATTTTGCTCATTTTCTTTTCATCTTACCATGGGTACGATGGGAAGAAAACTTGTGCTCGTACTTTCATCTTCACCACATCCCGAGAATTACGCCACGTCGCCATCTTTAATGCCTTTTTACCTGTTGGACTTGAGGCGCCAGTTAATATCCATTGGATTCTCTCCTCTTATAAAATATTTTTAGATTTATTCTTGTGTTTAAGAAGGATAACTAGGGTTTGGAATAGCAATTATTGTGATCACACATAACTATTTCAATGATTTTCATCTTGCAATGTTTTTAGATTTATTTATTTAAATTCTAAAGTTATTTGGAAGATGATTTTTGCAGTATTTAATCTTTTTGATTTTATGTATTTCAATTGCTTATGAGATGTATACCTTTACTTTCGTGAACTGTGCTAGTATCTCATAAATGCTCAAAAGTTAAGCCTATTATGTCTGGATGCAAATATTGATAAAAGATAGAATGAACTTTTGAAAATTCCGCAGTATTGATCTTTCCCTGATCCACTTCTATGTGAAAGTACTATATGGCTCCGTAAGTTTTCTTATGTTGAGTATTTTCGATTAAATTAATCAATAAGGTCTCCTTGTGGTTAATTTATTCGAGTTTACTAGATACAAATCCATGTGATTTGTTAATGTCCAAAGAAATCCTTCTTTTCTTGTAAGAGTAAGGTCGCTCATGTTGTTCTTTTGGGAGTGACATCAAATAGGGGAGAGTTCTTAAATGAACTTGTGGTTAATGTCCATATCTTCGTGGGGAGTGCGGTTGTGGAATTTTGTAGGAGTTATCTTGTATCTTTATAAACTCCTTGATGAATACACTAAGTTTCGACTATGTGAAATGATCGAAACAAAGTTGATATGTTCTCTTTTAGTCATGAATTATATTTTTGAGAATTTCATTATGATCCTGTAGTTTTCGTACCTTTCCCAATTTATATTGGCAAAAAGGGGGAGAATTATTTGGTAGTTCATGCACTACATACATATGGTTTACAGATCATTATGTAAAGGGGATTGGTTTTCATTATGAGATGGAAGTATTGACTAAGGGGGAGTGATACATATCACCATAGTATTATTTCAAAGTTGTGATGCAATTGGACTTTGATTTTGTATAATAATACTATGACACTGTATAACAATGATTAAGAACATTTGTTTTCTTATTGTTATGGATACGAATCTTCAACAACAAGGATGCTGAGTTGAATACTTTCACAATCGCTGGAATACTTGGAGTAACAAAGAATTCAAGGAAAGTTGAAGAGCCAAGGAAATAAAGCATGATGGATGAGAAGATAAAAAGTCTATTTATTTTGTAATCTGTTAGAGCACTGCTCGGTCGAACTCGCAAGCGTTGCTATCTCAATCTTGTTGTCAAGTTTAGTTTCCAAAACTATAAGTCTTGATTTCTAGTCTACTTATATCTAAGTCTCATATTAGGATAGTAAGTGTAGTTGAGCATTATACTTCACAGCGTTCATCGATTAAATACGAAGAACTACTAAGGGGATCTTGTGGAACTTCATCAACAAAAGGTATGTGGAGACTTGAACTCATCTATCACTCAAAAGTCTATCTAATCTATCTCCTATTTGAGACAAAAGTCGTATAGCTATATAGACTTCGATTATACACATTTGATATTTAGAGCTGAGTTTAACTTGCTTAAATATTTCTCGAAATATGCGTTGGTAAGCTTTCGCTTTAACCAAGTTCATCTTATATTCTTGACGAAAGTCAAAAGATGATCATGTGAAAATCTACTTGTAACATCTTATATGATTTGTGTGAGACGGTCATTTGATGTAGACTCGGAATATTTCGTATTGATCATTCGATCACTTGAAAATTGCTTTGAAGCTAATAGTTTGTGAGAGACAGCTACTGTCGTCTTCCGAGAATGTTTCAATGATTGAAATGGGAGTTTAGAACAAATAACCATGATTGGATATAGCATAGTATGCGTACTTGCATATGTGTTGTCCAAGTCCGGGAACCATAGTATGCATACCCATATGCGTACTGGTTGGTTATGGAAGTCCGGGAACTTAGTATGCATACCGGTATGCGTACTGGTGTGAGTTTCAAGTTCCGTAAATTCAACTGAGTTTTGGAAGGTATGCGTACCCGTTCGCATACTAGCGAACCCAAAATTGGTCCGGCCACTTAGGTATGCGTACTCGTATGCATACTTGAGTAGGTTATGTTCTAAAATCGGTTTGTTCATGAACTAATATATTTATATAATAAGGAATTCAATCTTTTGCAAACCGTGACTATAATATTCATGAATTGATTCGAGTGAATCAAAATCGATTTTTCTTTAATTGTGTCTTGTATACTTCTATGAGAATATAAACAATTGAACAACTCTAGAACTAGTTTTATTTGAGTCATTTGAACTAGTTATGGTTATGATGAATATGGTTGATATGAGAGTGTTCATATGGCTAACTTCGGTTAACTATTGTTGAGCCAACAAGGTGTGCAGGTTTAGGTACGGTTACTCATATCTAAATGAAGTCACTTTTCATTTGAGTGTAACAAGCTAAGTTCGATCTAACGGTTGAAAGATATTAGCTTGTGTCTAATCAGGTTTTCATCTAACGGTGAATATTGAATGCTTTGTTACCAAGGTAACATTGATTGCAAACCCCGATTTGAAGAATATATAAAGGAGAACTCTAGCAACTGGGAAACCTAATCCCCACACCTCGTGTATGATACTAGTTGCGAATAGAGTCGATTCTCCTTTAACCTTAGGTTTTTCACGAAACCCTGTAGGTTAACGACTTAAAGACTTCATTAGGATTGTGAAGCCAGACCCAACTATTTTCTCTGTAGTTGCGTGAAAGATCCCCTGAAACAAAAACCTAATCATATCCTCTTAACTTCTGCCTCTCTTGGTCTCTCCGTCTCTTCCTCTCTTTTTTTCTCCTCCTCCCTCAGACGAGATTTTTTTTCTTCATCCATCTTGGTTTGTCTCAGACAAATAATGTTTCTCATCCTCATCTCCACCTCTACCTCCATCTCCTTAGTTTTCTCGGAAAACAATTTTTCACTTTCTTCTCTGTAAAAACGAAAAACGAAATCTAGGTTTTATCCCTTATCTTTCTTGCGATTTCTTTTTTGTGGGTACTCGAGAGATCGAGTCAATGGAGGATATAAGTAGATCAAGTGGATCCTCTCTGCCTTCATCAAGATCAGCCGATAAAGTTAGGGGTTTCCAATTATTTTTTCCATGATTTCCTTTTTGATTTTACAGTAGAAATTAATCTCTTTTGATTTGTTTTTTTTAGTTGTCTTTGTATGAGATCGGGTTTTACTGCTTTACATTAAGTTAGGATTTAGTTATATATAAGTATGTTTTGAAGTTCTGAAATTTTACGGTTACATGAATCAAAAGGTATTTTTGCAATTTTGTAGGCTTGACTGCCTTTGTTAATGGGTTTTCGTTTATCATTTTGAATTTCCAACCATTGAAGTTTAAATGCTATTAGCTAGATGTAATGTACATCTTCATTTTCGGAATCAGTTCTTTAAGATTTGTTTATAATTCATTCATGGCTTTCTCTTGTACACTTTCTCATCCCTTCTATTCCAAGGTTCACTCTTTTGCGCTCTATCTCCTCATTTTTAATTAGTAGAGATTGGATTTTTTTTATCTGAAAATTAAAAAATTGGCAGATTCGTTATGTATCAGTATCAGCTAGTAGTCGAGTAGCAGTAGCAATGTCAAGTAATTTAGTCTCGGTCGAAGAAAAAAGCTCTAAACAGAAAATTCCGCATGTGTTAAGTGTTGCTGGTTCAGATTCTGGAGGTGGTTCTTGAATTCAAGCGGACCTTAATTGTGCTACTATGATGACTGCGGTTACTGCTCGAAACACAATTGGGGTTTAAGTATGCAATTTCAGTCGCCTTTTTATAATTAGAATCATTTTTTAATATGATTACAATAATTTGTAGAATTGTTTGAAGGATAGATAAAAGTTGTATCTTATACATTACAATATGATGAACCGGAGTCAAAATGATGCCAATTGTTCAAATGTATGAAATGTAGCGAACCTCCGAGATTTATATGATGTTTCCTATTGTGAATTTATGTGAATGTCTTACTTACTTATTACCATTAAACCACTGATGGTTCATTTCGGATTTGATGGGGCGGTATTTTTAAGGGGTCTTTCTGACTTATATTTAGTTTGTTGATGTATCTATTAATTTTCTTAATGATTTTTTTTTATGGACAGGGTGTTAACCTTGTGCCAGAGGAGTTCGTTGCGGAACAATTAAGGTCTGTACTGACGAACATGCAGGTTGATATGGTAAGTTGTGACTGGAAATTCGTGTCTACTAGTATTAGGGCACATTTACTTGAAATCTTCTAAGGTGTTAGAGATGCTTACTTTCTCAATTCATGACTGCTTTTGTTAATATAATTTTATTTAATTACATCACTGGTTAATATCTGTTGCATACTATGAAGGCATCTCTAGTGGTTGATCCTGTTATGACATCTACAAGTGGGGATATACTAGCCAATTCTTCCATCCTTGCTGGTCTTTGGTATGTAAAGCTTTTTGATACGGAAGCTAAGCGAAAATCATGATGATTAGTATCTAGTGTGGTCATATGGATTTTTCTTTCATCTTTTTATTTGCTAATTGGTTAATTTCTTCAAGTTGTGATATCCATAGATCTCAATTTTTGCTCCAAAATATATGAGATGATGTTTTAATGAAATGGTAATGTTAGAAAATTCATGGATATATCTCAGGTAGTCTTGATTAGTTAGATTTTTTGAATCATAACACTAATTTGGTATGAGATTATGAACTTATTGTAATTTATTATGTGATTCCTTTGTAATGAAAAGAAATTATGAGAGGCAGTGATTAAGTCAGTTGAAGATAAGCGTGTTACTTGGGGGTCTCTTAACTAATATATTTCTTGCATTTTGTATGAAAAATTGAGAGTTGCAGTTATAGTGTCAAATGCTGCTCTTCAGTTTATTCATGGTAAGATTATTAAGATGCAGATTTTTTGAATTGCAGGCAGGGCCATAATAGTATCAGCAAATTCATTTTCGGATCCCTAGTTTATTTAAGTTCAGGTTAACACAATCTGAGAATTCCTTTTTGGCGGCAAATTTGTCTTTCTAATTTTGCTTTTTATTTTATGTCTTTTGTGATGAATTGTTTAGGTTACGTAATGTTTACACTCCACAAGGAGAATCGATCTCAATGCGCTGCTGCAAAGATTTCAGCATTCCTATGGTTGAGAAAGAAGTTTCATGGTATTGATTCTAATTCCATTTTCAATCTCTAGTGATATTTTCTTTAAAGCTCAGAAGATTTTTTATCAAATTCTTCGAATATGGAGTTGTTTTGGTGAGTATTATTTGATCTGATTTGCGAGCTAGAAGTGATAATGGTGACTCCCCCGTCTCTTTAGTCTTCCCTTTTCTTGTTTCTGTATCTATCTTTTGTCTTTTGATTCTGCTTCAGTTACTAATTTGAGTTTGATTCGCTTTTATATGATATCGATGGTTGTGTAACGTTTTTCCGGAGGGACATATTTTCCCATGTGAAGAAGTCCGAGGTTTGGAGATTATAGACTATATATCTTTTTGATAAGTAAGTTATTGTTTTTTCTGTTGGTTCACATGTTGAACAATAAACTTATGAATGTAGGTGGAATCAACTAGGCTGCTCAGTCACTGACAGAATCTGTGGTCCCAATCACTCAGAAGAAAGCTGCTTTATCTCGACTTCTTAAGGTGACTTTTCTTCTTCTTTTGGGCCTCTTACTCCATGTATTATTCTGTTTAACCATTCAATTTTATCTTGGATAATGATGCGCTAATAGTGGTTCTGGAAGCACAATTTACCAACCACGAAGCCGGTACTCCTGGAAAACGGCAGCTTCTTATCTGCAGTTTTTGAGTCCCCATGACCCATACTTGACCATTCTGTATTTTCTTATAGTTCTGTGCAGGGAGACACTGTTTTTCACTTCCAAAGATCACCATAGAACACATATAAGACCAATGTTGAGGCTCAATGCAAAGAATTAATGAAATTACATTTTATGTTCTTTGTATTATAGATTTAATGTAAAAAAGCAAATACATTTTGATGAAATCAAATTTATAAAATTTTCTTGCTTTGTTATTTTGTTTTATGAATTATTTTTTCAGCTATTTATTTTTTTTAAATCTGAAAATACTTCCACAACGTTTCTAAAATATTTTTTAGGATACATATCACAACGGTTGTTGCAATGCAAAATAATTGTTGTTATCATGTCATGAACGACAATGGAGAAAAACCGTTGTTGAAATATTAAGGCTTTTCACAACGCGTAGGTGGATAACGTCTTGAAAACCGTTGTCATACTAATTCGACAACGGTTTTCCTGTGTTGTTATTAGCTGTTTTTCTTATAGTGGTAGAGTCCTACTGGGATCCAGATGCATAAGGAACGCGACTGTACCTTGATCAGTGTGAGATTGGTTAGGGCTCAACTACATTCCAGTCTGAAGTTAACTTGGAGTAGGCTAATATCTGTAGCGTCTTAATATAGTGTGGTGTTCAAATCTGGACTAGGTCCCGGGGGTTTTCTGCATTCGCGGTTTCCTCGTTAACAAAATTTCTGGTGTCTGTGTTATTTCTTTTCCGCATTATATTTTCTATATAATTGAAATATCACAGGTTGTGCGTAAGTTCAATCAATTGTGAATCCAACCTTTGGTTGTTGATTAAATTGATTGACACTTGGATATTGGTTTTTGATACCGTCCAAGTTATTTCTTATATTAAATCGGGCTCGCAAATTCCTATTTGTTTGATTGCAGATTGAGTTGAGAAATAGAGATATAACTCTTGGATATACTTTTCTTAAGAGGAGAACAATATATTTCTACTTTGATAAAATGACTATTCAAGATGTGGCACTTTTTCAAGAACGCGCAATTGGGGGATACTTATATTAATCGGGGGATATAAATTACTATGCATATCCAATAGTGTATGTTAAGGAGTGTTTTTTGGATGCGGAAATACTAAAATACCCTTTAAGTTATTACCCTTCCATCTAAATTAAAATTTAAAACTAAAAATCAAAATCAAAATCAAGATCAAACCCTATAAAGTTCTTAAAGATAGGTTAAATTGAATTGTTGTTGAGCAAGAAGAAGAAGAAATGGCTTCATTGAGAAGGTATGTGATACCCAATATTATTTAAAGTGTTGTTGTTGTTTTAAAATTTCGTTTGGGTTAGAATGATAAACTGAAACCTTTTAGTTTCAGTTTCAATCCACTCCCGGTATTGTGTTCATGATGAATACCATGCCGATATCTTGTGCCGGCATGGTTATTAGGATGAATACCATGCCGATACTGAGTGCCGGCATGGATGTTAGGATGAATACCATGCCGATACTGAGTGCCGGCATGGATTTTAGGATGAATACCATGCCGATATTGAGTGCCGGCATGGTATTTCAGGATGAATACCATGCTGAAACTTGCTATTTCAGACAGATTTTCTGTATGTTTTTGTCCTCAAACCGGCACGGTTCACTTGGGAATCGACCATGACGATTTGGGCCCTGCCGGCATGGTATTCATACTTTTACCATGCCGACACTGAGCTTTTACAGGCGTAACAATGGCGAATTCAATGAAAAAAAAAATCAAATTTCAATACATTAATACATATACATGTGTATTTAAAACACTTTTATGTTCAACTTGTTTACTCTCCTGGGTTGGTTCTTCACCTAAATTTTCATGATCATAAACATCTTGATTTAATGTTGTTGCATCAACATATTCAATGATAATGATTTATACTAATCATTATCAAACAAATCTATTAACTTAACTAATTATAATTAGTGAGGGGCAGATTAGAAATTATATAAATTACATGGATAGGGGGTGACCCTGATTTACTATTTAAATCCTGTTTTTGTCTTTTTCTTGTATCCCCCAATTAATAAAAGTATCCCCAATTGCGCGTTCTTTTTCAACCAACTACAACAGAACTGGATATATTTTCTGCACTCATCCACAACATACCTTTTCTATTGCATCGAGGGGTGAGACCTGATAGACCATATCTGCAAACGGTGCAAAGTAGTGTGAGTGATTGCAGAATTCTGCTAGCAGCTCAGTAAACTAAGTGTAACAAAAAGGGCAGCAAGAAATGTTTTAAGAAATCCCAGAGGAACCCTGGCAGCACAACTAAGAGATTACACAATACGGAAACATTTTACCTGAGTTTGAAGCACTAGGCTTTACTGCCAACATCAAGCCACCAAAGCAGTCATCTGCTTCAATACCAAAGTTCATATTTACCTTAGCCATGGGAAAATGGGATTCAATGTGGAAAGCTCACTCAAAATTGCGCCAATTGCCCAAATATCTGAAGAAATTTGACCAAGTAATTATAAGGATTAGAGCCTGGAGGTTTAGCTAATACCATGCATAATAAATAGATTATTAATGCTAATATCATTTCTCAACTGTTGACCAAGTACTCAACACTTTACCCTTTCTCACAAATTATACATTCTATAAGTATCATGTCAATGGAAACTTGACTTCAGACGATTATAAGGTTAAAATGAGATCACAAATCACATGGTAATTTCCAAATGAGCACAGAAAGAGAAACTAATTCCAACAATCAAATACATCGAAGGGGGAATAATAAAAGGCCAAAATAGACTTAGAACCAGGTTATTTGATAAAGAGGCCAAGGCTATAGGTTGCTTAACTTCCAAACAATACAGATGGGTGGGATACATGGAGGTAAATGATAGCATATTGTTTTTTCAGAGGCAGGAAAGGAAAAGACCCCTTGTCCCTTCTTAAAGAAACTGTCCGAAGTGAATGCAAAATGAGTACAACTTTAATAACTAGTAACAATGGGACAATCTATCCGAACTTTAGTTACGGATTCTAAAAAGAAACTGTCCGAAGTGAATGCAAAATGAGTACAACTTTAATAACTAGTAACAATGGGACAATCTATCCGAACTTTAGTTACGGATTCTAAAACATATAATCAATAAGTTCCTGTATATCGATATTGTAATTCAACTTGACTGAATGACAACATTAAAATATAGAACATTCAATGAATCTAAGAATAGTAGAAAGAGTAAAAATCAGGGAGGAAGAGTGGTAACATTAAGTAGTTTGTTGTTCACTTACTTTGCTAAGTAATTCAATGTAGCAGCAGGCATTGTCCTAAAAAAAAATCCCCCTTGAGTATTATGAAATTAGAGGTCTCCCTCGTCATAGTAAAACCAATTTTTCTCTCATCCTTTTAGTGTTTATACTGACCTGATTGTCATGATGGATGACACGCAATGCACGTGCACTTCACTTGTATTTTATAATCATTTTATGGGATGGACAAATAGTCACACTATTTAGCGTGTCAAAATTAATTAAGAATTAAATATAATTAGATAAAGATTTATTGTTACACTTTTTAAAGATGTCACACGTATTTGTGTGACAACTTCTGTAACACAAATTAGTGTAACAATTCAGTGTTACAAATTACTGAATTTGGTGTAGTGGAGTTAGTCTATACAGATTGCTAAGCGAAATATTGGGTGTGGTTGTTAGACCCCCGCTTTTTCAATTGGTATCAGAGCAGGCAAACACGTTTAAAACCTCATAAGTCTGTGTTTGTGGCAATCTGATTTGTGTGGATAGTGTTTATCTCAAACTCGCGCACATAGAAATGTGTTCGGAAAGTTTTGATTATACTACATATCTTGGGCTTACCTCTAAGGATAACTCCTTTGCAGATTCTTCCGAATTCCGAGGTAAGAATTTTTTGCTATCAAATTCTGATAACATTCACTCTGATATGACATTTAATACTATGTCTGAAACCGAAATGGAACTCACCAGAACTCAAAAAAAAAAAATATGTTGAGTTCAATGTTTTTCAAGGAGCTAAGATAATATCTTTTGAAGAAAAACATTATCAGCTCATTTATGAACTTGAGAAGTCTCTTGGCCGAGAACGTGAACTCTATAGCATCATTGAGTCCTTCTCTAACAATATCGAAAACTTGTTCAAGAAACTACTCTACAATGTGAAAAGATTAGTTCTCTTGAGGATATTGTTAAAGAAAATTCAATTAGAGAAAAACGTTTGATCGAGACTCATTCATCAGATCTGTACAGCATTCGTGTTGAAAAAGAGAAACTGGTTGCATCTATGCTTTTAGCCCAGGAACAGTGCAAATCCTTGGAAAGGGAAAAATCTGTTTTATTAAGTAAATCTTCTTCCGTACCAATCTCTAATTCTCATAAGGGATTACTGTACATGAAGAAAAATACTTCAAAAGAAGCATCTGTTAAGAAATGTTCACATGTCTTGCAGCTTTCTAATAGGGCTACTAGTTTAAAACGGGGTTCTTCCAATGTTCTTCTTCCACGAACATGTTCCTTCTATGGGAAAATAAATCATTATGATTCTCATTGTTTTGCTAGAAAGAAACATATTTTTGAGCTTCAAAATCTACTTCTTTTTGTTGTCGACAGAGTAAATTGTCTGACAACATCTACAATGGATTTCATTCCTACAGTATACCAGAATTCTCATGCACAAGGTTTCCAGAGTCACTCTTCTAGAAATCACCACAGGAATCATGTCCCTCTTAATGGTGCTAGTTTGTGCGCTACAAACTTACGCATTCCCAGTGCTAGTGAGAACAAGTCTGGTAGAACTAAGTCTAGGAGAAGGAATCGTTTCAATTCTGACCTTCTGGAACCAATCTCTAGAGGTCCTAGACTTAATCCTCAGAAAATTTCCTCTGATGGATTGTCTAAAAACGTTATGTCAAATTCTTCTGGAATTAGAAATAACCAAAGGAAGGTAAGAAATACTAGATTCAAACTCTCAAATGGTAATTACAATTCATCTCTCAATACTGATGGTGGGATTACATCTCACTTTACTACCTAGCTCTAGGTAATTTCATCCTTGTATCTAACTTAAGAGTTGCAAGGATGACATTTTCGAGATGCTCAAGTCTACCATAGGTTATCATTTGTCTTGTGTTTGATTTATCTGTTTTCTTCTTTTGTGGAGGTTGAGTCTTTCCTTGACTTTTTGTAACTAGTATATCTCTTCCTTATGCTCTGATTAATTTTTAGTTATTGAGTCATGAGTGTAAGAGATATCTGAAAACATATAGTATTTCTTTTTCTTGGATCTTTCCTGATCCATTAACCTTTCACTTCCAGTCCACAAACGTCCATGTGTTTCTTGGGAGTTCTAGGGTTTCCATAACAAGGGTGTCCTTCTCTTGTTCGTAAACATATATATTTTGTTTTTTCCTTCCCTAATATTTTTAAAAAAAAAAGATGGGAAGAAAAATGGAGAACTTCTCAAGACCTCAAGATGTGGTGAATCTTGAGATGGAAGAAGACATTAAAGGATGCGATTCAGTTCAAGAACTTTTCTTGAAAAAGATGATTGAAAGGAAAGAGTACAACTCCTGGATTGGAGAATCTGTCAAGGATTTAATTCTTGTTCAGAATGAATCTAAGGTCGAATTTGCAAATCTTCCAACTGCAAATAAATCAGCTTATTGATGGTCAGACCAAAATCCTTGATAATCAAAAGGTCTTGATCAGGAATCAGAAGAAACTCATCATGGACTGTGTCAAAGCTAGGCATCTTGCCCGCATTGTTGATCGGAAAGATAATGTTCTAACTCATGAACATGGAGTCTCTACGGTCAAAAGAATCAAGGATATCAGTGATACCTTTTATGATGGACCCTTTCAAAGGTATGATGTTATTAAAGAAACTTGATTTTTGTCATGTCTAGGAAACTTCTTATGAGAATTTATTCTTATGTTTTAAGAAGGATAACTAGGGTTTGAATAGCCATTATTGTGAGTACACATAACTATTTCCATCGATTTTCATCTTGCAATGTTTTTAGATTTATTTATTTAAATTCTAAAGTTTATTTGGAAGATGATTTTGCAGTATTAATCTTTATTGGTTTTATATATTGCAAAAAAAAAAAAGGGATATGAGTGTTTGCGTCCGTGAACTATGATTGTCCCATATATGTCAAAAGTTAAGCCTATTATGTCATTATGCAAATATTGATGGAAGATAGGATGAACTTTTGATACCAATTGAAAATGCGGGGGTACAACAACCACACCCAATATTTCGTTTGGCAATTTGAATAGACAAACTCCAATATACTCTCAAGAGAATCAACTATACAGTTAGACTCAATCTAGAGAAAAGTATATCAAAGAGTTTTATATCTCTATCTCTCAATTCAATTTGCAATCAGCAAATAGGAATTTTCGAGCCCGATTGAATATAAGAGAAATAACTTGAACGGTACCAAAGACCAATGTTCAAGGATCAATCAATTTCAATCAACAACCAAAGGTTAGATTTCCCAATTGATCGATTCAACGCACAACCTGTGATATTTCAATTATATAAAAAAAATATATTGTGGAAAAGAAATAACACAGACACCAGAAGTTTTGTTAACGAGGAAACCGCAAATGCAGAAAAACCGCGGGACCTAGTCCATATTTGAACACCACACTGTATTAAGCCGCTACAGACACTAGCCTACTACCAATGAACTTTGGACTGGACTGTAGTTGAACCCTAATCAATCTCACACTGATTCAAGGTACAGTTGCGCTCCTTACGTCTCTGATCCCAGCAGGATACTACGCACTTGATTCCCTTAGCTGATCTCACCCACAACCAAGAGTTGCTACCACCCAAAGTCGAAGACTTGATAACCAAATCTGTTTCACACAGAAAAGTCTATTGGAATAGATAAATCTATCTCCCATAGAAATACCTACGAGTTTTGTTCCGTCTTTTGATAAATCAAGGTGCACAGGAACAAATTGATAAACCAGACTTATATTCCCGAAGAACATCCTAGTATTATTAATCACCTCACAATAATCTTAATCGTATGGTAGCGAAACAAGATATTGTGGAATCACAAACGATGAGACGAAGATGTTTTTGACTACTTTTTATCTTTCCTATCGGAGAATAAATCTCAAGACAATCTTAAAGAAGATAGTACTCAAATACGATAGAAACAACAAGATCAGATCACGCAACTACAGAGAAAATAATTGGTCTAGCTTCACAATCCCAATGAAGTCTTTAAGTCGTTAACCTACAGGGTTTCGTGAAAAACCTAAGGTTAAAGAAGAATCGACTCTAGCTTATACAACTAGTATCACACATGAGGTGTGGGGATTAGGTTTCTTAGTTGTTAAAGTTCTCCTTTATATAGTTTTCAAATCAGGGTTTGCAATATAAGTTACCTTGGTACCAAAGAATTCAATATTTACCGTTAGATTAAACCTGATTAGATTCAAGCTAATATCTTTCAACCGTTAGATCGAACTTAGCTTGTTATACACAAATGAAATGTACCCTCATTTAGGTTTATGTAACCGTACCTAAACGTGTACACCATGTTGGCTCAACCGTAGTTAACCGAGGTTAGCTATATGAACACTCTCATATAAACCATATTCATCTTAACCATAACTAGTTCAAATGACTCATATGAAACTAGTTAAAGAGTTATTCAATTGCTATATTCTCATAGAAGTATACAAGAACACAATCGAAGCAAAATTGGTTTAATTCACTCGAATCAATTTATGAACATTATAGCCACGGTTTGCAAAGAATGCATTCCTAATATATAAATGTATTAGTTCATGAACAAACCAATTCTAGAACTTTAACCACTCAAGTATGCAAACGGGTATGCATACTTAAGTAGCCGGTCTGAGTTTGGGTTCGCCAGTATGCGAACGGGTACACATACTTAAGTACACTTCCAAAACCCAGCAGAAATTCCTGGACCTATACCTTAGCAAGTATGCGTACCAGTATGTGTACTTGGTACACGGAATTTCATAACTACAAGTACGCATACGGGTATGCATACTTTAGTTCCGGTCATGGATCACATACATGCAAGAATGCACACTATGTTTATAATCCAATGATGGTTAAGTATTCTAAACTATATTTCAATCATTGAAACTTTCTTAGAGGATGACAATAGACGTTTTCACAAACTATTAACATCAAAGAAATTTTCAAGATATTGAAATAATCATAACAAAACATTCCAAGCCTACATCAAATGATTATATCACACAAACCATGTAAGATGTTACTCAACGATTTTCACATGATCATCTTTTGACTTTCGTCAAGAATATAAGATGAACTTGGTTGAAGCGAAAGATTACCAACACATATTCCGAGAAATATATAAGCGATTTTATCTCAACTCGAAATCTCAAATGTGTATAGTCGAAAACCATAAACGACCTTTGTCTCAATATATGAGATAGAGTAGAAATAGACTTTCCAAGTGATAGATGAGTTTTAGTCTCCACATACCTTTTGTTGATGAAGTTCCACAAGCTCGCCTTAGTAGTTCTTCATCTTCAATTTGATGAACGCCGTGAAGTCTAATGCTCAACTACACAATTAATCCTAGTCCGAGACATCACTATAAGTAGACTAGAAATGAAGACTTATAGTTTTGAGCACTAACATTGACAAACAAGCTTGAGATAACAACGCTTGCGAGTTCGACCGAGCAGTGCTCTAACATATATCACCATATATCAAAGTTGTGATACAATTGGACTTTGATGCTGTGTAATGATACTATGACACTGTATAACAATGATTGAGAGCTATTGTTTTATCATTGTCATGGCTACGGATCTTCAACAACAATGATGCTGAGTTGAACACGTTCAGAATCACTGGGGTACTTGGAAGTGACGAAGATTTCGAGTAATGTTGAAGAACTAAGGAAATCAAGCATTTGGATGAGAAGCTACAAAGTTTATTTATTTTGTAATCCATATGCATTGATAGTTTTGTCACTAAAATTTACAAAGGGGGAGATTGTTAAAGCACTTCTCGGTCGAACTTGCAAGCGTTGCTATCTCAAGCTTGTTGTCAAGTTTAGTTGCCAAAACTATAAGTCTTGATTTATAGTCTACTTATAGCTAAGTCTCGGATTAGGATAGTAACTATAGTTGAGCATTAGACTTCAGGGCGTTCATCAATTGAAGACGCAGAACTATTAAGGGGAGCTTGTGGAACTTCATCAACAAAAGGTATGTGAAGACTTGAACTTATCTATCACTCAAAAGTCTATCTACTCTATCTCCTATTTGAGACAAAAGTCGTATAACTATATAGACTTCGATTATACACATTTGATATTTCGAGATGAGTTTAACTCGCTTACATATTTCTCGAAATATGTGTTGGTAAGATTTTGCTTTAACCAAGTTCATCTTATATTCTTGACGAAAGTCAAAAGATGATCATGTGAAAATTTCCTTGTAACATCTTACATGATTTGTGTGAGACAATCATTTGATGTAGACTCGGAATGTTTCGTATTAATCATTCGATCACTTGAAAATTGCTTTGAAGCTAATAGTTTGTGTGATACAACTATTGTCGTCTTCCGAGAATGTTTCAATGATTGAAATGGGAGTTTAGAACAAATAACCATGATTGGATATATCACAATATGCGTACTTGCATATGTGTTGTCCAAGTCCGGGAACCATAATATGTATACCCATATTCGTACTGGTTGGTTATGGAAGTCCGGGAATTTAGTATGCATACCGGTATGCGTACTGGCGTGAGTTTCAAATTCCGAAAATTCAACTGAGTTTTGGAAGGTATGCGTACCCGTTCGCATACTGGCGAACCCAAACTTGGTCCGGCCACTAAGGTGTGCGTACCCGTTTGCATACTTGAGTAGGTTATGTTCTAAAATCAGTTTGTTCATGAACTAATACATTTATATAATAAGGAATGCAATCTTTTGCAAACCGTGGCTATAATGTTCATGAATTGATTCGAGTGAATCAAAATCTATTTTGCTTCAATTGTAACGCATTGTATACTTCTATGAGAATATAAACAATTCAACAACTCTAGAACTAGTTTCATTTGAGTCATTTGAACTAGTTATGGTTAAGATGAATATGGTTGATATGGAAGTGTTCATATGGCTAACTTCGGTTAACTATTGTTGAGCCAACAAGGTGTACACGTTTAGGTACGGATACTCATATCTAAATGAAGTCACTTTTCATTTGTGTGTAACAATCTAAGTTCGATCTAACAGTTGAAAGATATTAGCTTTGTGTCTAATCAGGTTTTCATCTAACGGTGAATATTTAATGCTTTGTTACCAAGGTAACATTGATTGCAAACCTTGATTTGAAGACTATATAAAGGAGAACTCTAGCAACTGGGAAACCTAATCCCCACACCTCGTGTATGATACTAGTTGCGAATAGAGTCGATTCTCCTTTAACCTTAGGTTTTTCACGAAACCCTGTAGGTTAACGACTTAAAGACTTCATTAGGATTGTGAAGCCAAACCCAACTATTTTCTCTGTAGTTGCGTGTTCTGATCTTATTGTTTTCTATCGTATTGAGTATTATCTTCTCTAAGATTTGCTCGAGATTTATTCTCCGATATGAAAGATAAAAAGTAGTCACAAACATCTTCGTCTCATCATTTGTGATTCCGCAATATCTTATTTCGCTACTATACGATTAAGATTATTGTGAGGTGATTGATATTTCTAGGCTGTTCTTCGGGAATATAAGTCCGGTATATCAATTGGTTCCTGTTCACCTTGATTTATCAAAAGACGGAACAAAAACTTCTGGGTATTTCTGTGGGAGACAGATTTATCTATTCAATAGACTTTTCTGTGTGAGACAGATTGGTTTATCAAGTCTTCGACTTTGGGTCGTATCATCTCTTGGTTGTGGGTGAGATCAGCTCAGGGAATCAAGTTCGTAAAGTCCTGCTGGGATTTCGAGGCGTAAGGAACGCGACTATACCTTGATCCGTGTGAGATTGGTTAGGGCTCAACTACATTCCAGTCTGAAGTTAACTTGGAGTAGGCTAGTGTCTGTAGCGTCTTAATACAGTGTGGTGTTCAAATCTGGACTAGGTCCCGGAGTTTTTCTGCATTCGCGGTTTCCTCGTTCACAAAATTTATGGTGCTTTGTTATTTCTTTTCCGCATTATATTTTCTATATAATTGAAATATCACAGGTTGTGCGTAAGTTCTATCAATTGTGAATCCAACCTTTGGTTATTGATTAAATTGATTGACACTTGGATATTGGTTTTTGATACCGTCCAAGTTATTTCTTATATTAAATCGAGCTCGCAAATTCCTATTTGTTTGATTGCAGATTGAGTTGAGAAAAAGAGATATAACTCTTTGATATACTTTTCTTAAGATTGAGTCTGACTGTCTAGTTGATTCTTTTGAAAGTATATTGGAGTTAGTCCATACAGATTGCTAATCGAAATATTGGGTGTGGTTGTTAGACCCCCGCTTTTTCATAATCCATTTGTATTGATAGTTTTGTCACTAAAATTGACAAAGGGGGAGATTGTTAGGGCACTGCTCGATCGAGCTCGCAAGCGTTGCTATCTCAAGCTTGTTTGTCAAGTTTAGTTGATCAAAACTATAAACTTGATTTCTAGTTTACTTATAGTTATGTCTCGAATTAGGATAGAATGTGCAGTTGAGCTTTAGACTTCACGACGTTTATCAATTGAAGAACAAGATCTACTAAGGAGATTGGAGGAACTTCATCAACAAAAGTTTGTGGAGACTAAAACTTATCTATCACTCAGAAGTCTATTCTATTCTATCTTCTAATGAGACTAATTCATATAGCTATTTAGACTTTTACATTATACACATTTGATATTTTGAGCCGAGTTTATCTCGCTTATCAATTTCTCGAAATACGCGTTGGAAGATTTTAGCTTTAGCTATGTTCATAGTATTCTTGACGACTTTAGTTGGACACAATTTATTTGTTGGAAACTTAATATTAAGTCAAAAGATGATCATGTGAAAATTACCTTGAACATCTTATATGATTTGTATGAGACAGTAATTTGATATTAGCTCGGGAAGTTTCGTATTGATCATTCGATCACTTGAAAATTACTTGAAGCTAATGGTATGTGTGAGATTACCATTATCTTCTTCTAAGGATGTTTCAATGATTGAAATGAGAGTTTAGAACGATTACCCATGTCTGGATACAACACGGTATGTATATCCATTATGCGAACTGTATTGTGATGATTCAGGTCTGGAACTCTTGTTTGCGTACCTAGTATGCGAACAAATTTACCTAAGTTGGGTCCAGAACATTTGTTTGCGAACCAGGTTTGCGAACGGCTTGACTAGGCCAAGGTCTGGAGTTGTTGTTCGCTTACCCAGTTTGCAAATACAGTGGTTAAGTTCTAAAATCGGTTGTGTATGAATCTCATACTCATGAACTAAAACATTTATGATTTAAGGAATGAAAATTAACTGTAGCGCCCCCAAAGCTAGCAGATGACTAATCCAAGAGATTAACTAAATAAAGAGGCACTAAGGTACTAAAAATATACTTAAACATTTAATTAAGAAATCTGCTACAAAACTTAACCCAAAACTAGCCCTGCTCTGAAATATATATATACAAGAACTTCTCTCAAATGATACTTAAACAATAGTCTTTTGGTTAAAATATAACGTAATAAACCTAAACGAAGTTAACCAACTAACGAACTCAACCCTTGAAGCTTTCGCTGCGCAACTCTGATCTGTCTCTGAAACTGAAAGTGGGAATGGGTGAGCACATCATCTCTAAAAGGGGTGCCCAGTAGGAATAACATTTAACTTTAAAGTAATCATAAGCAAGAGTTGGAAAATAATGCATGTTTTTCCGAAGCATTAAACAGTGACCAAGTCACTCACTCAAACAAACATGTATATGGACAAACTCCTTTTTTCAAACAATGTACAATATTGATGCCAATTCCACACCGAATAGCTATTGATATCACTCATTACTGATGACCAATAGTAAGCATAAAAGCTGAATTCATGTAGATATAAATGTGAAGGAGCGTATCCTATATACCACAAGTGGAAATTCTCATTTCCCATAACAATTCACAATGATAAACAAAGCATTATAAGTCCTTTCCAAATCGTGGAAAGATTCAAAGAATCAACAGAACAATCGTAATGCAAACTAAACAAAGCTTGGAATGTACAATCAGACAATGCATGAGTTTGTTAAACAAAGACTTTTGTGAAAGAAACAACAATGGTTACAAAAGAGTAAAATGTATTCCCACCTCTTTTGATGACAAGCCACGCCTACCTTGAGATCCACGATCCACTGGTTCATCCTTTGAATCGATCGTTGTTAATATAGACTAACTATTAATCACACAAGAACTCTAAGAATCTAGCCAAAATGGCTCACACAAGAATCATGCAATTCTATTTAATGGTTCTAAGACCAAGTCTACTAAACCCGACCCATTAATCTAAGGCCCAATCCATCTGGTCAACTGACAACGGGTCTTTAACAGTCAACTCTAAGGTCAGGTCAACAGTCAAAGGTTAAAGTCCAACTCGGTCAAAGTCCAGTTAACGAGTTAAGTCGGGTTCTGGTCTACTGAGTTATTCTGAGTCAAACCGATTCAACTCAGGTTAACAGGGTCAACTCGACTCAGTCAGATTGACTGAATCAGACAAAGGGTTAAGTCAGTTCAACTGACTGGAATGACTATCATGCCTAAGTTCAAGAACAGTTACAGAAAACACAACCAACCTGATTCTATTCATTCTAACAGGATTTTAAAGTTTAATACAACAGTAACACATAAAATTTAAGTTAAATTTCGTAATTTAACTACAACTGTAAGCTTAGCCTACCTGCAAATGCAGTAGCGGCAATATCCAAATCATCTTAACTCAAAAACCAAACTCGACACCACCATCGTACATTCAGTCAATCACCACTCTAACATATTCAGACCTGCAACTGACAGTTCCAACAATTTACTATCAACTCACACACACACACCTCAAAAACTCTGCACCTCCACCATTCACTGTTGTCCCCTGCAGTTACAACATCACAGACAACACCAACATCCTTATACCACTCCAACCCCAAATACATACCTTATAACTATCTGTAATGGCTAACATCTTCTGTTCATCTTCTCCTATAATATTTGTAACTCCACTAACCCAACTAGTTACAACTGTAACTCAATTCAACATTCAACACTTCCCTGCAACTCAGTAACAGCCACAGAACCATTACTAGATAACTCAACTCCACATGCAATAGTTCATTTCTTAATTCCAACTCAACATACCCACACCAACACCAAATTATCTCAGCTCCACTGTACAACCCAACAATATAATCCACACCTTCATATTCATCTATAACTTCAATCAATTTAGAACTAAGTATCAATATCACTTTTCCACCTGCAAATTCAACTACAAAGACAACACCACCAATAAACCCAAACTCAGTAACATCATCATCAACTCAGGCACATACCCATCATATCCATTTCAATTTCTTAATTTTATTGAGAAACTTATAAACTTAATAACAAACTTGAACTAGTTTAACTAAGAAGAACCATTACCTCAAACTTCACTGTTAAAACAGTTCAAATCAAAAACTCCAAACCATCTGTTCATCCTAAGCTGCAGAATCACTGAGTTTCCCTTTCCACACTTGAGACTTAATTCCAATTGAAACTCCATGTTAATCCATTCAATTACTCATAACCAATCTCCAAATAATCTTCTTGAACATCAATTTCATCTTTTCTGAATTTGATTTCATGAAACCCTAATTCTTCAGAACTTTGATTCAACAACAACCCCTTCTGTCCTTCATCCATCATCAATACAGCAAACTTATCCGACTTCAAACAATCTCAAAATCAGATGAACCTAACTTTGGATTCAACGTAGAAACGCTAGCCCTTCAGTTCTTCACTAAAATTCCTGAATCAACAGTTAATTCTTCTCCCTTGTCTTAAATAAACAAAACCCATCATAAAATGATCGATTCTAACATCAACCTCACTTAATCTCCAAAGAAACAGCAAACCCTAATTTTATTATCTGAATTACCCTTTTCTACGCCTGATTTGACTATTCGAATCCATACCCCCACCACAGTAATCACTTGATCTTTCTCATCTTCTTTCCATCTCAGAATCTTCGTTTCGATTCACAAAACGGCCGCAGATGAAGAACAGGGAGAAGAAGAAGAAAGAGGAAGAAACGAGAAGAAGAAATAAGAGAAAATGAATCTCTTCTCGATTTGGCTAGAGATAAGGTCGACCAGGATTGCTAAAGGCACCCGACCAAAAGATAAGGGCAGTCAGGTCGTTTCGAGAGTAAAAAGACAAATTTTCCCTCCTTACTAATCTGATAAATTCTTCTTCGTCTGGTATTCGAATGACACGCTCGAGTAGTCCACTCCGCGTAACTTTTCGAGACCTATCCAACGGTGCTAGTTTCGTATCTAGATCGTTGCTAGATTAATTTCTATTAAGTAACGTTCGAGTTAAACTAATCGAGTTATTAACGACTAAAACGTCTCTTGACTAGTCTAATAGCGTTGACGAGCTTGAGGGTCTTTACATTAACTTTGAAAACCGTGGCTTAATGTTCATGAATTGATTCTTGTATAAGTACTTTGTACGATTACGAATCAATCCGATTTCGTTTCAATTTGTGAATATTTCTATGAGATAGTGAACAATTGAACAACTCTATTTGAAACAGAATTAGATTCATTTGGTTATCTATCATGATTTAATGATCATCATATTTGATCTAGATGTGTTAGATGAATATGGTTAAGATAAAAATGTTCATATGGCTAACTTCGGTTAACTGTTATTGAGCCAACCCAATATACACGTTTAGGTACGGTTACCCATATCTAAATATAAGTATATTTCATTTGTGTGTAACAAGCTAAAACCATCTAACGTTTGAGATTGATTTCTTAATTTCTAAGCAGACTTAGCTTGAATCTTAAATCAGGAGTTCATCTAACGGTGAATATTGAAAACTTTGTTACTAAGCTATCTTAGCTTTGATTGTAAGCAACCATGATTTGAAAGGATATATAAGGGAGAACTCTAGCGACTAGAAAACCTAATCCCGACACTTTTTAGTGTCCTAGTTGCAAACTAGAGTCAATTCTCCGTTAACCTAGGTTTTTCCAAAACCATTATTAGGTTAAAGACTTGAAGACTTTATTTGGGATTCATGAAGCCAGATCCAACTATTTTATCTGTAGTTGCGTATTATGATCTTACTTGTTTTATCGTATTGAGTTTTATCTTCACTAATATTTACTCGAGATTTATCTCTGATAGGTAAGATATAAAATGTAATCACAATAGTTCTTCGTCTCAGACTCTTGTGATTCCGCAATAACTTTTTATGTGAATCGGTTAGGTTATTATGAGGTGACTGATATTTCTAGGATGCTTTTCGAGAGTATAAGTCCGGGGTATTAGTTGATTCCTGTTCACCTTGATCTTTGTATCAAAAGACGGAGTAAAAAGAATAAAGGATAGACATATTTGTAGGAGACAGATTTGTTTATAAGTCTTCGACTTTGGGTCGTAGCAACTCTTGGTTGTGGGTGAGATCAGCTAAGAGAATCAAGTGCACAGAATCCGGTGTGGTTCTAGAGGCGTAAGGAACGCGACTATACCTTAATCGGTGTGAGACTTGGTTAGGGCCCAACTACATTCCAATCCGAAGTTAACTTGTAGTAGGTTAGTGTCTGTAGCGGCTTAATACAGTGTGGTGTTCAAAGATGGACTAGGTCCCAGGATTTTTCTACATTTGTGGTTTCCTCGTTAAAAAAAATTCTGGTGTCCGTGTTATTTCTTTTCCGCATTATATTTGTTTATATAATTGAAATATCACAGGTTGTGCGTAGTTCAATCAGTTGATAGATCTGACCTTGATTGTTGGATAGAACTTGATTGACACTTGAGCATTGATCTTTGGTACCGTCCAAGTTATTTCTCATATCAATCAGGCTCACGGATTTCTATCTGTTCGATTTGATGATTGTATTGAGAAAGAGAGATAAAGCTCTTTGATATATTTCTTGATTGAGTCTCACTTTTAAGTTGGTGCTCTCGGAATTATATTGGAGTTTGATCCATACATATTGTCGAACGAATAATTGGGTGTGGTTGTTATACCCCCGCTTTTTCAGATATATCTTTCTTCAGAAATCATATATCTGCGAACTCAACTGTTTTTGCAGGTTCCAATTTCTTGTAGTTAAACGAAAAATTACACTCACTATATAGGTATTTATATCTAATATTATAGACACTAAAAAAATCGATATTAAGGAAAATAGTTGCCAACTCCAAATAGTGCAAAGCGTATGAAGTACTTCTCGTCAAAGAAGATGTAATCAAAGAAATGCATTGATATATCTCTCTTCAGAAATTATATACTTGCGTTAAGAACCTATCGGCTAACCCTACTGCTCTTTCAGGCTCCAACTTCTTGTACTTAAATGAAAAATCACACTCACAATATAGTGGTAACGATATTTGACATTAGAGATGCTAAAAAAAAACACAATATTCAGATGATATAGATTTTCAACTCTAAATAGTGCAAAGCATGTGAAATGCTCCCGTTAAAGAAGATGTATACTTCAAAAATCAAGGAAACGCACTAATATATCTTTCTTCAGAAATCAAGCATGTTCTAACATGTATTGATATATATGTTTTTAAATAGTCGGTTCAAAGTAACATGTTTTATAATGAAAATACCGATTATCATTTTGTTTAAAGTGTTGGATATTAAGAAATCCTAAAGAAAATACTTTTGAAAAATTAATCTAACCTTTGAAATCAATAAGTAGTTCATGACATTACCAACATCAGTATTATTAGTAGTGATTTGGTTCAGTAGACGGAACAACTTCGATTTAGATTTTATCCATTTGTTAGAGAAATTCGGTTCAGTTTTTTTTTTGGGCGCAATAAGCTATTCTTTCAACACTGATTCAATAAGTACTTGGGTTGAAAATTGGATCCCAGACACAGTCTAGACGCAATTGTCAGATAAAATAACGACCATTCTATATATAGTTTATATGCAAATCTAGATGCTTAGTGGTTTTTGAAAATTCCATTCCAGACCCGGCAAACTTGATAAAACAGATTAGGAAGTATTCGCAATCGACTCCATCTAAGGATAAGCATAATGGGCTAAGTAACCAGATCGCAAAAATAAATACTCCCGACTGGGCAGTGCTAAACTCTGATTGGATAATCTTCATAGATGCTTCTATTAAAAAAGATTATTTATTTATGGTCTATGCTTTCATACTTTATTTAGCAGATCAAGAGGAATTTCTACATCTCTCATCAGGTTCAGATCGATAAACGACAACGATTAATGAGTAACAAAAGGTCTTTCCGCAGGTATAATTAAAAAAAAAGTAATGTGGACATTCCTTGGAAGGCGGAAAACACAGTGCAAGTAATGATGAAGGTTTTAGGGAATCTTTTTGAAGCTCGGTGTTGTCGTTGGAAGAACTGCAAGTTGATTTAAATCTCAATCCAAAACACTACAAATCGAGCTCAACCTCATTTCAAACTTGCACCATCTTTTCCTTGTTCTTCTCGCTGATTTCTTAGTTTGAATCTAGTTCATACCCTTCAATAAATCACCAGCTTGACATGAGAAATGAAAACTTCTTTTCTATTTTGTAAAGAAATATGAATATGCTCTGGATGTTTTTGACATTCCACATAGTCGGCTTGACATGAGAAATGAAAACTTCTTTTCTGTTTTGTAAACTTCTTTTCTATTTTCTGTTTTGTACAAGATGTACTCAAGAAATTTTAGATCATCTGCAATATTGTGACGCCGAACAACTTTTCCACGCAAAATTATTCTAAAATGCTCAGGTAACCTCAGGTACAAGATTGATAAGTACTCCTGTGGTGTTGCAGTAAAAATGAATAAAAAAGGTTAGGCAGGTTTTATGGTGAAGCACAAATCTAATTAAACTTACGCGAAGAGAATAGTGAAGCTTATTGGCGAGATGCTGTTGGTATAGAGCTTTTAAACTGGATTTATTGGATACTTCTTGGGCTCCATCTAGTTAAATATCCTGCGAACAAGTAAGACATGGATACACTCAAAATTGGGAAACAAACATATGAAAAGACACCTATAATGGAAAAGAAAAGACAGTGTTACGACATCATAAACAAACCTTTCCATCTGACTCAAAATTAAGCTCCATTTCCCCGTCATCCGTAAACCAAAGATTGTAGATAATAACTTTTGTGCCATGAGTTCCCAAGTCATTGAACTGCTTAGCAAATTCAGCAGAGTATATTGTCTTAAAAAGAACAACACAATATATAGAAGCAATTGCTAAAGGTATATTATAACATGAGACATCAAAATTTTTTTTTGACTAATCCCGTAACGAACAAACAAAATGCTTTGACGAACACATGAGGTCTGACACTTACTTGCAACAACAAGTGTTAAAGTGTTATAGTGCTTGTATTTCATCCCTAATAGTTTGGAATGTACTGAAAAGACTAGAGTGTATTGCAGCAACAAGTGTTAAAGTGTTATAATGCTTGTATTTATACTATAGTTAGTCAACATCATAAGATCTCTTCAAAATTAGAGATATTGCACTTATAGTCTACAATTATTATTCAACTCCAAACTTAGAATTATTTTTTAAAATAATAATATGTAACGTAGGTATGAAAAAGTAATTTATTTTTGATGTCTTCTTGAATGCCACTTCTTCATGGTATGTTTGCTATTATTCACAACTATAACAAGAGCTCGCAGATCAAAAGTTTACTTTGGGCGATGGTAACTAACTGTATTTGGCTTATATGGTCAATAAGAAATAAAAATCGCTTCGACTTTGAGCTTACTCCAATTCAGACAGTTGCTGCAAAATGGAAACTGCTAATTAGTGAATCAGGTAGGCTAGGCATGGGTCATATATATAATCAAATGTCTAATCTTTACATTCTTAGGTTTTTTAGGATCGATGGAAAGGCTGTACGTTAAGGCACCAAAGATCATTGAGGTAAACCGATCTCCACCTCTTAATGGATGGTTAAAGGTCAATGTTGATGGGTGTTCCCTTAGTAATTCAGGCCTTGCTGGTTGTGGAGTTGTATGTCGAAATCAATATTTTAGTTGTTGGGTGTCTGGCGTAATCTATTTGAATTAATAACTCTGTTTTTGCAGAATTTTGTGGAGCAATTTCTGTGTCCAGAATTGCTTGCACTAGGAGAATGTCTTGCTTATGGTTTGAGTGCAACTCGATGCATGTCATTAATGTGACGCCCCAAATACTAAACTGCTTAGCTGATATGATTATATCTCAATTGAAGCATCAAACCTAGATTAGCGATTCTAAGAATCATTATTACATAAAGTACTAATAACAAAACCCAAACTCTCTGATATTATACAAATGACAAATCTCTCAGGTGATATGAATATCTTAATGTGTTGTTTTACAAATAAATAAAGAATACATATATATAAAAGATTCACAACATCTCTAACAGCGCTAAAAGCTTTAAGCTACGAAAACGGCTATCTTCACACCCACCATTTCTTCTGATTACTGAAACTGAAGTGGGAACGAGTGAGAAGATCATCCCGAAGGGTGCCCAGTGGGAACTATATAACTTTCAAGTAATCACTAATATGCTACACAGTTCTAAAGAATGGTAACTAAACATGTCATCGTGCATAATATGCATAAGAGTGATTTCCCCAAATACCTCGATATAATATTGCCTCATCTGGGTCATTAACGACATAAATTAGGTTATTAAATAAAAAATAATACTATTACGCTTTACGCGTTAGATAGCTATATTGCAGTTCCCATGTTATATAATATTTACACTTCCCGTGCTGAATAAGACTTAGCAAGGAGCTGTTGGGAGACCACAGACACTCCTCGCGGGGAATCACACAAACACACATCAAATTATTCACTCAACCACCAACAAGCATCGTAATATAACATACATGAAAGAAAGGTTATTCTAATTCCACCTCCTCAGATATTGCGTACCATAATAACAATATCCGTAAAAGACCACCACCAAATGATCTACAAAAGTGATTATAGAACAAACCAAAAATATGTCACTCAGACTTCGCCAAACTCATTGGAGAAGACGAAAGCAGAATAACTCTAGACTCGAATGATAGCTTCATCCACACAAAGTGCCCATACAAACCATGATTCAGAAAAACACCACCATAAGTCCGTAAGGTTTTGCAATCAAGCATAACATGCAAACGAACGGATTCTCACAAGAAATGGTGTAAAAGTAATATTCAGAGCCGAAACCCCTATAAAACGATATTGCCTCATCTGGGCTATAATAAGCATAAAAATAGATATAACATTTGGAGAATCCAAACAATACATATTACACAACATACCCAATCAATTACACACAAATATGCTCATAAGAAATAAAGACACATCATGCTCCCATTTGAAATGAACTTAATGATTACAAGAAGGTTACAGAGTTCCCACCAGGTTTGATGACAAGCCACGCCTACCTCGAGATCCACGATCCACTGGTTCATCTTTTGAATCGATCGTTGTTAATAAAGACCAACTGTTAATCACACAAGCACTCCAAGAACTTAGCCAAAAGGCTCACACAAGAATCATACAAATCTATCTAACGGTTCTAATCCCATTTATGGTTTTACAATTCCTACCTTTAGCTTATCTAAGAGTTTACTAATCCAACAGGGTTGATTTTATGGTCTATTTGATAGGTCTTATGAATATCTACAACTTGTAGAAGGCATCAAAGGCTAATTCGGACCATAAAGGTCCAATTTATCGAAATATGAAAACTAGACCTAAGCCCAAGTCCACTAAACTCGGCACATTAACACAAGGCCTGGTCAATCCAGTCAACTGACAGTCACTAACGGTCAGGGGATCAAACTAACGGTCAATGGAAGTCAAGGTTCAAGGTCAATGGTCCAAAGTCAAGTCAAGGTCCACCAGTCAACAGAGTCAAATACGGGTTAAACGGTTTAACTCAACTCAGTCAGATATACTGAGTCAGGTGAGTCAGTCGGCCGACTCGACTGAAAGGTACAAGGCCAAAACCTTGCACAGGCTAAACATCTAATGCACAATCATAATGCAAACAAAACATGCCAAGAACAAAAGATGTATTTCTAACTATACACAGTTCTATAAGCTACATCTAACTTCCAACTTCATATCAACTAAGATTTCAACAATAACATCATTAGCTTCATTTCTTCTCAACAGATTCATGCATCTCCATTTCCAGTTCATTTCCTTTCACCTTGCAATTCCCAATACCAGCAATAACAGCACCAGGCTTCACTTCAAAAGTTCATTCAAACCGCCATAGTAGCTTAATCCTTCATCCTGCAGATTCGACATCTTCATCTCAACCACAATTTAATCTCAGCTTAGATACCTTTAGCTTCAGCCATACAAATCATTTAAACCACTAACCATAATATCAAATTTATCTTGCTCATCCTTCTTTGTATTATCTAGTAACTGCACTCGACTACAATCTGCAGCTCCACTAGTGTCTTCCATAAACTCATCACCAACCCGACTCTTCCCTGCACATAACAAACTATATGCACCTCCACCAGTTCAACATTAACTACCCTGCCATGTCCTACATCAGTAACCAATCTAGTATCAACATCTCCATAGTCATGTGCTTTGCTAAACCACCACCACCAACAGCAATTCCATCACCACCTGATTTCAATACAACCACCAACTCTGTAGTTCAAGAACATCTTTCAATTCCTCATTCTTTAACAGATTCACAACCTCAGTTAAGACCACCTCCATCAACACAAATACCTAACATCCGTCTAACTCTTCAATTCAGTTAAAACTTCACAATATCACCACCCGCTGCAACTTCAGTTCCATATGTAACTGTAATACAGTTTACTCAACCAACACAACACAATCATTCCTGCAATCATTATGAGAACTTCCCTGGCTTGCACAATCAAACAAAGCAGCAACACCAACACTAGCTGCAATACAAATATCATTTCTACTTCTACCACTTCAATTTCTTCACTAATAGTGCCCTGTAAAACAATCCTTTCTCTAGACTCAACAACAACCATCTTCATCACCTACAGCAATACCACTTCATCTGTAATCTCCAACTTAGACAATCTAAATTGCATGAACCCTAATTTCAGATTTGATTAACTAAGAGACTAAAATTAAACTCCATAAACCTATCTATACTTCAATTAACAGCAAAACCACCTCTAATCTATCATTACAAAGCAATTTCATAAAGAAACGTCAATCAAATTCGAAACAACTTAACATTCAAATTAATGAACCCTAATTTACCTTTTTCTTGGATTTCTCATGTTAGTATCAACACCAGAATCAACGGCATCATTATTAGTTGTTCTCGAATCTGCTCTACTCCTTACTTCTCAATCTCAATCTCATCATCATCCTCATCTTCATCGATTCACAGAGAAACCCTAATTCTAAACTTACAGCAGCATCCACTCCTTCTTTTCCCGAGCTCAATTAATATCAACATCATCACCAACAACCAATTCTTAAAGTTTCCGCTAAGTTTTTTTTTTCAAAAAACGATCTCTGAATCAATTCTCAGAATCGCTAGAGGAACAGAAAAAAGAAGAAGAGAAAAGAAGAATGAAAAAGGATAGAAAAGAGGGCGAGTTTATCTTCTCGGTTCGGCTGGAGATGAGACCAACCAAAATTACTGAGGTACCCACGATATTGGATAAGGGCAGCCAAGGTGGTCTAAAGATTTAAACTTCTTCGTCTGGTATCCGATTGACACGTTCGAGTAGTCTATTTCGCGTAACTTTTCGAGATCTATCTAGTGATACTAGTTTCGTATCTAAATTATTGTTAGATTAATTTCTATTAATTAAAATCTACGTTAACTAATTGAGTCATTAGCGGTTAATTCGTCTCTTGGTCATCACTAGATTATTGCTATATCGTCATTTGAACGGTCTCATAGCGTTGACGTGCTTACGGGTCCTTACAATTAGTTCCCTTTCAGACCCTTCACTGGTGCCCTAGAAACTAGCAGTTCCCTAGGAAAATTGTTTAAGATCTATATCTTCGAGCCAGTTCAGGTACTCCCGCATATATAGATAGGGTAATGTTGTGGCATATTAATTTGTTGGAAAAATGTGGAGCTTCTACAAGTTCTCAATGGTCGATTGAGCCTCATTTATTTATCCGCTCAGTTTAAGGGGAGAACAAATCAAGTCGATCTGCATATAGATTTCGATGATTATATTTTGCTTTTCGTTACCCTTTTTTATGAGATTTTGGCCTAGTCCCCATCCTTCATTTTCTTTTCCTTTTTTCAATAAAGTTCTCCTCGTGAGCTTTTCTTTGAAAAAGTGAAAGTTATTTGGTCCTGGATTCAAAATCGCTTGGCATCTTGTTTTTTATGGTGATGGTGGTGGAACTATTAAGGGTTCTGTTGGTAATGAAGTTATGAGTGCTATTTGATCGGAAAGCCCGTTGATGTTGGTGCTAATTCCTAGCTAGATGGTGGTGTTTGATGCATTTTGATTTCAACCTTTTCGATCCAAATAAATGCATTTTCTTATATTTTAGAACAAAGGGAGTTATTTTGAGCATCCTAAATTTGTTCTCAGAAGAGAAGAAGATGATTCAGAACTGACACCATCGATCTTTTAGGGTTTGAACTTCCAATCCACGTTAAGAAAGATGCAAAACATGTAAGTACTCTTCTAGAAGCTTATTTTAGATTCTCTGCACAATAATTAGCTCAAATTGCAGATGAGGCAAAGTTTATTTCTCGAGTTCTTTTTACAAGTGTAGTTGGTAGCGTCATGTATTCTATGTTTTTTTACAAAGCCATACATCACGTACAAGATGTGAGTGTGGTAAGTAGATATATGAGAAATCCTAGAATAGCTCATTAAAAAGATGTAAGGCTAAGTCTTATGGGCTAGATTGAGCTGCTAGATTAGCAGTGAAGTGTTGCAGTTCAAAAAAAAGTGTTTTCTATTTGTTAACACTAGTTCTCTCTCCTAGCATTTGCTCGCAGTTGCACTAGCAGCGAGATTGAAGCACTGAATGGTTCAACGCTGAAAAATTCACCTTTTCGCTGAATGGTTCAGCGCTGGAATAATATTCCAGGGTATCTGCGATGAACCATTCAACGCCCAATGTTTGCGTTGTTCAATTCAGCGCTGCACTGTGGCACTGAACTAAACATCGCTTGACCTTTTAAAAAAAAAAAATTCCTACACCACCACCACCCCCCCCCCCGGGGGCCGCCCCCCCACCCCCGTCCTTACACCACCAATGACTATTTTTTTTTCAATTTTCAAATTTTAGAATGTTCTTTTTTTTTCCTAAACCAAGTTTACACCACCAATGACTATGTTTTCAAACATTGAATTGTGAAATGTTTGACAATTTGTTCAAATAGTTGTTTGTTTCAAAATTTGAAAATTTACGAAACTAAGGAACTCTTTCATTACATTGAAAAACAAGTTACAATGTTTTTTGAAGAAATTAAAATTCTACTTCTAAAAATTTAAAAGGTACATTGAAATTGAAATTCTACTTCTAAAATTTTAAAAAGTGCATTGAAATTAAAATTCTAATTCTAAATTCTACTTTAGGGGATAGGTGGTAATCCATTACGGACCAAAATCTCGTTCTTCCAAGTTTGTAAAGGGGTTTCTCCTAATCCTCTACTTCATATATGTTTTGGCATAGGATCTTCAAATCAACTTCTCTTTGTTGTGTTTGTGCCAAGATTGTAGAGTTTTCAATGTGCTTCTTAAGGTACTCTTCCTCTGTTTCATACTTGGAAACCCTTTGTGCTTGCGATTTTTCAAGAAGTTCGAAGAGCTTATCCATTTTGTCATATGCTTTTTGCGATGCTTTAGCCTCACGAGCCTTTTTCTTTGAATTATCTCTCCCTGCACCTCTAACATCATTTGTTTGTTCCAAATAACGTCTTCTACGAGATATGTCTGAGGTTTCAGAATTATGAGTAGATGATGAGATACCAAACAGTGCCATATCCTCCAAATCTTCATCCATAGTTACTGGAGTAGAAGTATCAGCTTCATTGTCTTGAGTAGGTTGAGTTTGTTGAGTAAGTTGGGCGGAAGTACCATCTCCATCTTCATTATTAACCTCTGGATTGTAGTCGGGTTGATAGGTCTTCAGGAGCTTGAAAACCGATTCATGTTTCCAAGGTCTCTTAAATTCTGCTTCATAATTTTTTTTCCCATGATAGTACTAGATAAAGAAATAAAAAAAATGTATTAGAGAATGAAAAAAAGAAAAAATTTAGAGAAATAAATAAAGAGACCTAAATGGGAAAATTTAAGGTACTTACATAATCCGGGATTGTCATTCCCGTAGGTTTGTTTTGAAAGTAGGGTCTAACGTGTGAAACATATCTTCTACATTCGGATCTCAACGTGTTACACCTTGATTGCAATGACTTTTTGTCCCTCTTTCCACCATTACGAAATCTTTTAATGAACTCTTCCATAATCTTCGCCAAAAATTCTTTACCTTTTTTTTTTATCTTTTCCTCTGATCGGATCGTCGCTTTCTATAATCCAACCTAAAATTAGTGCCTTATCTTCATTTATAGTAAAGTGTGCCATAATTTTGTATGAACAAAATAGGTAAAGAAGAAGAAGAAAATCAATGAAGAAGAGAATCAATTGATTTTGGCATGAGGGATGAAGGAGAAGTAGTTCTCTATTTATATTGTTGCCTGAAAATATAGCTGTTGATATTTCAAACGTCCAGTAAATCGGGACTGTTGAGATCTACCGGTCATTTTTGATCTAACGGCTGAAATAAGACAGCACATAATGGTACAGCGCTCAGCGCTAAACGATACAGCACTAAGCCTCCCAGCCGTTGAAAATAACGGCTATTTTCTCATCTTATGGCTGTTAGGAAAAGCGTTGTACCATTCGGAGCTGAGCGTTGTTTGGTTCAGTGCTTATCTAACGACTACATTTCCAGCCCAAAATCAGATCATTTCTTCCCTCTATATAAACTCAACACATGAACTCAAAATCCCCACCCAAAACTTATGAAGTTTCACTCTTTTCTTCTTCTCCTAAATTGTCAATTCAAGCATGGACGGATTGGCTGGATTCTCAATTGCCGAAGACAATGATTTGGTGAGAAGTTTTTGCAAAATTAGCGACACAAATCCTTTAGAAACGTCTCAAACATGCAATAATTTTTGGGAACAAGTTCTTGAAGAATTTGTGAGAATCAATGGTAATGCTAGTGGAAGAAGCCGAGGAATCCTACAATGTCGGTTAGCAAGCATCAAGCGTTATTGCAAGCTTTTTTCCATTTCATTAAGGGCATCAAATGGTAATCGTGAATATGCTATGGTTTTATACCAAACGGATCAAGGAATGCCGCTCATTCATACAACCGCTTTGGAGATATTTGGTGGAGCTTGAAGATGATTTGAAGTATATGCATGAAGAAATGTTATGAAGTTCTAGTTAAATATGTAATGTAATTGTAAACGTACTTAAATGAAAAAAATGAGTATTATGGAGTTATTACAATAACTAATTAAAATGTCTACTTAATGAAAACGTGCTTGAATGAAAAAAAGAGTATTAATTATGGTTAAATAAAGTGGAGAATATGAAATTTACTCTTCATTCTTCTAAAATGCTCCATCTCCTTCGTGGTCATATTGATCTTTATCGGTATCCATGTCGGTTGTACCCTCATGAACTTCCGGAAAGGCATCATCAATCTCCATGTTTGGAATATCACCATTTCTCAAACCTTCTCCATGTCATTGCCAAATGTGTGTAATGAGTTCCAAGCGAAGTTCCGCCCAACGCGCAGGGTTGTACAATACATGAGGAGCTAGCCTGATGTTTCCTTCAATTGGCGGTTGAGGTTCATCTCCCGTGATCCTCCCCCATTCCTCATTTCGATATTCCATCTCAACACATATATTGTGCATTATCAAGCACCCCCTCATAATTTCCTTCATGTCGTATTTTTTTATAATAACGACAAGGTTTCAATATAATGCCAAACTTACCTTTTAGACCACCAAATGCACGTTATATGTCCTTCCTTTTGGTTTCTTGGTATCGATTGAAAACAGCTTGTCTATTGTTTGTGGCTGGTTTGTATGTTTGCATAATGCAACCATACATAGGATATGCTCCATATCCTAGGTAGTACCCTTTGTCGTAGTTCCTGCCATTGATTTGATAATGACAAGGAGGTGCTACACCATTAAGTTGTCTATCGAACAAACCCGAAGCATGGAAGACATTAAGGTCATTGTTCTGCCTACCCAACCCAAAATAAGAATTCCATATCCATTTATCATATGAAGCAACCGCCTTCAAAACAACCGGGGGATGTGTCTTATAGCTGCAGTGGGATCCTGCTTGATCCATGGACATGCTCTCCATGCCCAATGAAAACAATCAACACAACCAAGCATCCCAGGAAATCCTCGAGCTTCATTGTCTGCCAAAATCCTTTCTGTATCTTGAGCGCTAGGCTGACGCATGTATGGACTATTATAAATCAAAATAATTGCATCATAACATAATAGTAGACAGTGGTTGCTCCCATTTGTGTATAATCATCTAAGGAATCTGGTGCATGCCTTTGGAAAAATGTTTCATGACGACAACCATTTTCATATATGGAGTATGGGAATACCGAACGCATGCGTTTTTTGGCGAAAGTCACGGTCATAATCACAAACTTGCTCTAAAATTTTCATAAAAAGGGGACGAGGAAAAACAAACCGACCTTTGAACTTCTTTGGCCATACATACAATTGAAGTTGAAGTATTGTTGCATCATACGAGCATCTACATCTACACGTTTTTTGTGCACCCTCTGACGGGTCTTGACTTCATTCGGGAAAGGTAGATGTATTCCTTGCCTCCTTTGTGAATCCAAAATCGTAGACACTCCTAGAACATTCGTCTCAATATCATCTTCATCATCCGGAAGGCCGAACAAAATTATTCTCAAAGCTCCCTGCATAGTGTATCTAATACAACGAAAACAAAAAACTTTTATAACACTCCATAAATAAAATAAAATAAAATAAAAATAAAAAACGCCATAAAAATATAACACTTCACTAAAAATTGGACACTTAAAACACACCATATAAATAGCACACTCCATAAAAAAATATAACACTCCATAAAAAAGAAATAATACTCCATATATTTTCATAAACACTACAAGTAGTTTGATAAACACTACAAGTTCTTTCATAAAAAAAGAAATAACATTCAATCAAAAGAAATGATGGGGTTGTTGGGTGAATTGAGTGTCATAAAAAATGTTAGTCTCGCTTTCCTCCAACAACGCACCGGTAAATTCATTGCTTTGGTGATGTTGTTGTTGATCTTGTGATATAGTAGCTCCATCTTTGACCGCAGGAGTGTAAAATTGACCTGTAAGCCATTCCGTATATGTACCTCCCAATGTGAGGTCTTATGGATTGTTTGGTATTTGGGATTGGATAGATGGTACTGAAGAAGATGTAGATCTTCCAGATGAGGAACACGACGTTCTAGCTCTTCGGTATGTCTCATTCCATACGAGTTGAGGAGCTCCAAGATCGAATGAACATTGTTGTTCCATAAACCTAATGCAATCCTCCTACAAGTATAAATTAGAGAGATTTAGTTAGATATTTAAGAAACTTAAAATGAAAATGAAAACAAATGTAAATGTACTTACCACTGTCAAACTCATCTGGCGAAAGTTATACGGACAAGCAACCCTTGCAACTGGTAATGGATGCGCTACGCCGGCTTCATTGGAAAATGGTAAACTGAAATCTATCTCCAGAAGATGTGACAGGGGCTCATTTTGTGTGCCATAGGTGTATGTCTGCGAATCATGTCAGAAGGCGGATGACTAGGAAACAAATGGCGAGGAATGGATGAGCTACCCAATGCTATGTCATCGATGTTCTATGCATGGTATGACTCAGTGAGATAAGTTCCAATACTGTTCTTCTTCCACCAAGTGTTATATTGATCCTTAGTGACTGCATAAAATTCGGAGCCTACATCTACATTCGCTCTGTCCTCAACTGATTCCAAATTTGGAGGATTTGCTGGGACTACAATCTCACCTGTTATCTTCCTATGGAATCTCTCATCCAACTAACAACTAATTCTTGTTTTTTTATCCAGGTCAAAAAAAAACAACTCTCCTTCTGGATACTTGTAGTGCGTAGTCATATTGGTGATAGACGCATTTATGTGTCTATTTTCATCTCTATTGTATATATTA